>VYXC01005946.1:185478-517263 GCA_013397175.1 Platysteira castanea
TCTCCAGCTGCTGTTTTTAATAAACAAGTTAACCTTTTTCATAAAGGTTTCTGACTCCGTTTATAACAACATGGCTCTTCTCTTATTGCAATGAACCACTTATTTGCAAAACCTCTGGGGAGAAATCTTCTTATACTTTTAATTAGAAACTGGCATTTGGGAAAAATGAACTGCTCTCAAATTTACATCGATGTTTGTGATATATTTTTAACACAAGACATACCCTGTAACTCAGAACTATCAACATGCATGATCCAAATGAATGTTGTTTTACTTAGACTCAACTTCTCAACTTGACCCTTGAATTTGCTGGCTGGAGGCCACATGAGCCCTTGGCCTTTCTTGCTGCCTCTCTGCGCTCTCTATCTGCTTTGCAAGGTACCCTTTGCCACGGGTGCCTTGCTCCAGCTCTGCTCTGCATGGTGCTCTCTCCTACTGCGGTCGCTCCCCCAGCCCTTGCAGGATTGTGCTCTCCTGTGTGCTCTGGGAAGTGCCTGAGGATGCTGTTCTCAGTGTCAGAGTCCTCTTCATTTTCCAGTCACAGAAGAAGGACCTGAACAGGAAAACTGGGGTGATAGGAGTAGGAAGACACAGTGTTGCCCTGTTCTTTTCTTAGCCTTCTGATGTTTGCATGTTTGGAGTCTAAGTTCTCACAGTTTCATGTAAATAATAGCCAATGTTTACTTAACAGTTCTTTTTTATTATCATTCCTGTATTACGAGAGAACATTTGATGAACAATCTTTTTAACCAGTGAGGTTGGAGAGGAAGTAACAGCATCTTCCAATCCCTTCTCGAATCGAGAAATGCATAGAGACAAAATAAACTTCTCTCTCTTTCCCCTCCTCTCAGCTCAGTGTGCAAGTGTGGTTCTTTCTCTTGTCCTATAGCCACAACACAGTGTCTCAGAATCTCTTTTAAAATAGGGATTTCCAGCTACTCTTGCTATCAGAGAAGTGGAGACCTTAGGCTGTCTCCTTTCAAGGGAAGGGATTGTAGACTGTCCTCATCACGCAAGGACTGTGAATGGCCTGTAAAAGCAAAGATTTCCTATGTGTGCCCTAGGGAACCAATAAGCCTCAGGAAGGTTCTACACTGAATGAAGTTTTTGTCTTGCTTATTCAGTAGCAGAAAAGCAGTCCATCAGCACAGGATGCATGCAGGTACAAAGCCAGGCACTTAGGTAGTCGAGAGTCAACACTTCAGTATAAAGTAGTTTAGCTGCAATATTTTCAAATATTGTATAGAGTAATTTTAAACTAGTGGGAAAGAAAGTAAAGGAATAGCTTATTCAGGGCTCTCTGCAACAAATGACTGTAAAAAGTTTTTCAGATAGACATTTCACAGAACAGACCTTGCCTCCTGATAGCAAGCCCACTCTGCAGACTTGGAATCCTGGTGTGCTATTTTGGTATGCTGGAAATACACACTCCAAAGTATATAGTAATGCTACAAGAGAAGGGAATAAGTGTAGGCTGAAAGTCTGGAGGGGGAGAATGAGTCTGTGAAAAGACAATATTTAACACTTGTGGGTAGCATTTCATTTTCCTTGTTCTTCACAAACATTGACTGATTAATAATCTCACAGCAATACACTGAGTCAGGTAGTACATTTCCTTCCTATTATTATTCCCAGTTGGTGGTGCTACGGAATGTATAGAGCTAGATGAGGATGGAGGGGACACATCAAGAGCTGTCTGAATTCTCAGTAGTATCCTAGAAAATTCTTCCTTATTATTTTGATTTAAGCAAATTTTAGCTTTTGAAATCAGAGCCCATAGAGCGCCTCATTAACAACATTTTGCTGGCAGTGCTTCCATTTTTTCATTTCCAATTATAAGGCAACAAGTGAGCTCTTTCTTTGTGTACGACAGCCATGCCAGTCATTCATGTTTGCAATATATTTGTTGTTTCTGTTGGTGGAGGCAGAGGAAAGAGGCACTGAGTACAGGCAGTGAGTAGTATGCTCTCAGCAGCTGTCACTGCTGTCAATTACTTGGTTTTCATTTATAAAAGGCAATATGGGATCTTTAGCTTTTATAGTACCCAAGAAAGGCTGGTTGGTGATTATTGATTTTATTTAGTCCAGGGGAGCTGCTCACACACAGACTACAGTGAGTTGTGTGCTTCCTGCTGCTAGCTCTCCTGCCACTTACTGTTTTCAATTATTTATAAAATCCAAGGCACATCACAGAACAGTTCAGCACAGCCTCTGAGACAGGCTGCTATTACTGTGGTAGTGCTCCATCCATGTGCCTACCATTTCTGTAACAGGAATTGACATGAGCAAATTGCCCTAATGAGGTCTGATGCATTATGAAGGCCAGGGCAGTAGAAAACTATACAAATTCTGGTATAACCACCACAAGCTGCAAGTGCCGTGGTCATCACTTTCCAAAGTAACCACCACTGACTATCAGCAATTTAATGTGCTCTTCTGCAAATGAGTCCATCCATTTTGTGTTTGTCCTACCTTCTCTGAGTGCCTTGTGTGGATAACAATATGAGCAGGTCTGTTTTCTTCAGTGATAGAGAAAAGGCTAAAAATGGTTCAGAAAAGCAAAAGAACTGTTTTCTTCACACAACAAATCCATGAAAAAATATCAGTGAAGTCTTCAGAAGCAGCTTGATTACAGTCAGATACTGAGAGAAGAAAAAAAATTAAGAAGCGTTTTAAGGGGAAAGAGAACCAAGAAGCCATTTCTGGTCATACTTGTTTCCCATTTTTTTCCTTGGAGATGGAAGCTATGAAAGAACAAGGAGCTGAACTCCTTACTATTTCCACCCTCAGTTCTGAGGGCTAAGAGGGGGCATTAAGGCAGTAGTTGAAGCAGGGCAAAAGATCAACAGATCTTGAAGTGCCTGTGATTCTAGAAAAGAAGATTGGATAAAACTGAAATTTTGTAGGAATTTTTATTACTCTGAAAGGGCTTAAGATATTCTAGTTATCTTCAAAGCTACACCAGGACAGAAAAGGAGGCAATTGCCACTGTTCAATGAAGAGTAAGCAGAATCTAAAAGATCTGGTGTAGGAAAAAAAAAAAAAGGGATTAGTTGAAAAATGATTTGTGGACTGGCAAAGAGACAGAAGTCTGAAGTGTCTTACAAGGGATTTCCAAACACATCACTTTTTTACTTATAGTGGTAAACTGCATACCCAAAGATGTTTCTAGAAATACAGTACATATCTCAAAGTGTGGGAACCCTATGAATTTGCTTTCGTATAAGGGCCTAAAATAATTCTGTCCAGAATAGAATATTCATATTGCTAACAATCATAGAATATAGGGTCTAGTAGTGGCATTTAGAACTTATAATGCTGAAAAGTGAGCACAATATAGTAGGTGCAGATTGTTATTTTCGAGAAGCTGACAAAATATTTCTCATTTAATTCTATTAACCGACCTTTTTACAGTACATTACATATAAGTCACTTATTTTGTATTTTTTGCTTTCTCAGAATTGTGTTCCTAACTTCATAGTTCCTTATTTGATCCCCAGAAAAGGGTAGAATAAAAGTCTATCCCTGATATATATTTTTTTAAGTTTATGTTTCAACTAATATAGAGTTCCTCTTTAAATAGCGTTTTGCTTTCTTTTTGTCTTAGTATGCCCCTAGCAGAAGTAATGTAGCTTTTAACTATTTTTCCATGAAAATTGTTGAAAAAATACTTCTAAGATTTACTTTGAAAACATATTTACAATTTTGGTGTCACTCTTTAAAGGAATTTTTTACCTTCATAACTCATACAACTGGCATAGGAAGCAACTACAGAGAAAAGTGTACAGGAGTGAATATATATTTATGGTAAGCTTTCTGAAGTATTCTGTCAGATGCAATTCCAAGTGTTTCTAGAGGTTTCTTTTTCTCAAGGGTACAAATTTTTCAGCTGTAGTTTTCTTTAAGAGGAGTCAGCCAGTGATGATGTAGTTCATACCCTCTTCCCATGATGCTGATACTAGAAGTAAGGAGCTAGATTCATTTTTCCAGCCCCTAGCACACAAAATTAAGTGGCATAAGAAGCCCAAACATATGGAAGAAAGTGTTCCACATTTTCAAGTTCTAAGTAGACTGCAAGGAAAGGAACTAAGATACCACAAAGCCACATTGGAATGAATAGAAGTTTCATCATTCATGCCAGTGGAACTTATAATCAGCCTATACTAAAGAAACAAATAAAAACCCCGTAACAACCTTCTGCTTAAATATTTGAAATTTCTTTTCAACACTTGTTTATTCAACATCTTATTAAATCAAATATAATGTGCACTGTAAAAGATATCATGCAAGGAAAAATACAGGAAAGTGACAGTATGTAAATGGCACAGTAAAGAACCAAGATGCAGTTCTAGACTTTATTCCAAAAAAAGTGTTGTTTGGGGACGGCTTCTGTCACCTGTCTGAAGATTTGCCCTGAATAAGCAGGGTCAAACAGACCAGGAGGCCTGACCAGAGGGATCTTCTTTCAGGGTCAAGGCTTCTTTTGAACACAGTCTTCTTTTTGTACAGGTAGGCCTTATTTCCATTCTTTGTCTTAATTTTTGTAGTCTTGATAAAACTTATGGAACCAATTTCATGACAGATTTAATGTTTTCCCTAAACAACAAGAAGGCAAGCTGTAAATGTGTTGGAACTGTAAGAAAATGTTTATGAGAGTACTCATCATGATAACGTTATACACTTCTAGATGAGATTTTTTCCTAAACCATACTTTTGTTATTGTATTTAAGATAATAATCTTAGAGGACATGAGGAAGAAATTTGATCACTTTTGTAACATTTGCTGCAAGTGAGTCAGTCAAGATATCAGATAGGAAAGATCTGGTTTGTGTTACAGTTTATAAATAGTTCCTGCTTTTAAAGCCAGATATGTGATTCATACACTAAATCTTTTCTGTCCTAAAATGTACTAGAAAGCTTGAAAAGCAGTAAAATAAAATGCTTATTTCCTCTGAAGGAAGATATTTTTGAGCTGAAGCATATATTATACTGGGAACTTTTTGAAGCTGAAAAATATTAAATAAAGGCAATATAAAGACACTTCAGAGTAATTATTAAAAGCAGGTTAAGTTGTCAGCCTGTCTTTACACTAGAACACCTTTATATGCTCATTAACACAAGTACAGAGGCTTGAGATAGATGTGGAGGATCTTTCTGTGTGAATTCACCCGTAGAACTTCAGTCCGAATAACAAATTATGCATTTCAGACTGCAAGATATATACAGCAACTGGCACCCAGTGAACAACAGGTCTAAAGAATACTGGAACCTCAAAACTAAGCATTATCTAATAGCAAAGGCATTTTAAGCTTAGTTAATCTAGAATTAAATAAAAATTGTATTACTATGAGATCACTGCAATCAATTGGTGGTTTTTGCATTTTCTAGATTTTTACAGATCTAGTTTTTCTTGAATTAAATAGCAATAGTAATAGTAAGAGTAATTGCAAAAACAATGGTCAAAAGGCTTCTATAAATCTGTAAAAAAAACTTATAGAAATAGGAAATATTCAACTAAGCTGAGTCTCCTATTTGTGTGACAATGGAAGTTCAGATTAGAGAAATCACTTTTATTAAAACTATTGTAAAATCCTTCCAGCAACTAAGAAAGAGAGTTACAGTGTTTACCTTAAATTGAAGCAGACATCTTGGGACTTTCCTTTTTTAGTTTTCTTTAAAAAATAAAATTAAAAAATATAAATATATATATATATCTATATAAACCCTCATTTTATCTCTGCCAGTTCCTGAACTAGCAGTGAAGTCACTAAGAGTCAAATAATAAAGCTAAGCTGTGTGGTGATGGAGTTGTTCTTGTGAACACTCCTACATCTGTTTACATGGAAATCAGTCCTCTTAACTCAGAACATCTACTATTTTTTACAAAAAAAAATTTTCAGTCCAAGGTCCACTTGTACTTCTAGACATTTAGAAAATATTTTCCTCTCTTTTTAAACATGTTCTTTTACTCTCAAAATAGAAATGGGGAATGAAGTGGAATTTTCCATATATCACAGCAAAATTTGTGAAGAAGGCTCATGTAATCTTGTAGACAAAGTGCACTTGGATGTCAGGCAAGTATGTTTAATAAAATTCTAGAGGTGGTTTTAGAAATATCTAGCCAGACATCTGTGATATCTAGATATCATAAAGTTAGTCATCCTTGATGAGCAAAAAGGTTCTATTATGTGGTTCTAGAATAAACTGAGTACATTAAAGACAAAAGTCTTGTCCTGTCAAATTCAAAGGGGAAATCAGAGGGATTGATCACATTAATACATTATATAAACAATTCTTTTAGATGGGGTTTTCAGTAAGACAACAGGCCGGACCATGCAGGTATTTTAGTCCCTTGGAAACTGTCCCATCTACATTTTGGAGGTAAACATTTAATTTAACATCTTCTGTTTTCTCCAGAATTCAATCATTCTATCATTGCCAAAGATCTTGAATTTAATTACTGTATAACCGTAAACTTGACCATACTTGCTTCCTCAGATCCATAATCAGATAATCCTACCAGAACTTATATTTAATTCAGTTTGCACTGTTTCTTATTGAAGTTAATCCTTCATACAGTTTGAAAAGCTGTTACTTCAATAGCCAGCCATGCACAGAGAATGTAGAAAGGAATGTTTATCATTAAGTGTTCGTTCCACAGAAACCATCATCAGCTTTGATAAACAGATAAAACCTGGTAAAAGTTTGATTCCCATAACTGCTCAACTTTCTGATATCAAAATATTAACTTCTATGAAATGAAGCTCTGTAATAAGTGGAATATTGAAATTCTGTCAGGAGTTCTGAAGTTTTCATAATGATTGGGCTCACAGCCAAAGACAACACCTTTTGCATTGTGTACTTTACTATAATCAAACTTCCAGTAAATTATGTAGCTATTGAAACATAAAGCTTATATCCATGGAAAACCTGAAAAATTAACATTTATTTAGTTAACTGAGAAAATTCTTAAGCCATTTTGTGGTGTGCTAAACCCTGGGGTTTTTTTCTGCTTGCCAATGAATAAATAAATAATGATTAATTTATATTCTACAACTTAAATTTGTAAACCTTACAAAAATGGTATGGTTCATTAACACTAAATTCAAGTTTAGGTATTTATTTAACAGCCTGTCAAAAATTAGAAGGCCTCATGACCAGCTTCTCAATCCTTTTAAACTAATGAATCTCTATGGAAGTCAGTGTCAGTGGGCATTGGGAAAAATCTGGTTGCTAATACATGTGTAGTTGAAGAATCTTTTTTTCAGCCAGATGACATTCTTATTCAGGAAATGAAGCAGGAAACATTTCATTAACAGTGAAACAGAACAAACCCCGTAAAAAACAACAAGGCACAGTCAAAGGATCATCAAATGGATGAAAATTGTCTGAGTTCTGTTAAAAATAATGTCACTAGACACCAGCTGAGGTTCAGGACCTTACTTCTTTAATTAAAGTTGATTCCAAGATATAAAACAAGGACCGCTATCAGGCTTTCTGTCTTATTGCATAGCTCTTACCTACACTATTTTAATCAACTGAGTCCAAACTGATCTTAACAAAAATACATTAACATTCATCAATATAGGGAGGGAGCATAATATAACAAAAATATATCCTTGAATCATAAAATTATTATAATTTACTACATGCAGAGGAAATGTTCAGTGAAGTTGAACCTTTCCTCAGCTCAGTGGTTGCAATGTACCTGAGGCCTGTGGGCTGCCTGAACATATTAACAAACTGGACTTTTTTTTTAATGGATGGAGAGACATAAAGCCAATTTTGTTCTGAGTGGTTCAGGATAGATACCTAAGAATACAGAGTTGCACTATGCACGCTGAGGTGATTGCACTGGAAATACTGAGAATATAATCTGGTCTCCTGGTTTTGTATCTCATTAAAATGTCTGTAATTAGAGACAGTCTGTTCCTATATTTTTTAAAGCAATGGATACACTATTTTAATCTTGGAAAAATCTGGATAGTGTGTATAGGAAAACCCAGGTTAGCTTTTACTAAGGTTAGTTGGGGTGTGCCAGGATGAATGTCAGCTCAAGGGCTTTCCTAAATGCTGTGGACTTCTTTCAGAATCTACTCAAGAATTACTTCTACATCCTATTGCTTCATCTATTTTACTTGTCCCCTGCTTTGCCTGACCTAGAAAGACAAAATTGTAATATGTGGAATCCGTTTTTGTGTTTAAGTTGATAGGAACTCCTGGTTTTTAGTAAGGGAATGCAGCCACTGTCACAGTCTTAACTTCTGGAGGCCCCCAGGGGTTGTCCACAATGTGGCAGCACTACTTTTAACCTGGACAGAACAGAGCTGACATAGCCTCTCTATTGTTGCTTCATTTCACAGTGAGTGATTTATTCATTCAATTCAGAGAACTGTTTTAAGGCCACTGCTCAGGGAGTGGAAAGTTCCTCTTTTTACCAAGGTAAAAAGTTAGATAACATCTTAAATTGATACAGAAATGAAACTATCTCTTAACCTCTGGTGAAAAAGATGATTTTCATCCCAATGGAAGTCTCCTCATACATTTCATGCAGCACAAACCATCAGTGCTCCCAGCAAAAGCAGTGATTTTTCAGCTAGAAAAATACTTGTCACAGTTTCTATAGTTCAAATAGGAGGTAGACTTGGATAGAGCAGAGCAATCCAATTTGAGCCATAGGTAGCTGTAACTCTAGAAATGTGTCCTTTTTCATTAAAAGACCTTGGGGGTTGAAGTCATGACTGAACAGCATAAAACTCACTGAGATACAACCTGAGATAACAACAGAAACATTCTTTGGTCTACCATGATCTCTGGTGCTAATATGAAATAGATCACAAATGAAAGAGTAAACCCTAAAGAATTAATTCATGCACATGAACTGATAAGCTTGAAAAAAAATGGTTTTTTTCCTTTCTCCAATATTCTCTCTCAAAAGATTTCAAATAGGTTTAAGTAATTTTCTTTATCTTATGTTTACTAAAAAGATATATAAAGAAATGGAGTTATGACAAGCCTTTTAAAATTCAGTTAATTTCTATTGTGATATCATCTTTCAATAAAGACAAGAAAATCCATTCCCAGGAATAAGACTATATTTTATCCCTACTTAGATATCAGATATTACAGCCACAAATGTAGAGAACATTTCTGCAGGTCTCAATTTGAAAGTGCGTTAATAAATCTGAGGAAAAATATACTTTTCCTCCTGTAGAGTAGCTTATTAACTTGCACTGTGAAATCTGAAATATGATTTAAATAATAAATTGTGGAGCCTAGTATCTGCGCAAGATAAAAACCTAAAAGATACCCATTCTTTCTCTTTTTACTTTTATACAGCAAGCTAATGAGGCTGAAAAGCAAAGCAAGACTTATTTCTCCTGTACAGACAGTCACTGCCTGTTTCTTTGCATAAATATCACTGGAATGTGCACACATATTTATTTCCTTTATTTAATTTCAACCCCCAAACCCATAAGGAAAAAATATCAGAGTATCAAGATCTCAGAAAAAAAAGGGAAATCAGAACATGAAATAAAGAAGTAATCCTGGGTTCAGAGTTTAAGGGTTGAAATCCAAAAAATTTTTGAACAAATATTAAAAAGTGCTAAAATTCAGCTTTTTTTTTTTTTAAACAGAGATCACACTTTATTTTTAATGTTCAAGTTCAAAAATGCCTTTCAAGTAGGCTTTACTAGATGCTTTTTTTGAAAATCTGGCCTTTCATTGATCAGTCTGACACTTTTCTGTTATGTTGGTTACAACAAAGCACGGCTCATCCAAAAAAAAGGAATATTTAAAGGACAGTTTTCAGGAAATATCAAGAGATTGCAGTAAAATATTTGTCATGATCTGTAAACTTAGAGAGGTATATTACATTTAATAACATAGCATATACATTACTATCGTCTTTATTAAAAATGTTTATTAACAGTAAATTACTGTTAATAATTTGATTAATAAAGAAGAAAAAAACCTGATTGCTACAGAAATCACCTTGGTATTTAAGATGAATTTTAGGATGAAACAAATGTTCAATATTTTCTTTTGGAAGCAAATGAACAACCATTTCACTATGCATGAAACTATGCCAGGCCTCAAGGTAAAAGTAAAAATACAAAAGTCTTGTGATGCTGTATAGTGAGCTTTGTCCAAGCAAAGGTATGGAAACACTTTGAGACAAATTACACCCTAATTTTAATGAAATTGCATAAGAATAACTTAACTGAAAATTTTCATCACTATGAAATATGGATATTCCTAAATTGCCGCTGGTTCTAATCTGTTTTAGGACTGCATGTTTGTATTTTCTAAACATTCCCTCCTGCATCTCCCCCAAATGACTGTATTTCAGAGAGAGCTTATGTGCACGCATGAATTAGTGTGCACATTTGAATTACTCATATCAAACATTTACTAGTTCAGAACTGTCCAAATTCAAGCTTTGAGTCAAATCTGACACTCACTGGCACCTGGACAAGCACATTAAAGCACATGTTGTGTGTTAGCACCCAATTTGGCTTTAACTTTGCATGCTTCTCCTTCTATAAATTTTCTCCTGTGGATCAGCTTCCATGAACACACAATAATACAGGAGGACAATGATATTTCTCTGTTTCCAAAATACAACAATATGCTTGTAGATTCTTAAAACAAAATGCAGGATAGATAATTTGCTTAGCTTTAGATGCTAATGTACAATATATTTTCCCATCTCCTCCCATTTAGTGAAATTACTCCAGAAGAAAAATATCCCTTTTTATTGAAGTATACCAGATTAAAGTGAATTATTAAAATGCATAAAACAAGACAGTAATGTATAATGTGGTTTGTGACAAAATGTACTGTAACCTTAACTGTAATTATATCAAATATATTGATTTAAATTTCATAATCAAATTGTGCAGGTAACGATCCATATCTTTGGTAATTGAGTTGTGTGTGCAAATGTAATTATAGTAATGGTATAAAAATTTGATGATGCCATCTAGATTAGATTGAACTTTGGGTGTACTTTAAAGAATATTCAAGGATTCATAAAAAATCAGTTTATGTGGAACTATATCGTAACACAGGACTGATGTTTTCCCGAGAATGGAGTTTAGTCCATGTTAAAAGTGTGGCCGGAAAAGTTCCAGCCAGGAAAGCATCTTCAAGTTATATTCTTCTGTAAAAATATAGGATACAGCTGATGAAAACCTTTGTAGAAGACAACAACTTTGTTTTGTGTAGAAGCAATTTCAGGTTTTCCTGAATGGTCTTTTTTGGCTTACAGCACTTTCTATAGATGCTAAGAGCTTCAGTGCTCAAAAGCGTTCTGAACTCCTAAAATAATAACCAGCAAGATCACATTTTGCAGCGCAGAAGGAAAAGGTGTCTGATAGTTCTCCACAATGGTGAAATTATTAAAAAAATAACCAAAACCCCCCTCCCCTCAGCAGTTCTTTATATAGTTCCAAATGGCAAGTCATCTGAAATGAGATACATACCCTGGTTTTGGTATCAAATGCTTTCCTGTAATGGATAAAGTCATGGTAAGCAGTGCACATAAATTTGCTGTAATCACACAGCTTTGTTTAAGAATGAAATTCCAAACAAATTTTTTAAGATCTGCAGTAAAAATTGAAAAGAAAAAAAAGGAAAGATAAGTTGAACTATATCCTTGTTTCTGGAGAAAATTCTTCCTTTTCTTTTTTTCAGCTCATACAGACATTATTAATCTTAATGGTCTGTATATGTGTTTTTAAATAGCAGATTTTGACTCAAAACTTCAATTAATTTTTTATGAGTTGATGTGAATTTTCATTTATTTAATGGGAATATGCTGGAGCCATAAAACAACAAATATTTTCTGCAATAATTTCTCTCATCCAAAAAAGTGCTGTCATAGAATTTTCCTCACACAAATGTATGTATTGAATCTATAAGTAAATTCAAAAAGATATTAAAATGGTGCATGTATTTCTTACTTTTCTAAATCTGCATTATTCTCATACCAACATCCTATGCTTCATTTGTTCCTGGCAGAATCATGTATCTAGCAGAATTTTACTTGCAGTATTGCAAAGGAGAGTAAGACTAGATTGTCTCAGTATTTGAGAATATAGATTTTAAAAAAATCAGCTATATATAAATTAAGATTGATCAAATGTATTATTAGAAGAAATGAGATTTGAAAAATGTAGGCAAAATTTGAATATGTATATGGTAGTGCTATGTGGTTGGTAAATATTCAGCTAATAGGGTTTTCTTGGATCAAGCACATGAAGAAACATTGTAAATTTCTGTCACATGTGATCATAAACACCATTCAAACACAAAAGAGAACTGTTCTTTAAAATTAAGAAAAATGCCGTGGCACTTATCTGTGCTTTCTAAAGCAAAGGTGGCTACATGCTCATGGTAACATATGATGAAACCAGAAAGAATATAGGATTGTTTTTTATTTATTCTGTTTCTCTGTCTTTACTGGGAGAAGATATATTGTGTGTAGGAGATGTAGGGGTACATCTTGTTTCCTTATCTTCTCTAGATCATATCTGAAAAAAAATGGATAAATAAAAAAAGTTCAGTAGAAAAGTCCTTCTTCTACAAGGACAAAATGTTACTTATAGGAACAAGTCCAACAATGAAAAGAGCAACAAAAACCTTTTTGTGAAAAGAGGTGAAGAAAAGAAGGTGACAAGGAACCACATTTTATATTGTTAGTTTGCTCAAAACTGTGACTGTTCTTTAGAGTGGCTTTTAAGTAATTTTTTTAAGGTTCTATTCATGTCACAGAAAAAAACCTGCAATATCGATTCCTGCTAATACAACATAAATGCTTCACAGGTACATTAAAGTCAGTGACATGTAGTTTAGCAAGAGTATTTTCTCAGTTACAAGAATCTACTGTACAAATCTACTTCTAGAAGGAGGGGGAGATTCTATCAGAGAAATGGCCAATCTCTTGTCCCTGAGTCAGAGGACATATGCTGGGCACAGAATATTCCCCAGTCATATGCAAATCATGGAGTGAGCGTTCATATTGTGTTTCTTCTTTTAAAAATAAATTGAGAAAGGTGATTAGTCCAGTAGATGATAACAGTTATTACTTCAAAACATGTGAGAGCTCCCATCTACAGTCCATCAAAATTTTGATTCAGAACATCTAAATTCATGAGACATATTTTGGCTGACAGAAATATGAATCACTAAAAGTTTGGGTTGCCTGAGTCTTATCGTAGCTGTGATTGCCCGGAGCCCAGCATCTACAGGGAGAAGGTACTGATTCACCAGGTAATTGTGTACATGTCACAAACTTAATCATGTCACTTGACAAGTACCGTAAAGCAGAACTAAGAACCATGCGCTTATGATACTCAGACACAGTTCTTAAACATCTCAGTGAAAAAAAAATAGGACTAATTAACAATTCTTCTATGTGCTCAGGAAGTCTAGAGAACAGACACATTTCTAACTATTTGAGACAAAAAGTTAATGTTAGGAATGGTCTGAGATTTGAAGGGGAAGAGAAAGCAAGATTTTTTATCAGGAGCTTTTGTAATTAGACCTCTGAGCTCATATGTAACAACTGCTATGTTTTCCAGTGCACTGAGAACTTAGACATTTTTACAAAGGTCAGTGGAGTTATACAGTGACAGGGTACTAAACAAGAGGAAACAATTAAGAATCATTCTATTTGTTTGATATGCTTATGAACAAAATATATTTTTATCAGCAATATCCCTTAAATGCTATGCTTATTTATATGCTAGTAAAACACGTACATCATGATTACATCCCACTGTTTTTTAAATCTAGTTTAATTGTCAGAATAAATAAAATTATCAATTAAGAACGTATAAGCAGTATTAGAAATTCAACAGGAAAGATAACATTTTATTCTGATTGTCAAAATAATCTTGTATTAAATTGATTTTTCAGTAAAATAAGTGGATTTGACCAGAATTTTTTTTAACTTAATAGCAGTTCACTTCATTTTTTTCCACCTCTGTAAGTCAGCAGTTGTCAGAGGCATAATGTGTTCTTCTTATGACATAATGCATTTGAATGTATTCATTTCTCTTCATTGATCTACTTATGAGTCTTAATAATGTAGAATTATCAGAATTTCTTTGTGAAGTAATAAGTGGAGTGCTTTTGTAGGAAGGCATTTATTTTGTGAGCCAGATGCAGAAACACTAAGAATATCACTAATTGAGACTTGAAGGTATCAGAGAAAAGAATTATGAAAGGAAGAAAGCTGGCCTGAAGTGTTCAGACAGAAAAAAGAAAATTTAAATATGAAAATGTCTATGTAAAATATTGATCTACACTTTATTAAATACATTTTTTGTGTAACACAATTGTGTGAGTCAAACTAGTTTTCTGTAGCTTATCCTAGAAAGAAAAGCTTTCTTTTAAGAATAAAATTATAGCCCTCAATTTCTTCATTCAAAAGCTTTCCGAATGAAAGTCAAGATTACCCTTTTCTTTTTTTTTCTGAAGTGGTTAAATGATTTAGCTGTTCACAGCGTAGTTGTCTCCTAATTATACTTCAGATAAAAGAATATTTTAATGGTCTTGCATAGAGCAAGCAAATAAAAACAGACAAAATTATCTGAAAGTTCTTGCTGATCTTTCAGTTTCATGAGCTATTCTACAGCAAGCTAAAATGGAAGTTATGAATACTTTCATTTCTGAGAGATGTTTAACTTCCACAGTATAAAGCTCTTAGTATCCCATTCAGTAGAAATAATTTGCTGCTTTGCACACCTCCTAGGCATAAAGCGGTTGAAGAAACTATTCTTTAAAATACTGTAATCAGCCACCGAAACTGATTTCTAAAATCCACAGGTGTCTTTCTTGCATGTGATTACCGCTTTTTGAAAGATTAATCTAAATTATTTAAACAATTCAGTAGATATGTGCACTTACCCATATTCAGCAGTACTCATTTATTTCTAACTTTGATCTCAGCAGTCCCAGTTCAATAAAATACATAATTACATAAGTGGCCATCAACATAGGGAACTAATAAACAAAAAACATAGATATGCTGCATAAGCACCTGAAGGGTATGGACATGAGAGCACTAACATCCTGGAAGACACTTCTGATTTAAGCTTTTGGGATCTGAATCAAGCATCTGGAAGGTGAAAGAAAGATTCATTCACATTGGGTGTTTTTTGTTTAGGGCTATCACTATAATGACTCAAATGAGAAAAATGTTCTGCTGCCCTATACACATTCATAACATTTTTACAGCTCACGGAGTGTGATTGCAAATGAAATATTAACACCCTAAGAGAGACTGGAAACAGTTGAGGGTCATTACCGGGCTGGCAACAAAAATTATCTAATCCACTTTCTAGAAATAGTAAGAGAAGGTAAACCTGGGATATGAATATCAAGTTGTTAATTGTTCAGAGCCATGCACATGTTTATACAGTCCTGGGAAAGCAAGCAAAGGGTAACAGAAACTTACAAAAACCATTGTCTTAATAATAAATACATATTTTCACATTCAGAAATTATATTTTAGGAAGTAAACAGCAACATGCACAGTGATTTAAGATTGCTGTTTAGAAGCATTTTGAGGGTTGCTCTCATTTATATGCTTTCATCTACTAGTAAAAATAGAGTCTTACAGTACTTTTAGTCAAGTTCCTAATTGGGTTTGAGCTGCTGCCACTGGAGTCACTCTTGACATCTAAGTGCATGACTAATGGGAGTTCCCTGATAATTAGAGGTGATAGCTACCATAAAAGTGTTGAAATTACAAGAATAGAAGTGGAAGTTTGGATTTTAAATATTGTTCCCAAAAGTATATATTCCAAGAAAAAATTAAATTTTCCCACAATTCAGGAAATTCTTCCTACAATTAATCTGAATCCTCACATGTTCAGCCCAATTTCTACATGATATTGCATGTCCACAATTCATAGTAAAAGACAGAGTAAATTCCCTGTAGACAACAGCATCACATTGTCATCCTTCTGGAGCTTAAAGGGTTAAGGGTTTAAGTTAACTTTAGTGTTTTTCTGTGAGAATGCTTTGGGATAACAACACATAGATAAAGATAAGCAGCTGGGAGATAATGTCCCATTTTGCTATAGATCTAATTACTATGACCACAGCATAAATAAAAGTAAGTATCATGATAAAGAAGATACATTAGAAAAGATAGAAAAATGATCATATAATCACATGAAATTACCTAGTTCACCTATTCAAAAATTTGGCCCAAGATAATGAACAACAATAGCCCATTCCAGGAAGCTTATGATGAAAATCCATGGATAGAAATTTCAGATTTCAAATACCTTCAGAAGCCCATTATTGTTTGGGTAGATGGTTCTGAATAAATATATATTTTTAAAAATGACCTGAAAAACATAGCTGAGAGTTTAGGTGGATGGAATCCTCCCATATACTTCAGAGAGGTGTATTTGCTTTGCATCTGCTTTTGTAATGCTTTTCAGGATGAAAGGTATAAATATCATATTTACTTATTTGTGCAATTATTCTCATTAAGACATCCTGTGAATGAGAGCTGTACAACACGAGCAGCTCAGAAATTGGCTCTTCAACTGAGAAGCATGGTATGCGAAAGTACAAATCTGAACTTCCCAATACACAGTAAATAACTGATTTTTTTTTTTTTTAATTGTAAGGCTCTATCCCTTCAAACTGACATGTGGAATTTTTAGCCTGTGGTTAAGGCTGAAGTAAGAAAAAACAAAAGCCCAAAACTGATTAGAGTTTCAATCATAATAAATGAAGAAATTGTTATTGTTTAGTTTGATACTGTTGATAAATAAAAAATATGCATTTCAACATTGCAATTGTCTTTTAAAAGATGTTAGATTTTAAAAAAAATAGAAGGTCTAATGGATGAAAATATAAACTGAGAAATGAATCTTCTCCAAGAAAATAAAGTAAAGAGCTGGATAAGTAAAACACAATTTTGCTATGGAAATGGGAATTACTGCTGTAGCGACTCTATCATTTCAGCAAAATCCTACCAATAAGTTACCACAGAGTTTGATTCACTGCTAAGTATTTTGAAGCTTTTCTAGAATGAAAAACTGAGACAGCTGTAAAAATTGAGTCTCCACCAGTCCAGCTGATTCAGCAAGGAATTAGCCATGCTCAGGAAGTCCTTTAAAAGATACTCTATTCTGAGGCATCAAACCATGAAAATTTGTGGAGCTACTGTAATTGAGCAGTGCTGAACACATGTCCACATATTAAATATTCTGATTTAAACAGTAGCACAAAATCTCTGCCTCACACTGGAGGCTTCAAGGACAGTGTTCCTGCTCCCTTAACCGCCTCTGTCTTCACCGAGCAGTTAGAAGAAAGGATGAGGCCATGATTTTGAGCCTTTATGTTCAATCTTTCAGAACAATGTTTCATTCTGGTTTTTGAACACAACAAAAGGGCATTTTCAGGCTATCCAACAGTACCAAGAGTGGGATGACCCTTCTCCAGGGTGCTTGTAGAGAAATTGCTGGTCTCACATTCCTTCGTCTCCTCTTGAAGTGCTTAACCTTCTCTTCGCAGTTTGGCTCCAACATGCAATTATATACAATTATCAGCACTTTGATTGTAGTGTCATCAATTACATCAAGGAAAAAATTCTAACCTTTATCATTCTGGGGAATAAAAGTTGAAAATTTGAATGATGAATGGAAAAAAAAAAGAAAATAAAGTAAAGATTAAATTCATTACTGGTTACTCTACTTCAGGAGTTATGTAGGTATGAATTCATGGTTTTTAACACTCATAAAGGTAATAGCTAATAGACCTTCAGTCAAGTCATTGCAGTTAACACTACCTCATTGCTCTGCTGCTCAATACAGCAACAAAAAGCATCTTTAAAACCCCTGGGGCACTGTCCTGAAGTCTAGAAATTCTAGCCTCAACTCTCCTACTCTGTATGATAAATTTAGGAGAAGGAGAGTTATATTATTCTGATCAACTCTACTATGGTCTTCATACTTTCAGAACTGTCAGAATGTTTCAACATCTTCTGCTCAAAAAGGCAGTGAATGTGTAATCCAATATTAATACATGTTATTTCATCACCATGTTAGACTTTATAATTCAATTATCCCCTCAGTGCAGGTCCTGTGGCTAAGTTCTAGCCTCGATGTACGTAGGCAAGACAGTCACGAATTCAACAATGGAACTGCACAACCTGCACTCTCATTTTCATGGACTGAGATCTACTTAGACTTTTGCATAATAGGCCTATAAAAGCCAGTGTGCTTTATGAAGTCCTCAAGAAGTTTTCCACTTAGGCATGAACTTCCCCTGAGGAGATCAAAGTACTTTTTCCTAAATGGACTATATATAAAGATGCCAAGATTCATTAGTGTATGTTATGTAAACATTGCTGCAATTTGGTTTAAGGAATGGGGAAATGTGAAATCATTGTATGGCTATGTAGAAAGTAATTTGCTAAGAAGTGGCCTTGATTTGGGGAGTTACAGTAACAGGGTAACCATGTTCTCGGTTCTGATCATGTTGTATCAATTGTCTGGGTAGTCTGAGCCAATTTGGAAGTATCTGTGATTAAAATGTTTTCTGTGCTTTGCAGTAATTCCATTCCCTGGGTATTATTTATAAATGGCCTTCTACATGAATTTTCAAATAAGTATGATAGGGTTTAGAAGATAAGACTTTTTTTCCCCTAAACTTGTATCTTCCTCTTAAATTTGTAGACATTCAAATTTAAGTTTCCTACATATAATTTTTTAAATTGTGTTCAATTTAAACTGCCAATTTACGGGTACCCATGAATTCAGAAGTGTTTTCAGAAACAAACAACAAATTTCTCTTTATATTCTTTTGCTTCTCTAATCTGCTGGTATCCATTTATTACACAAAAAACCCCCCCGCACAAAATAGAAAAAAAAAAATTCTTATCCCTTCTTCCAAAATGTTTACCATGTGTGCAAGTACAGAGGCACTTTGAATCTTCCGTCAATTTTTTTCCACTAGTAAACGATGCCAAATCTTCATTAAGCTGTGTCACAATCACAGCTGGATATATCTATGCTCCAGTTACTGTTCAGCTGGACAATTTTTGAGCATTTTTCTTTTTCTGATTCTAATTCCTCCTTGGAAATACAATAATGTCTTTTTGAGTGGTTTTTGAATCCATGTTTTTTTAATGAAAGCTTTCACATATGCTAGGATTCCTTCTTAAGTCACTACGTCTTTCAGTCATAAAGTTGAAGAGTATCTGATTTCTCATTGGGTGCTTGCTTACATTTCCTCTTTCTACATCATTGTTGATCATGATTCTTTTAATTTTTACTTCCCTAATTTGGAATGGATGTGTACTATTGAAGATTTGTTCCTTTTAATCTAATATTTTATTAAACAAAAATCTATAGTAGGCTTACTTGGAATAAGATTAGACTAGAAAGTTAATTTTCTTCTTTCTGTTTTTCCATCTTCATCTCTCCATTATCATCTTCCATAAGAGATCCTAAAGCAGAGCTGTACAAAAAGAACCTAGAACATGGGTACTGCAAAGGAGACCTTTGGATATTCCTTCAGTCTCTTTCCTAAACCTGGTTACTCTTCTTCAGTCAACTTTGCCTCACTTAGAGTATTCTTCTTATCCTTCTACAGCTTTCCTGGGTGTTTTATGTAGAGCAGAATTAAATTAGGACAATGCATAATTTCTGGATTTTTTTTATACCTAATCATATTGCTAACACAACTTTTCTGAAGGCAAGATAGAGTAAATAGCCAATAAGGCAGATTGGCTGAAGATTACATGGATCAGAACCCTTCTAATTCGATATTTAATTCAGTGCAAAGCATTTTAGTATAAAATAAGGCTAACATTATCAATATCATATCATCATATTTGGTCATTTTATACATCTTACATATGATTTGTCTGCCTTAAAGTGTATCCTATTTTTCATAGCTGTATTAGATGATCTGATGAAAGATACTACCTTTCCCCTGTGAATTATGTCACATATCCTCAGACCTTCAAGGTAATACCAGTGGTATTACTACTTGTATATTTTCAGTAGCTCCAATAAAAATTAGAGATTAGAGTGAGCTCCACTGACAGAGCATATTTGGCATACACATAATTCAAGCAATGACTTGCAATACATTGAACTTGGATTTGCACATATACACACAAGTTTGCCAGAGGGAAAATAAGACTGTTCCATCATGATGTCCTCATTCAAGTGGTGTCATTCTGGTTTTCCTATAGCTTGTTAATACACAGTATTCAAGCTATGCAAAGGAGTAAAATTGGATGAAAATCAGGGGTTTTTTTTTTCAACAGTGTAAAATACTAGAGACACAACTGTCTGAAGTATCAGTGCCTTTTAGTTATTTTCTCTGAGATACCACTTCTACAGTAAATCCGTGTCTACTGAATTCAGCAGAATTATTTTCAATTTACACAATGTGAAGGAAGAATGGGGCCTTTACTTGCAGTTTTCCCATCCAGCAGTTTATTAGCCTCTCATATTCACATGCATATGTACACACATAGATATTGATATGAGCATGTGAAGAGTCCATTTTACTTTTTCCAGGTTCTGCTTATACAGATGTTAATTTGCATATTTGGAAAAGGTAGCTTTCATCCTGGAGAAGTGGGGAGAAAAATCATAAAACACATCTCATTTTATAACTCATAAAGCCTTCACATGTTTTTGTTCTACAGCTGAAATAAGAGAGGGGAAAATTCTCTTTCTCATCTGTCTCTGACTTCAGTCACATAACTGTTCACAAAATAAATGTTATTCCTTCATGTCAGCAGGCTGTGAAAGTGAGGCTTGAAATGGCTGCCTGATTACAACCTTAACACCAACACCTCCTTAATCAACACTCCTTAACTCCCTCCAAGTAAGCTCTCTGTGATGTTATGATTTATTATATTGACTATGGCTTTTTTCCATTTTGCTTTTTAGGATCTCGAAAAAAGTTGTAATTTAGTTCCTCTCCACCCCCTGCTTCCCCCTAGTGAAGTGACTGCTTTTGATTAGATTTGCTAGGATTTAGTTCAGAGGGAATTTATTTTTATTAAACTTCAGAAAAGGAAAAAAAAGAAAATAGTGTGAGTCTAAAAGAATAGGCATTAATAGGTTCACTGCCAAAATAAACCAAAAAAAAAAAAAATCCACAGTATTAGATCTTTGATGTAATTTCCTTTAATATCTTACTTACTGCATAAAAGATATCAGAATTTTCTGCTCTCCTAGTATCTAAATTTACTTTTTGAGGAAAACCTTGAATCAGAAAGATAAGACTTGATAGATTTTTGAAGCAGAAGAGGCAATTTATTCTCTACAGTACTTTCCAGAATGAACAACTATTTCTCAGGAGTTTTTGACCAATTATAAAATGAAACATGCCTTCTTATTTTGCACAATATATCCTTCCTATGTGGAACAGATTACTTATACCAGAGGACATATTTCTATTAATAACTATCAGAGCCTAAGAAGAGCTGTACTACATGAAAATACTATTTTAGAAATAAGAACATAATCAGAAAATATTCCAGACAATTACAGTCTTCTACAATACATTATTAGCTGTAACCTTGATCCCTAACCCTGTCATATAAAAAAATTTACCTGTTGGCCATCTTATCATCTATCATTTTACAATGTGATTTCCCCGACTCAGATTCTATTGCATATGTTGTTTTGATGCTTTTGAAACAGATACTCAGTCAGACAAGCCAATTATCTTACTCCTTGCCTGCTAAGGATAAAAAAAATGTTATGAATCTTAGGTTATAGGTGACTTACACAGGTATCTAAGGATGGAGAAAAGGTTTTAACAGCTTTTTTATTCCATGCTATTTTTGTGACTGTCAGCATGATAAAAATATTATTTATTATTTGATGAAAAAGCTTTGGTACTGGATTGTAGTTGCGATCTCTACTTTACTTGAGAAATCAGGCTTACCTCAATCCATTAAAATTTGGAATAAGTGTAACAATTAAAGTTGTAAAAACAAACGATTAATGTCATGTGTGCAATGTGATTTAAATGTGCGGTTCTACTGGAACAAAGTTTACTTACAGATGGCATTGTGATGTCAGAAATTAGGCTTTGAAAAAAATTCCAGAGAATACAACACCTAAACATTTCCACACTTTGCATATTCACTGTATGATTCTAGGCTTTGCAACCACTTCCTGAGCACCCCGTTCCAATGCTTGACAGCCCTTTTGGTGAAGAAATTTTACCTAATATCCAATCAAAATCTCCTCAAGTGCCACTTGATGCCATTTCCTCTTTCCTACTACTAGTTATTTGGGAGAAGAGCCCGATCCCCACCTGGCTGCACCCTCCTTCCAGGCAGTTGTAGGGCATGGTAAGGTCCCTCCTGAGCCTCCTTTTCTCCAGGCTGAGACCCCCCCAGCTCCCCCGGCTGCTCCTCACAGGACTTGTGCTCCAGACCCTTCCCCAGCTCTGTTGCCTCTCTGGACATGCTCCAGTACCTCAGTGTTTTCCTTGTAGTGAGTGGCCCCAGAATGAATACAGGATTTTGGGTCGAGTACAGGGGGATGATCACTTATTTCCAGTTACATTTTTTTTAACATCCATATGAAATATGTATACTTTCTATCTGTTTTCATTTATATAGGTACGTTAGAGAGCACTTTTGTACTTATTGTACAATTTAGAAAGTTAATGAGAATAGGAAAATAACATAGACAGGAGTACTTCTTTAGCTCTCAGAATTAGCCAAAAGCTCATCTTAGTTTCCTCACAAGGCTTAAAAAGGATGCAAACTTTGGGTATAAGGGAGTATCCAGAATGAGAGAAATAGAGGTATTTCAGGCTTGGTTCTATATGTATAAATTTGTCCTTACATTGTCCTACTGTTTGGATATTTCAAGAATTTTATGACATTTTCAATGTCACATAATATATTGATTAATAACACTTGCTAATCTTTTTCAACTCCTTTTACAAAGTTTTTAAATATGCTGAATTGGAGGCTTTTTGCTCAACCTTCCCTGGAATTTGCCCACCCTCTAGGGATATATCTGCTATTTAATGACTTGCAAATCAGAAATATTTGTAATGCAGAAAGAAAGTCACTTCAGTTTTTCCTGAGTAAATTACATGGAAATGGGTCAATTATATTATATGAACAAAAATAATAACAAAAAGAAGAAACCTTCCCTATTACGTCACACAAAATGTTACAGTGACAAAAGCTAGAAAATTCAAAGATGCAGCAGAGGCAAGATACAGACGTCAAAGTCTTGGGATTAAATTCCAGTTATGTGTCTTCTTTTGCAAAATGACTCTCAGAATTCTCAGTCATCTAATTCTGTGAACTCCTTATTATTACAATAGCATCAAACTATTGTAAGGAGGGCTGGTTCTCCTTCAGGACAATTCCATTTTTAACCTGTTAATGGGCTGTTCTATGTGCAGTTAAATTTCTTTGCTAAATGTGTAGACTGCAGGCTAAGAGCTAGGTTTGATTACAGCTCAAATAAAAATAATGAAATAAACACGTTCAATTAAAATATTGCAGAAGTAAAATTTAAATAAAACAGTATCTTTGGTGAGATGATCCTCAATATATTTCTCACTGTGTAAATAAAAAAAGGCAGCAGTCTATTTAGATTCTAATAGCATAAAGAAGTCTCTAAAAACTTTTACCTTTTTTCTGAAAAGGAGATGGAAAATTGTTTCTGCAAAAGAAGATTGAAGATTATTAGAAGAATGCTATACGAAAATGATACATGGAGATCATCCTTTCTGCTTAATCAGGCCAACAACCTTTCCTTCAGAATTCCTCTGCTTCCTGCACTCCTCCCATCTGACACCAAATTTAGTAATAGGAAGAGGCAGAGAAGAGGCTCTCAGCTCCTTGGGGTCCCAGCTGAGCGTTGAGAGCTGACAGTGGAAGTGTGTGCACTGACTTCTGTATAAGAAACTTCTGTCTAATGTTCCTTCCTGCAGAGGCTCACAGTCCCAGCTTCGAGAGGAGCAGTCCTATTTCAAGGAACAGATAACGTGCATAATCATCTCTTCAGTCAAAGACATTAACTGCTTTTAAAATTATAGACTTTTAGTTCAGAAGCTAAGAAAGAGAAAATGCTAAAGTGCAATTGTGCAGGAACAGAATAAATCTGGGAAAAGGGAGAAAGAAGAAAAAGTAACTACAAGAAAATTAATGAAAAGCTACATATATGCCTAGAAAAAAAAATAAAACAACTATGAAATTACTCCTTTGTTGCAGTGGGGAAAGTCTGCAACCCTCCCTGAAGGCAGCTTTGTCCATAGAAAGAATCAAGAACAATAATCCTGATAGATGTTCATGGATGCTCTTTATTTTCTCACAGCCTCATGGCTGGGCCTGGAACAGACTGACCACAACAACTGCCCAAAATCATGTGAACACTCCTTTAAATGCAGGATTCTCTGGGAGGAGTTACATTTGAAAAGACCAGTGAGGAACAGGATTTAGACACAACAGCATCAGGGAGCTTGGAAGCCCCATGTAACCCGACCCTGCTTCCACTCCCTAGGCCCATCACCCCCAGGGGCACCTCCACACTCCTTAGGGACAGGGAGTAACTGGAAGTAAGGTACCTGGGAAGCTTCAGTCTTCCAGTCAGACAACCAAAGCACTCACTTAAAGGAGTCAGCTAAAGAAGGAATGTGAATCACAAGAAGAGTGGATACTGGCAATAACTTTTTTGATGCGAGGTTCTGTTTGCTTTTTTCCTCTTTGTAATCATAAAAAAAGGGAAAGGAAAAAGGGTACCTGACAATTTATAAATGAATGTGAAAGTAATGAACTTGCCTTAAAATAGAAAATAGAGTATTCCATTGCATTTCCTTTAGCTTTGACTTACAAGATGTATGAATTGGGTAATATTCGAATTGACCAGTTAATCATTGCTAGTGTATAGATGGGGAGAGATAGTAGCTGATTTTAAAATGTCTGTATTAATATTACATATTAATTGGGAGTAAAATCTAAAGTTTAGACTACCTTTCACCAGTACAAAACCCCAGTGATTTCTCTGTGTTCACCTTAAAAAGGATTTCAAAACCACACATTAACTAATGCTATATCAGATAAGTTAGTGACCTAAATATACTCTTTTGACAAGAATGTGATATCTTACTCCTCATTCATTCACCTAGCAAAACTGCTTGTAGTCCTGAGGGCTGTATATGTGACCTATTACTGCATATATAATGGCTATCATTTCTGTTCTCTGCAGATTATGACTCAACCTTTGAATCAATTTTTTTGCAAAGCTGAGTGGAAAGCAAGCATAAGATAAATATCTGTCCTTTAATTTCTGATGACACACGCTCAAGTGATGTTGGTAGAATTGACAAGAAAGCCTTTGGTCTTCACAGTACTATGCCTGGGACACCACTTTTAAATTAGTACAAGGATTTCAAGTGGTCCCCAGAAGTTCACTGCACATGACTTCTCTTCAGGATGCAAGCAGAGTGTGCCAGAAGCTAAGTCAGCACCACCTGATGAACATGCCAGCACTGGCACATCACCCCATTTTCAGCAGTGTATTACTGCTGCTCTCCTGGCAGTGCTACCCTGTGCCTTTGCCTTCTTCACCCCACACAGCAGCCCTGGGGAGCCTCTCACGGGCGGTGGCACTGGGAAAGGGCCTGGTAGGGGTTAAAGCCCATCTCTGAAAACACCAAACATGTGCCTTCAACGCAAATAATTTTGGTATCTAACATGAAGGTTTTCCCTGTTGTTGGACTAGATGGAAGATGATCTACTATTCCTGAATTACTCATATTTTTACAATCTTTTTGGGGTTTACTCAGATGATGCATTGATGAAATGTTCTATAGATTTTCCTGTTTTGTAGACAAACAGAAAAATTAAGACCATGCAGTACCAGAAACAGAAGATTAGGAAACAGACACCAAAGTAATTACCACAAGGTATGTTTAGGTGTGAGTTTATTTAGTGAATTTGGTACTTTGTTTTAAGTTGTAGCTCTATGCATGTGGCAGCCCAGAATACTCCTCAGACCGTACAGGGGGGTCTGGAGCCCTGCCAGACAGTTCGGAACTCGAGACGAAAGCACAGAACTCTATGCTTGAGCTGTGTCATCGGAGAACGCTGCCCACATTGAGAGATGAAATGCAAAATAGAAAGAAAGTGTGTAATTAGCTTATCTTGTCACTGGGTGATTGTAGTTTTAGATTTATGGAGGTACGAGGGAAAAAAGTTAAGATAGAGGGCAAGGGGCGGTGCCCCTTCCCCTTCTTCTTTCTTCTCTCTCCTTCATTTTTTGCTGTGACGAAGATGATGGTCATTGGTGAAGGTAGCACTGTCATGTTAAGAAAAGGTAGAAATTAACTGGGACAAATTGATAAAGAATAATACGTTGTAGAACTTGGTTGGTTTTCCTAAAAGAGATAAAAAGGAGAAATTGCCTTTCCGGGGCGGCACTTCGGCTGTGAATTCTGGCAAAGCAGGTCATGCTGTGCTTGCTCCAGACACTGAGAGATAAGAAACAATAAACAACTTGAACACGAATCCGCAGGAGTGTCCAGTCTCTTGGCTCGGGCTTGGGACTTTTTAAGATCAAGAAAAAGCCATAAAAAACACCCAAAAAAAGGATAAATAATATATGCATACTTTTGGAGTAAGGTTTTTGGTTTCATTATTTGTTTATTAATTTCAGGCATCACATCCCTTCTTTTTGACTGGGCTTAAACAGGTTTGACGATTGATTTAAAAAAATTTGGAAATACACAAGCTGAAAAAATTTAATGGTGCAGAATGAGTTTTTCAATAATGTTTTAAGTGCTCTGGAAATTAAAAGAAGTTTGTAAATTCAGTAAAAGAAGTATGTAAATTCAGCACCTTTCACAGAAAACAGATTTCTCCAATTGTAAATACATTAGTCAAAGTTTAAAATTTATTTAAAACTTATTTCAGAAAAACCACCAAAACCCAAAAAACACAATACCTGAAACCTTGTGCACTCAGATTTAGCCTGAAGTAAATTTTTAAAGCTAAGTAATAAACAACTGAAAATAGGTTATATAATAAAAGTGCTGACACCATCTTAACTACATCCTGGAGTTGCAAACAGCGATGCTATAATGAGTCAGACTCATTGTGTCTTTCTCAGACATGGTTTCATTTTTAGAAGTCTTATACTGCTGATGGCCCATATTTGCATTACATAAACTTTCATGGTGAAATATCTCACCATTTCATCTGAAAAGTATGGAACAGAGATAATTTTTTATTTAATTAGTTCTGAGTTTGCCTAAAGGCTTTAGGAACCAGAAATTTTTCAGACTTGTTTTTACAAATTAGTTGTGAAGTAGAATCTGTCTTTTCCGTTTCTCCATCAAGGTAATGTGCTTTGCTCACATTTATCTTTTTTTTTCCTAATGAGCTATTTCTGATAGTCAGCTGCTTTTTCTGCTGTATAGTTCACTGAGGGCACCATGTTATCTGCATTATTCATTACTGCAACTGTGGCATACCTTGGTTAGAATCTAAACAAAAAACAGTTTCTAGGCATAACTCTAAGTCTTCTATAAAAATCATGAATTATGTAATGCAAAAATCTCTTCACAATAGCATCACTTCTTTCTCTGTCAAACCAGCTATTTTCATTTAATATTCCTCATCTGCCATATGGACTCCTGTATCCAAGTTAATTATGAAACTGAAATATGGCAATACTCTCTGAATCTGTAAAATAATTATCTAATTAAAACTATTTTAGAACACCTCACATACAAAATAATATTATATAGTTTTGCACATCAAAAAGAAGAGGGTTTTTTTAATCACACAAACATTACACAAATACCTGTATTTGTAGTTGCTCAGAATGCTTTACATGGAATTAAACATGCCTCAGTGAACAAATAGTATCATTGTTTGACAAAGCCACAATAGATGCAGCTACTGCAGAACAAATGTCAATAAAGAAAGAGCCACATAACACTTTATTCCTGATTGTCAGTTCTACTATTCTTAGATTATTCTTAATGTTACATATGTATGCTGTATGCTGTTGGGCAGTATGTGGAAAAATATTCTGAGCTTTTAGACTTGTTCTATAATTAATATTTCTGAAATTTAGGAGGATTTTTTTTCATATGAACATGATGATTTGCCTCCAAGAGGAAAATATTTATGGAGTTAGACACGTATTTGTAATGATGAATTAAAGAAATCATTCATGGTGGCACCTAGCACACTTTCTGCTAAAGCATAAAAGCACGATATGTAGCATATTGGAAATCAGCATAAGCAGTAGTTGGTAAATAGCCACATACTGCTTGCTGGTTTGACATTTGCTGAACACTGCATCTGACTCTGTGTATTTAGAGAGTGCTCCTTAATAGTAAAAGCACAGTCGCCTTCAGAAATGTCCTCCAAAGGACACTGTTCCTATTGTGTGAAATGTACTCTGCATTATCAACTGCATTTTATTTATGTTGCTAATTCAAAGTGACCAAAGTCTTACCATAACATTTTGTAACATCCTGGTCACAATAGGGATTTTTTAATTCAGCGTAAATCTATCTTAATGTTTTGCTGCATCCATACAAAATCCTTCATAGGGATCAAATCCTCACTTTTCAAAAGAACATCCAGACTGTGGGAGAATACACACTGATAACCACAATTATATTCTCAAAAAAGTCTAATAGCTCATTAGAAACTACACTGAGCTTTTCCTCACATTGTCATCGCTTGACTGTTTATTCATAATAACACAATGAAGGTGTAAAATATGTTCAGTGAGAGAATCAGAAGGAAAGGGATGGTACTTCTGGTATCTTCCCATGTCACAAGTGCTTATTTACTGTGTGTTCTCTCCATGTTAAGAAAGTTACTGACTGGGTGTATCTGTAAAGTGGCTAATTTTATTTTCCTAACCTAATTGATAACTCCCTAACTTCCTTTTCTTGGGAGGCCAATTAATAATATAGTTGGAAAATATCTTCTAAGACACACTCTTCACTCACAGAGTGAAGAAAGGCAGATATCTCTGATGAAATGAGAAATGTTTGAAATAAGGTACTGATGATGTAATGCATGGGGTCATTTATAAGCCTTGGTTCTATCTGTCACTTTGATTAAGAGGTGCAGAACAAACACATTTAAATGAGTCTGTAAAACTACAAGCTTCATCAAATACTTCTAGCAAGATCCTTAGCGCTGCTGTTAAAACACTTGATCAATGAAATAGAAAAAAAATATAAAAACTTTTACAAATGATCCAAAGGCAGAGAGACATTTTAAATAATGAAAAAGAGAGGTTGCTCTTGCCGTGTGATTATCTTTGCTTTTGAAATGGAGTGTAAAAAGATAATGCACCTTTTAATAACGACACATGTTAACAAAGTATATTTTATAGAAAGAGTAACTATCCAAGAAGTAGTAACAATGAAAAAGGAGTGGCATTATGAGCGATAAGCAGATTTACTTGATTTCACATAACAAAAGGCAAATGCAGTACATATGTAAATGAGATAACTTGGTCAGCATAGGCAGTTATTTTGCACTGGTCTTACCTCTTTAGAGACACTTTTCATTTTATTGTCAGCATCCTCCATTAAAGAAGGATGATACAGTTTGCAAATAGTGCAGAGAAAACACATGTAAATACTGTTTTACTGTGATAAATAGGTGAGGTAGATACTTTTTAATGCCTTTAAAAAAGATGAGACAAAATGTGCCCTTAGCAAGCATGAAGTGTGAAGAGCTGGCAATACCCTGGAGGGAAAGGCTCAACAGACTGAAGAAATGGCCTTACAACAGCCTCTCAAAGGTAAATGCAAAGTCTTGCACCAGGAATAGCATAAGTCATGCAACAATACATGCTGGATGACAACCGGATGGAAAGCAGCTTTGGACAAAAGGACATGGAAGATCCCTGTAGACAACAAGATGCACATGGATCTGTAATACGTCCTTGTGGCAAAGAAATCCAACCACGTTAGCAAAAGCATTGCCAGCAGGTGAGTGGAAACTAACTCTGCTGCTTCTCAGCACTTGTAAGACTTATCTGAAGTATCGTGTCCAATTCCGACCTCCAGCAGAGCGGCACAAAGATGGAGCACGTATTGTGTGGAAGAAAGTTTGAGAGACCATTCCCTAACTGAGATGGTTAAAGGAAGGTCTTATTCATGTCTTCATCTACGTAGAAGGCCATGGAGAAGATGAAGCCAGATTCTTCTCAGAAGTACACAATGAAAGGATGAGAAGGACGGGCATGCAGCGCATGAGAAATGTTGACAAGACTCTAGGAAAAGGAATTCAGAAGGGGGCTGCCAAAACCTGAAAGAGGAGTTCAATGACTGTGGAATCTCCCTCCCTTGAGATCTTTACAACCCATGTGGGGCAATTTGGTATAGATTATCTCTACTTTGAGCTGTGAGATCAGGCCAAAAGACTCCCAGAGTTCATTCCCATCTTAGGCTATGCTATGAAATTATTCCAGCACCAGGAAACAGGCATTATAAGTTTTCAAAGAACTGGCTCTATTAAGCTGTGTATCTCAGAATGGCTGCAATTTATAAATAATACAGGAGAAACCAAATGTTGACAATTGAAGACATTTGATCTGAGGAAATACTTAGATTTTGGAAACTTGAGCTAGATATTTGGTCTAGATGCAACATACACATTTCTAATAGCACAGATAATTAACAACTAGAAAAACATTGTGGTAGAGAACTTCATTAATACAATCTTTAAATATATAATAGATTTCTTTTTTCCCTATAGATAACCTGTGGTTCAAATTGGAAATAGTTCAGGGAAATGCTATGTTTTCCTTTCAACAAAGGGTCAGGTTATGTGGTCACAGGGGTTCTTCTGGCTTTAGGGAAAATGAATCTGTGATCTCCAAGTCCTTCTTTAACATCAAAATGTATATGATACTGATGTTCCAATTGAGCACTCACTTCTTCAAAGTGATTCCCTATGGATTGTCCAGGACAAAGATAAAGACAAAGAAAGATTTTGAACATGTCTGAATTGGAGCTGTCTTTTCTATCTTTTAATATAAAGGAAAATAACTTATCAAATGGGTAGATCTGAGGTCAGAGACTTTCTAGAAGCTACCATTACAGATATTCACCCTAACTCTGAGCCACTGGCACAGTCAGCTCTAATTACCAGAAAGGTTATTATTCATCAACAATGACAAGCCTGTATTTCTACCAACAAATACTTGAGCTTTAGGGGTATCCTAAATTAGCTTTTTTTTTTTCCCATTGAGACCTTGAGAATCAGAGAATACTTTGGACAGTGAATGAAATATCCAGCACAGAAAAATGTGTGTAACAGAAACAGTGAACATATTTCTGTTGGAAAACAGAGTGTGACAGACCTATTTTGAAAATCTAAATAAAATTCCACACCAAATTCTGTTAAGTATTTGAGCATTGATATTTGTACTATAGGACCAGAATATTTTCTGTGCTTAATAAGCATTCTCCAGCTCTTGAAATAAGTTCATGAATTTTCTCAGAAAATGTGGAATTCAATATATATTAAATAGAATAGTATGTTAGAATTCTTTTTGATGTACTAACTGTCTTTTTACTGACCATTATCTAATATACATCTTTCACAGGCTGTCATGCCTTCAACACACATTACACAGGCAGAGCAGTGTATTTTAAGCACTAAGCCATTAACCTCTTACGGTATTGTCCAACACTAATATGAGTAGTATTGTTATAACTTACCTCAAAGTGTTTGACATATAGAGAAAAGGTATTAAATGAACTGGATTTCTTATTTTTTTTCTAGCAGATTGCATATGCAGTGATAAAGTCTATGTAACTTGAATTATTTGACAAGGGACTGATCTGGAAATAGTTGCTGGGGGCCTCTTTCATCTCTTGTAAAACTCAAGAGACAGAAGTGAAAACTGGATAAGATTAAACTAAGAAAAGGATGGTTAATAACATGCATCCCTGATTACAAGAAAACAGCTTATTTGACTCTTTATTATTTTCTAAATCCAATAAAAACAATAATAATCGTTTTCATTAGGACACTTTTTTCTGCAGGAAAAGAGAAATTCTGTGCAACTGATGTAATATGATGTCAAATAAATAATACTGCAGGTCCTCCAAGATGAAACTCTCATTGTTAATCTTAGGTATTCCAAAGGGGCCTACATTATCAGGTCTTTATATTTTGAGCTAATAGAGGCATAATACTAGAGCAAAGCAACAATGGAAGAATATACAGTCCCCTGTGGCTGCAATTGAAGCTCTAAAACCCTGTTTTTCATTTTTAAACTGTTCCTCTGGGCATAGGTAATGTTCAAAGAAGCATTTTAAAGAGAAAATGAAACTCTAAAAGCTTTAAAATGCAGTTGTAGGAAATCCAAGATGTTTTCTGTGACAACTCCTGTCTTACTGATAGTCTTATGGGAAACAGCAACATTCAGAGCTGCTCTTGTTACACCACAACGCTTTAGAAAGGTTGGCCATGCCTTTCTGGAGGATCACTTCAACCTTGAAAAATCAAAGTCCTTGCCATGAAAACAAAAAATCCAAACTATATTTGAGAGAAATTTATTCCAACTGGAACATCAGAGCCAAAGAAGACAAAGGAAAAAAAATTAAAACTGGGGTAACGTAGAGCATATAAAGCAAGTGGAAACAGGAAGAAATCTGTTTCATCTTGTGACACTCTTACCATGGCACTGACTATGCAATGCCTGTGCCCAGAGCTGGGTGAAGAGCTGAGGACAGACACTGCACAACAGGCAGGTGCCTAAGCAAACGTGGACTAGAAGTGGACATGGAAGCAGACAAAATCTTTCAGATCTTATATCTGTGTCTGGTTTCTGGACAGAACTAGCCAAGTATTGCCACAATGTGAATTTTTATTCTCAATTTCTATCTTAAACATGATTTGTGAACAAATAAAGGAAAAGGAACCTTGCAAGTTTGGGATTTGCAAGCTTCTTGGGATTTCTGAGTAGTTACTATAACATTTGAAAACTGTAGAAATTAGAAACTTTCACCATTTCTCAACTGACCACCTTCTGAGATCATCCAGATTTCACTGGGAACTTTCACAGTATAACATCATTCTCTTGTCCTTTTAGTACGGATTGTTAGTCTTCAAAATCAACTTAAAGCAGCAATGCCAGTTTTCTATTTTTTTTCATCTTTATGAAGTCTTATTGAAAGAAGAAAGAACCAGTTAAACACAAAATTCACCCACAGAGGAAGTGAGAGGAAGACGTAATAACAACATGATCATAGATGTCTCATTTCTTTGAGAAAAGATGGCAGTGATGGTAAAACATTATTTCTGACACTAAGATGAAACTGGCTAAAAACAACTTTGAGGCAAACTGTGTTTCAAAATCATTCAAAATTCTTGAATGAAGTGATCTTTAAATTCTTTGCCATCCTAAATAAATCCTAATTTGTACACTAATCCCTGTACAACTGTAGATGTGTAAATGAAAGTTAGTCATATATGAAATGCCTGGAATAGAAAGTTTCCATTAACTGTACAACCAGACACAAGGAAATAAAAAGTTGGGACTCAAAAACATTTTCTGCAAGGACACAACATTACAGGATAACAGTTTCAAACTGAGATAGAGGGGAAAAAATCCTCTGAAATACGTTTATCAGTGAATGACCCTGATCAGCTGTGCTCCATCTGAAGAAGATCATTACTGTAGACATCAGGGTAGTGTAGGAGACAGGTTAAAAAATGGGTTTCAGATTATTGACACTTACTTTTTTTATTAAAGTTTATTTACAGCTGGGGATAAGAGAACATAGGCCCAGAATTATGGAACTTTTTAAAACTCTAGGGATTATATCTTTGAAAACCTTAGCTAAATTCTTAAAGTTTGTATTTCTTGCATTAATCCTATCTGAATGGATGTCTTTCAAATGCAATGCTCTAATTCTTTCAAGTTATTATATTTTAATGTATTTTCATTTATGATCTGTTTTCTGCTGAATTTCTATCAAAGCCTGGGCATTTATTGAGCAAAGGATGTGCTTAAAAGCTTTTCTAAATAAGGAAAGGATTAAATAAGTGTAATGATTTAAGTTCTCTGTCTAGTCTGGATTTAAAAGGCAATATCTAGCATATAGCTCCCTGCCCAAAGGACTAACTCTATTGGAATTGCACTTTGAAATGTACAGCTCACCTGCAACTATTTTCTGGTTTTTTATAAATCTGAGATTTTCACAGAACAGACGCCGATGACTGATGCCTAAAGGTGTGCATAAAATTAAAATGCACCCCTGTATTCCTGAAGGGACATAGTCTTCTCTAATCAACTGGAAAAGGTAAAAGAAATCTGTAAAACTCTAACTCCTTTAGAGTGAAGCTTGCTTTAGGAGAGAAAATGAAATGTATTTACGCATAGACTGAGCACTAAAGAATGGAAAAGCACACTGGCAACTACTTTCAACAACAAATTTAAAAAAGGAAGTTCTAAATACTGATTTCTACTGGATTTTCTCAGCCATGTGCAGCTGATAGTTATGTCCCAAACTTTTGTATTTTATTAATAAACATTCAATAGAAGTGTAGACACATTTCTGTTCTGAAGAGTTGATGTAAGAATATAAGTATTGATAGTTTCTGATGGTTGTTTGGAACTAATGATGGAAATAAAATCTCATTCAAAATCAGATGTAGTAATTCAATACTTCTAATAATAGTAATACATTTACATCACTGTCCTCATCCTGAGCTGTTCTATTGAGCCTCCTTCTAAAATAGGTAATGCTAGTTTAGAATTTGCATACAATTTTGTCAAAAGACATGAAAGGATGAAGGAAGTGAGCAAGGTGTTGTCCACTGGACCCCAAAGTGCTGAAGGGGCCAACTTTTTCAAATAATTGTCAACCAGATTTATAAATGTGAAAAGAAGCTGTCAAGTCTGTCAAAAATCGAAGAATCATAGAATGGCTTGGGTTCAAAGGGACCTAAAGATCATCCAGGTCCAAACCTCTGCCATGGACAGGGAAACCTCTCACTAGACCAGGCTGCCCAAATGCTAGAGTACAGCAGGCAAGAAGATGCAGAGTACATCTTGATGTGGCACATATTGCAGTTTTGAGTTTTCAGAACACTGTTCGCATCCAGGGTTCCTTGTCAAGAGAAATAACTTCTTGAAAATGATATTTCTGTGTAATTTTCATTAATGATTGTAAATTCTCCATTTAAAACACACATGTGCAAGAACTGATATTGATATTTGAAAATACTGAAAGAATAAATAATTAACTCCATAAATATTAAGGCAACTCATTCCCAAGTTCTAGCTGCTGTGCTCCTTATTTTGGAAGGCAGTTCCAGAAACATATTTTAATAGTTTAGAGCTGTCTCATTTCCAGGGAAATACATTTACAGTCATCACCATTTTTTTTCCTAGTGACAGCACTGTCCTTTAGCTTACAGTATCACTGCTTAATATTTACTCCTACAGTGTGTTTTTATGGACAGCAATCATATGTGCTTGCAGACTTCAGTTGTTTTGCTCAGTTAAACAATTCTGACTCTAAAAATCTTGCAAAACAGGCTCCCCAGTCCTCTGATTATTCTTGAAGCCTTGCTCTGTACTTTTTCACATTTTTCTTGGACCTCAGTACTGCTGCAGAGCCCAGTGTTTGGATTATGCCTCCCCAGGTTCTAATCCAGTGGCAGCAATACCCCAACAACTGTGGAAATTCTGAGCTCCACCAGTTAGTTTCCTGAAGCTTGTTGATGTAATACCATCAGAGGAGACATTACAGAGGGTAGAGAAAGAAAAAAATCTAATATATTTATAGGTTTAAAGAGATGTTTTATCACTAGATTTACATACAGTAAGTATCAATACATACAATAAGTAGGGATAATTTAGCATTGCTTCTTGTCAAACTCAAGTGAGGCTTATGATTTTATTTTATAATTTGAAGAAAAGAGTCCAAAATATTATGTTTCAAGGTATGTAGCAGGGTTTATATGCTATATTTAAATTTTTCCTATCTCAGATCTTGAGACTGTAGTCTAAGAAATATAATTTTGGAAATATAAAAATTCAGATTTAATCTCAGACAAACTGTAGTCTTTTATTTGAGTGAAAGAAATGTTCAACCTGTATATTTGAAAGGGAAATCCATGTGTGAATCCAAAAGAAGGGACCAAAAAATTGTGACAGTCATTTCAATGGATTTACTTTTTCAGGAAGAATTTTTTTTTTTAAGATGGAAAGATACCATAATAGTGTAGATCAGGCCTATATGCAGTGATCTAGTAGCTGATAAAACATATGTACCTGCAGCGGATAAGTATTTTTTAGAGAAATATAATGTACAGCACAAGGCATGATAGGTAAACACACAAATTACCTTTTGATACTGAATCCAAGTTTATGTCAATAGCTAAAGAAGGGCATTTTGCAGCTCTTGGATCACCACAGTATTAATTTCTTTTTCTTAAAAATGCAGTTCAGTTGAAATACAAATGCTGGAGTACACTAGCACATTATCTAATGGTCTCTCTTTCAAGACAAGCCTTTGTCAATGTGGTACATCAATGGCTGCAGCTGAGACCAGGACATTTTTTTGCACAGAACTGAAGGGAATACTCTTGATCCATTTCAAGCATTATTTGACACATTTCAGAATCACAGAAGAGGCAGTCGAGCTCTGAACTTTCTCAGCTTATGCCTTCTATCAAATGAGAAGAGGGAACTGCTTTTTTTTCTTGCATACTTTTTGTAACCCACCAACTGTTTAGCTTAGCTGGTAGGCACACAAATCAATATTTTTTTTATGATGATAACATATCCAACATTTTCTGTGGATATTATCTCTTTGCTTCTTTAAAAAGAAAAAAAAAAGAAAAAAAAAAAAGAAGAAGAAGAAAATCTCCAATTTCAGCATATTTTTGCCCTAAGCAGACTCCTTTTATTAATTTCATTGATCTTCATGTTTCGTTAGGGTTTTTTTAAAGCTCTTCAATTGCAGAATCTCTTTTGAAGAACACTGTTTGTTTATTTGCTTGGTAAACGAGGATGGTGAGCACAGATACTGTGGCAGTGAGAGCCAGGAACAGCTTGCTTGTGTACTGGCTCAGCAGTGCACAGAAGCCACATTGAGCTGCTGAGGGGTAGATCTTCAGCTTGCATAAATTGTCATGGCTCTTTTGATATCAGCACTACAGTGATAACTTCTAATAGCTGAGGCTTTGCCCCCTAAGCCTGACATGAATTCAAAGATGCCATAGTCTGAAATTACTATTATAATTCTTTTTAAAATTTGTTTTTCTCAATTCTCCGACTGCCTGAAATTTATTGATCATTTTCTACCTACATCGTCATACATCCAGCATTATTTCCTACACTGTAGGTCTTCCTTGTCCTCTCACTGCTCCCAGTGTTTCAGCCTACTTAGAAGTATACAGAATCCATTACATACCTATTTTCCACATTGTTTCGCATAATTTCTGACTCTTTTCACTTATTTTTTATTTTTGCTTGACTGCCAAACACAATTAGGTGTATTGTGGATCCTCAAGCTGCACATTACTAAATAACAGGGGCAGGTCAGGATGAGAGAACAAAGGAATTCTTTCAGATCTGACAAAGCCATTAAGGGATCTTTTTGAGGGGTCCTTTAGTTGATGACTGTATTTCTCTTCTGCAGTTATCATTCAGTCTTGTGAATCATGCAGATGCCCATGACTAGAAGATGCTGGACTCTGACATCTAACAGATTTTGCTAAACAGCCTGGAAGACTTCATTTTTCAAACCATGAGGTGAAAGATGAGCAGCAAAGCACCTGCCCACCAGCCACAGACAATGTGCTGGACCAGTGACGAATGGGCTGGAGCCAAAGGCTGCAGATACTGAGAGGGCCATGTGAACTCCCAGGAGAGAGTTTTCACCGCTTCATCCAGAACTGGCCAAAGCAAACCCTCTAAAAGCTACATGCAATTTCAAGGATTTCTGAAAGCTATTCCATTTTGGACACTTCAAATGGATTTTGCATATTAAAAGAAATTTGCAACTCATCAGAATGGATTGCATTGAGCCAAAGGAGTGGAAATTAAATAGACAGTTTTCTTAGTATTTTCTCACTAAAATTTCAAAAATATTAACATATTTGAATAGATTCTTTTGGAAGAATAATGGTAGTGGAAAGGCTAATTATTTTTAATTAATACTGTTCTTAATTGTTGTTTTATCTACCTTTGAAGACGAGTGATTAATAAATACAGAATGAAGTGTTTAAAATAGAATTCACCCCACAGTAACAAATTACTCAGAGACTTAAGAGTGTTTTAAAAATGATCAATTTTTTTCTTTGCATATTCTTCAAAGCACCAAACCATTACATATGAATACATTTCTAGAAATAATATAAATAAGTATCTGATCCTTAAAATCATGAGGGCATGCAAATAAGTAGCTATACTGATGCGAACTGAGGTTAGTAGAACCAGTCACAAGTATGGTTATTCTGGTACATGTATGAAGAAGCAACTGGGTGGTTGGTATCTGAAACAGGCATCACTATTGCATGGTTCAGGGAAAAAAATCTCTCTCTTTGCCTGTACTTTTCCACTGATGTGGATCCAAGTGTTCTTCTAGTGCTCCGTGTTTATCTGCACTCTGCTCAGTGTTACTAAACTGACATAGGTATAAATGCATTCCTTTCCTTCAGAAACCTCAACTCAAACACCAGTTCATGCTATAGAAGTACAATTCTTCGTTAATATATGGATATTATACAATATATGGATAAAACATACTTAAATTGGTGAAATTCATTGTGGATACTCCCCAAATGACTGGATTATGAGTATCTTCAAAGACTTTGCATTTCTCACAAAGATAAAGAATTTATAATGTCATCTATAACAATGACGTCTGCACTGAAATATATATAGCAATTGTAATAATAGCTGCAGATTAATGCACTACCTGGAGGTTAGCTACCAAGAAAGCTAATGCAGGTTGGCATATATCTGGTCAGCAGTACTTCCACTTTTATCAGGCAAAAATGCCCACTTGCCTTGATCATTACCTCATAATTATATTTTAAATTTAGAGAAAGTTGCCATTTTTAATTGCAGTAGTTAATCATCAAATCTCTATATTTTAATATTTAAAAAGCCAAAAAANCAAAAAAAAAAAAAAAAAAGCACCAGCAAAACTAGTCTCAAAATCAAAAACAAAGACAAGGTTTTGCTTTCATTAACTGAAATCAACTAAGCTCTTTTATCCCTTTCTTCCCACTGCAATAAAAGACGACCTGAGCCCCCTTTGAAACCAGCACAGTGTGATCTAAAGAATGAAAAAATGTTGATTGACTGGCACTGCATGCAATAATTTGAAATGAGCATAATCTTTTCAGGTAAAAATGGAGCAGTGCACCGTTGATATGTGTACGAACACGGTCCTTCCCCACCGCCTGGGGCAGGCAGCAGAGTGGGGATGGTCTGTAACGATGGCCTGGCAAACATGACAGGATCATTTTTTTCCACAGTTTTCAGCTAATCTGTAATGTCACACTCACGCCGCTGCATTTTCTGCAGCTGTACTCGACCTGCTGCTGCCCCCGCAGCTTTGGGGCTTGTCCCCAGCACCTTGTCCCCGGAGGCTCCAGGGGTGGATGCCGATCTGGGCTCCAGCCCCAGCCGCCAGCCGGGTCTCCGGGGGTGCCTGGGGCACAGCGGCATCGCTGACATGCTGCCGCAGCTGCTCTGTTCTGGGAGCAGCACAAAGGCTAGATTTAACAGTACTGGCCACTTTCATGTTTCCTTCCTGATTAATATTACAGAAAAATAATCTGAAGGCCAGGGCCAGGCACAGGCAGGATCCCCCACACGGATTGCGCGGCTGTGCCTGTGGCTGCAGCGGCTGCAGCAGCTCATGTCCCAGCTCTAGTGCAGATCTTAAGGCCTGGAGAGAGGGCTGCAGGTTCAGCTTTTCCTGTCTGGGTTTCAATAGCTCTGTATTTTTAGGTCTCATCCTTGCTAGCTTGAAAAAACACAAGACTCAGGAGTTGTGCATATTGGAAAGGTGATGATTTATTTTTGCTCCTATTTGAATCCTTTTTTATAGGTAATTTGCCCAAAATTCCAGATGCAAAATTCAACTTTACCCATAGAATCAAACAAAAAAAAGAAAGAGACCTGAGGAACAGGTACGGATGTTCTATTTGCCCATTCAATCACCGGAATTATTGCACGTGACATAATCCTGTACGCCTATGAAATATCAGACTTTTTTCACAGAGGTTCACTAGTATACTGCAGAAACAATACAGTTTTCTTTGTTGGAAAATACGTTGCTTCTTTTAAATGAAAATAAGTATTCCTTTCAATTTTCAGTGAAGCAAATTTAAAAACTGTATAGCTAGATGAGCCTTTTAACATGGTATTTAATTGGAAAATAAGCATTAAAATGGGCAAAATGAAAGTATTTTGTCAATAATACTCAGATTTGAAAAAATTAAATATCTCATGTAGAAGCTATAAAAATACTTTGTTGATTCTTGCATTTTTAAAGTCTTCATGGCTGAAAGGTTTTGAAATGAACTTGGGTTTGCAAAGCCTTAACTCAAAATATCAGATAGAATTTTTTCACAATTCAGTCAATCTTTGCTTGTAATAGTAGAATATTAGCTGCCACAGCCTTGAGTCTTTTGTTTTCTTTTGCTTTTTGCCAATTAAATTTCCAGGTTTCAATTTTATATTTTTGTGTGCTATAGTTAGATTTTCAGAATAATTTAAGCGTCTTCTAAATAGCAGATTATCTTACTCATTGCAACATTATTCAATGCTGTATTCTGTCCTCTTTCCCCCACTTGTCTCTTAGGCAGATGTCCTGCTTTGTTCCAGTCTGGCTATTGTAAGACCTGTGTCAGTGTAGCTGGTTTACTACGGTGTTACTATAAACATTGCTATTTGAAAATATGGACAGAGAGGCATAACTTGGAGGGAAATAGCACAACAGGTTAGATATATAGGTCTTAGAAGGGGTGATGGTGCCAAAGTAGTGTGCTAAGGTAAGGGGCTGCTAGTTTCAGCTGCACCTGATTCTGTCTCAGGTAGGAACCAGTAGCCAAACCAGAGATAATGTTTCTTGCAAGAAAAACATGATTTCATGACAGAGAAAATGTTTTTTTTCTGCTAAACTCTGTAAAGCTCGTTGTATAGCAGAGATATTACGTTTCACTCGTCACAATCAGTGCTATTCTCGCTAAGGGCCTCCAGTCTTACCCCCGGCAAAGATTTCACTGCAATTAGTCTGTTTAAACAGAACCACTGAGAGTTTTCTTTGTCACGGGACTTCTGGAACAGGCCTTAAGGCAGCTCTGTGAGAGCCAAAGGATAATAATTTCACTACACAGCAGCATATTTCAATTACAGTATAATTAAAGCAAATGTTGAAGCCATATCTGAAGATCACTGGGAAGCTGAATCAGAAAGTCCTCCAAAATTTGAAATTACAGATTGAAAGTTAGGGTAGAATTTTGGGCCAAGGTCTGCACTACAATATATAAGGCTGCATTGGCTGCTGATTGAATCTCTTTGTGGAGCAAATACCTGAAGAAATCTCTGTCTTTTGTGAAACACTGAATAATCAACAAATCCCATTGAACTTCTGACGATTTCTCAGAGCAGCATGAGCAACAGTCCACCAATGGATCGAGAACACACGAGCTGCTACAGTTCATCTTCTTGCATGAGTCTTCTAACAGACATGAAGAGAGTGGGAAAAGCCTCAAAGGTTCACAACTGTAGTGTTTAACACAGGGCAGGAGAAGTTTGTATGGTCAGAGCTCTTGGTTATTTATCAATTGCCTTAACAAGCATACTTCTGCTTTCTATTACTGAAATATAATTCAATATCAAATTATCAAAATGGCATTAAATGCATACCAGCTTAGCTAAAATGATCTTCATAATAATCCAGTCATATTCTGATTTTCTTAATTTATAGTCATTAACTTAATTTGATGACCTAGCTAAATGGTTGCATCTGTCATAAAAATACAGTTCTTATAATTATTCATAAATCAAAGCCATGCCACTCCTCAACAAAAACTTGGATCAATTTTTAAATTTTTAATATTTTTTAAAATGCCTAGAAAAGTGTTTTACACTGTAAAAAGGTATTTTAGGCACTACTAGGCACTGGGCACTATACTACTATAAAAGATATTTTTAAAAGATTGAATTAATACATGACTATATTTGAATATTTCATGTGTTTACAGAAATATTTAATGGAATTAGATTCAATGAACTTCTAATAGCGAGTAGAAATAAATTATTGCATCCTTACTGTCAAAGCAATTTCAGGTTTTGTATTCATCCTCTGTTGAGCCTTTTAGCTTATTTCAGTTTTTAAATCACACACAATAGAGCTTTAGGGGCCTGCATCTCTGTGATTTATAATACAAAGGAACAATTATTTCTGCAGGTAAAATTGTGCTTTTTGAAAAAGGTAAGATAAACAGATGTGCCTAAAGCATCCTTAGAAAATCATGGGGAAATGGCTAAATGTATTACAAATAGCAATAATAATAAAAAATACAGCCATCAGCTGTCTAAAGTACTTTGTGAACATTTATGTGTCTACTTCTACGATTCAAGTGGCTATAAAAAACCTGAGAACAGAAAGCCAAAACCTTTTGGATAATCCCTTAAGCCCCCAAACAATAAACAGGAACAGGTTCTGACATGTAATTTATCAAGCTGTGAAGTTTCTATTCTTATAAACAAAATCCTAGTAAAACAAAAATAAATGAATAACGTGAGCACAGTCTTGGGAAAGTTGAATTTCTATAAAAAAAACTTTAGCATCCTTTCTTCAAGCCTTTAAGTCAAGGCATTTAGATTAGACCAATAGTAAAAGTGTTTCAAATACACACAGATGAACACAGAAAAAAATCTTTAGTTATATTCCTTGACTTTATAAGAACTTCTTGAATTACAAAGGTTTCCTTGTTTGACCTAAAATTTTCTTTGGCAAAGGTTTTACAAGCATTAATATTCACTCATTTATATGCAGCATTAAAAAATGCCTATAGCATTCCAGAGTGTGAACACTATATTAACTGCATTCTAAACACCCATAAATATTACAAGACTGGAAAAAAAGAGGTTGTTAACACTTCTCAGAAGATTCTTTTCCTGGTCTGTGTGAGTCTTCACCATGCTCAGTGTAGTCTTTATGATATTTATAGTATTCCTTGCTTAACAAACCAACAAAACCACCACTGGAACAGTTGTCCTATGAGATTGTTATATACCCTATTAAAATGAAAAAAACATAGCCCAATTTCAAAATTACTTTTTACAAAAGCTTTCTAGGACTATTCTCTTCACACAAATAAACACACTTCATAGTTTGCAGGAATTCGAGTCAGTACAGATTTCCCAATGTCTTTCACTTACTCTGTGTGTGTATAAGGAGTTTGTTTATTTGTTTATGTGCTTGTTCTGTGCATCCCAATCCTAGAGCTCATGTGAAGGCTCCAATAACTGCACCTGTGCTTCAGATTTCTTGTAGCTTATCCTCTCATTTCCAAGTTTCAAGCTAAAATTACTCAATCTAGTTTCTTTGAAAGAAAAATATGCAATTTGATTTTCTCTCAGAGAAAAGAGTTCTAATAACTTGCGGTTTTTCAAAAAGAAACTTAAGGTGTGCAATTTTAATGATGGTTATACTTCAGAAGTAATAACTTTTCTGTTGCTTTTGCACATGTTCTAAATTATATTCAACTTTTTGTCTCAAAATGGAAAGGAAGAGGCCTTGCCTAATAGCTCTAGAGGAAGGTTTATGTTCTTAAGTGTCAGTGAAATATTATAAAATAGTTAACTGATGAAGGTTCCTGTCACAGAATTTTTTTTGACTGATTATCATTTTATGACATGCCACCCCTCAGCTAATTTTCAAAGGATATGTTTTGTTCTTCGGCTGATTTTGCCCCAGTGGTGCTGAAAGTCACTTTCTTAGATTTCCTCTTTGTGAAAAGTGGGTTTGTTCTGATTTTGACCTTCATGTTAAGGACATATTTATTTAACTCTATTTTTCCACCTCCCATCTGCAGTCAGCTGTGTTGTGTTCATATGATCTCCCAGCCACAGCCAAAGGACTCCTCTCACAGTCTGCACTGACATGTCTTCTGAGAATTGCACATTTCTCTGCACAATTAGAGCTTCAAATAGTCTGTGTCACATGTAGCCAAGGTCTGTGACAGCTGTCACTCAGGAACACGCTTCCTGACAAAGAGAGCTTATAACCTCACAGATCATGCAGTCTTTATTATTTGTATTTAATTATCCTCCAGTGGGAAATAATAACTGCAGTTTTCCTTATGCTTCATCTTGGTGCAAGGTTGAAGCTTGTAATCACATGTACATTTCTAGCTTCCTTAAACTAGTTTTTTTCCTGTTTGTTCCCAATCTTTGCAGCCTCAGGGTAAGCTCTGCACTCCTCCATTATTAATTTAGACAGATACAATTTCCTAGCAAAATAATTAGTCAACATGTGGCAAACTTTTGTAATAAACTAGATAAAAAATGAATAATTAAGTTTCTTGTTAAATCAATAACATTGATCTTGACTTCTCTTAAAACCAGATTGTAAGAGAGCAATTTCTTCTGCCTTCCGAATTTTGCATCTTAGAATGGAAGACTGGCATTTGATTTCTGTTTGACAGATATTGAACTTGAAATAGTTTTATTTTCTGTCAAAGCTGAGGCAGTGAGTTAAGGAGCAGATTTTGTGGCTGCACTGCCAGAAAACAGCTTCCAGTTCTTTAATGTCTGCCTCAGATCACCAGCATACCCACCCTCATGTCTTTGCCACCTTTTTAGACCTGATGTTCCCAGGGTTGTGTTTAAGACAACAAATTAAGTCACTGAAATATAACCTACTGTTTTCCAGTTGCAGTTGCAGGTGCTGACACGTTCTTGGCACTATTGCTTCTCTCTTTTTGAAAAACTGTTCCAAGAGGAAATGACATTTAATTGTAGGCTAGGGTTACCTGAGCCTGGTTTGATACATTTGATCTGCCTGCTAACTGAATACATTCTTTTATAACTTTTTGAAGGATTTAATGATAACAGGAGTTTGTTCATTAACGTGAAAATTGCGGTTTTGTCTTTGCAAAATCAAGGCATTCTTTAACATTCACTAATAGCAGTCTGCCATATCTTCCAGCACAAGTTCATACACCTGTAAGAGCTCCTCTTGGGGACACTATTTTATTATGCCAGAGCAATGGTAACTGATCAAGGCTGTACATGCAGTTAAAGAGCATACCTAAAGTGAACTATAGGTTACATGACCCTTGCAGCAAATAAAAACTTGTCTTCTGTAGCCAGTGAAAGTTGTCAGGCACCCACTGCAAGGTCACAGATGCTGTTACCTCACCAGGGAGCTTGGTGAAAGAAATACAATCATAAACATGAAAATCTGTAATTTAATCCTAACTATATTCTTAAATAAGTTGACTGAAATGGAAAATGCTTCAAGAATATACTCTTTTAATAAACCAAAACAGTAGAAAACCTTTCAGAGTGTGCATGGTATATGTAACATAATTATTAAGCATTTTGCCTATTAGAACAGAATGTGTCTCTTTTCCAGGTTGCTTTGTCGGGTGCTGTCTGTGCCAAGTGTCACTAATGCCTGCATTTACCAGTGGAAGCATCACCCAGAGCATATAGACTTGCTAAAGGGGCAAATGCCAGCATAATTCTCCAACCATCTGCTTGCCTGGGACTTGCACAGGAAATGTGGCCAAACCCGCACTCTGCCCTGAGATTACTGGATACCATAATGAATGTTTGGCACAATGAGTAGCCAGAGTAATTTAGAGAAGCATTCAGACATCTCTGGCTGATGCCAAGAATCTGGTCCTGTGTATCTGGAGCAGGACAGGAAGTGTGAAGGTGACACACTGCTAACTTTGAAGCCTACCAACAAGTTGTGGTCTACATGTGCCATCAGCTGACAGCCAGGCCCTGTATCAACTTTACAGACTCGACACAGAAGCAAAAATTCCTCTCCTGACAATGATTATGGCTGGAAGAAAATCAATCCTATTCAAACACTTAGTTACTGAACTACTATATTAATTTTATCTGTAAAAGTCTGAACTCTTCTCTGCTATACTGTGTCTGGGAAGACACAATAAAGAGGCTCTCACACTTGCCATGTTCAGCAGAAAGGAGGGAATGACCTTTATGATTGACATATCTCACATTCTTATTCAATTCCCAACTCCACAAGGGACTGGAGGACATGTCACTTCCTTCTCAATCCCACTGGAGAAAAAAGATGTTCATCAAACTTCTCTGATCACAAAAGGAATGAAAAACAGAAAATACCGCTAAGTAAACATTGGCTATTATTTACATGAAACTGTGTGAAAGAATTTGACTCCAAGGTTAAAAACAGAAGGCTTAGCAAAAACCAGGGCAACACTATACATTTAGAGAAATTAATCTGAATGGGAAAACTAACCTCAGAGTATATATACTACAATATCCCTTTGAAAGTCTTGTCACAGAAGCATTGTACCATTACAAAATAGGAGTTCATAGAAAATGTTTTAGGAAAAAGCTGGAAACAGAATCCTTGTGAGGTTTTTTTTTGTCAGTTTTGAGTTTTATGTGCTAAAATGTGAGAATTTTTTCTCCCCCCGGAACAGTGCCAACATCACCTTTGTGAGCTGACTATCCAGCATCACAACTTTCCCGAACTGTGTAGCTCTGGCTACACAACCTTTCCTCTACTGCTGCCTGGAGTATAGCCCTCGTCCTCGATTCACAACATGCAAATTTAATATTCATGTTCTAACAGAAGCAGTTCCAGCTCCAACACTGTAATGCCCTAGAAGGAAGACACACATTTCAGCTTTTCACTTGTACCCAGAATGTAGTGCCTAAATGGGAACTCTTTGCAAAAGCTGAGTTCATAAAGCATTCCAGCCTCAACAGATGATGGACACTATTCAACATTATGTTAGCAGAAAAACTCATGTCAATAGTTTCCTGATTTTGAACCCTGGCTAGTAACAATATTCCTTTTTAATTGAAAAGAAGATCAGTTGGCTAGTTTTCTGAAGGAAATTATAGAAGAAAAATGCAAGAGTTTTCTGCTAACAAGACCCTAACTGAAAGCCCCATTTCTACCTTTTAATATACAAATTTGTAGAAGGTGATTCACTAATAAGGAATAGAAAACCCAAATAACACCATCCTGTTCTGCCACCAGTCTGGCCTTTTAGTGCAAATGCTTATTTATGAATGTGGTGCTCAGCACTGTGGTGTTCTTACAAAGAAAATGTGTTATGAGTTTTAGAATATAGAGAACTTTCCATAATTAGCTATATTCTATTTGCCTAGTTTGCTGTTGTTACCGTATACAAATGTGTGTCTCTTGCAGGACAACAGGAATTGAAATTCACCACCAACATAGGTCGGTATATACACATGCACATCTATCTATCTGTAATATACATTACACATACAGATATACACATATACATACATTTTGAAAACTTCCTAAGTAATACACTGAATTCATCTAAGACACAGCAATTCTCAGTGGATATATCTCCAGCAGAAATCACTTTGACCTGTTACAGAGTCAGTACAAATCATACCGAGGTAAGAATAGGAAATACGACTGAACAATTCTAAAGACAAATTTAAGGTGATCGAACAGGTTTATTTTGTAGCATACAACACTATGAATGGTACCACTACATTGCCCTATTAAAGGCATAAAAGCACTGTAGCCACTGCAAAACAAAATAATATAATCAGGCTTTTTCTCAAAAGATTTACTCAGCCATTACAATAAAAATATACTTGAAAAAGATATCTTTGTCCTATGTGCACAGTAATCATCCATCACCATAATTTTGAACACCTCAAACTCTTAGTGACATAAACAATTTTAAGTATTCTCATTTCCTAGACTGTAGGAAATTAATTAATTTTGCAGAATTGGAAAGTGAGGCATTAGTGAAGACTGATGTCTCTAAGTTTGATCAATTAAAATGAAGCACTTTATTTGATAATTAAACATGTTCTTTATTTCTGTATGTTTTTAAATGCACTGACCACCATCTTTTCTGCAAAATTTGTAATCTAGGGATGTATTAATAGACAATAGACAGCCAGTGAATAATATGCATTTATATAAACGATGTATTTATATGTATCTTTGAAAAGTGCCCTGTAATTGCCTGTGAATGATGCACTGTTTGGCGGTTGACAATTCACAATAATTTAAAAAGACACTAAGTGTTAATTCAAATAAATATATCAGATAATACACCAGATTTCTAAAGTAACACTCACTTTCTGGGAAATAGGATAACTGTGTGAGACTGGGGAGAGTTTCACTGTTGTGCTGTGGAGTTTTTTTATGCAATTTTCTACTCCTTTCCCTAAAATGGAAGACTACAGTTTTATTTACAAGTGTAAAGATAGCTGAGGAGGAGAATTTCATGAAGACACATTTTTAAAAAAAGAATTATTTCCATCTTATCTTAGCCAAATTGTGGTATTACTTTATTACAATATTTCATGTTGCCTGTGTTTCTAAGGTATTTGCATTCCAAGGAAATGTTTCCCAAGAGCATTTTTAAATAGAATACTTTCAAAAGTTTTGAAGAAGACTCTTCTTTTGAGGATTTTTTTCCATTTCAAAACATAATATTGTGACTGTACTTTTCAGAAAATATATGTGGCTAGCAGGACATTAGGCCCATATAAGAATATTTAAATTAAAGCTGTGAATTTTTTATTGAGAGAGTCACTTTCTCAAACAGAATTTTACTTAGATTTGGAAACATTTTATTATATACAGGAGTTAAAGTTGGAAATGTATAGATATTTTTAGTGTATCATTGTAATTTCAGTAACTTCTTTATCACTTTCAGTGATGGTGGAAGCACCATCATATATCAAGTGTGGAAGCCGAAGTAAAGGTATCAGTCTCATCCAAAATACAAGCCTGGAATACAGTACATAGAGCAGGATGTAAATTTACCTCTCATAATACATAGCAAAATAGGAAAATCATCAGCAGAAGAATAGATGAACATTGACTAGAAAGCCATCATTACATATTAGCAAAACATTGTTTCTTTTTTGCTCAGTGGTTTGTAACCCTATTTGTGACTTGGGTGTCTCACTTGAAAGAATAAATGGGGGTGGGATGCAGAAGGCAGAAGGAAAGTGGGTTTTTTCTTTCCTTTTTCTGTGTTTCTGAGTCTGCTTTCCTGTTTTCTTTGATACACTTCCCTATCACAATCCATTTCTCAACAACTTCATAATGTGAGTTCAAAAGAGGTTCATAGCCCAGTGGATAAAGCATTACATTGCTAAAATATGGTTTACCTTACCCTTAAAAAAAAAAAAAATCAGCCAGTCTGTCACTGTTTAATGTTTCCCTGCTGCAGTATCTTTATTTTCAGTGTTGAATACAACCATGACAATTCATCAGCAACCAGAAGACTGTTACTTTATTTTGCTCCTTTTCTCCTTTCTCCCACATACGAAGTAGTTCACTTTCCCAGATGTTAATGTCTGTCTGTGTTGTATTTATTCTCATCTGGAAACTCTGATCATAAGTCCAAATTTTCAGGTGAGATTTCTTGTACTGGAATACTATAACCTCCTGCTCAGATCAGATACCATTTACTAACAAACAAGCACCTTCATCCTTTTCACATGCAACTATTTATATTTAGATATGTCACTTGGAACATTTGAACTACTAATGCATAACTTTCTTTCATTTTATTCTTTTTGTGTTGTTCCTTGTTGAAAACTTGTAACCAAGGAACTCTCTAAGGCCTTCACCTGTTTTCTAAGTTTCTCTGTCTCTTCCCTCCTATAGTGTTATCCCTGTTCAGAAGAGATTTTGCAATAACTATTGCAGCAATCACACGGTGCTCAATATATATTATATTGATGTAATGATCTGCATAGATCAAAATTACTACCCATCAGAGGTCCTCTTCCAGAGGAGACCACTGCTTGCTACAGCAGGACTTCTGCTAATGACCTTCCCTCTCCCTTTTGCTGCAAGGAGGAAAAATGACCTCATTTTGTAACATTTGGCTAAACAGCTGAATAATGGAGCGGCATGAAGTGAAAAACCAGTCATTCTAATAGTGAAGCAATGCTTGTGCAGCGAGGCAAATTTGGATACCTAGGGTCTCTGGAGAATCAAACACATACAATTGATGTGCTTAATTAGATTGTGGAAGGCGGAAGTTTCTCATAATACTGTTTGCACTGTTAGCTTCAGATCTGAAGTTTGCAGAAAAATTAGTCTAAACTTTAAATACCAGAAAAAATGCAAATGTTAACTAGACTTAATAGAAACCTAGCTGTTGGCTAGCCACGTTTCCAAGAGAAGGGAGAAACTCAGGGGATGGTAAACACAAGAGAAGAACGGGAGATCTGTACAGATGTTTGGAATGTGTGCTGCTGTGTTTGCTTTCCAGTGAAGCTTTCAGCTCAGCCCATCTGTTGTGCACAGTGTGCCACACACTGTGATATTTGTCTACACCTTGGCCCTCAGCCCATCCGGCTGGTACCAGGCTACACACCATTCCTTGGGAGGATGCTGGGGTGTGTGCTCACTGCTGGGGCAGCCAGGGACCAGAGGGGGTTGTGGACGGTCACCTTCCTACACTCAGGTCATGACCCGTGCATCTGCACTGGAACCAGCACTTTGGGTCACGGCACTGCTGACCCCCAGTGTGCACAGAGCTCTCAGTTGCTCAGACTGCTGGTGACACAAAATCTCTATAACAAATACATTAATTTAAATCATCTTCTCTGAGTGAATCATTCTAGCTTGGAGCCAGATAGTACTGATGTTTGCAAGATGGCCTTATTAGATGCTATTTATTTCTATATTAAAGAGAACAATGTGGATTGAAGTCACAAAAAGAATTACAAAACTTAATTTATGGATTGCTCCAACTGGAATCCACATTTCTTCCAGGCAGACAGACTTTTTTGTTGTTGTTGTTATTAGCTTAATGAGGAGCATATTCTCATTTCATTTCCTGTGGAACTTAGTTCTTACTGCTTGGTCAGTTTGTTTTCATAATGCTGGGTCTCATCCAGCTGGATTTGGGCCCATTCTGGTATCATGCTGCTCAACTAGTTTTATAGCAGTTTATGGCTCATATAGTTAAAAATGCCACCTCTTCTTTATACATAATAATTTATGAAACTGAGCATGTGGAAGTGGCATCTAAATGTGCCATCATTCATCTTAAAAATACAACAACCAAACCCACTGCTAATGTGAACCTACTCATATGCACATTTACATATTCAGCATTCATATTCTGACTAGTGTGCTTTGCAGTATTTTGAAAGTTTATTCAGCTGCATGAACCTGGGTAGAGGATGTTCTCTGTAAAATTGTCCTTTCCTTTATTGATGCCTAATCTGAAATTCTTCTACCAGAATCGCACTTTCACACTTGAGTCTTTCCTTCTACCAGATCCTTATCAATTAAAAAAAAAAACAAAAAAACACAACTCTATCTCTTAACTGCACAGATATAAACCCTAAATAGAGGTAAAACTTAATGCAAAATTTGGCCTTCTGTGCTTAATTCTCTTTCTTGGCTCTGGAAACCTGGTTAGTCCCAGATCTCTCATCTGATCTCAAATTATTTCTCATCCATACACATTTTCTCTCTTCCTCCAGGGCTTTCCCCTTTCTAGGCTGTGTCCTGTAAATACTGTTTCCTAATTCTGGACTCTTGTTTCCATCATCATAACTTGTCCCCATCATATCTAACTGAAGAGCATTCTGCACAGTCGTGATTTAAGAAAACAAAGCACCAGGGACTGTAATTACTGGTGTTCTCAGCATGTCGAGGAGTGTACTGGCAGCCCCTGAAACTGTTAACCCACTACATACATGCTGTACAATTTAAGCAACTTAGATCACAGAGTCTGTCAAACAGCTAATTTGCATAGGTAATTTGAATAACAAAGATAGTTGATTAAATATGAAATGTATATTCAAATGTTCTTTACAAAAAATTAAAGATTAAGACATTCTCTATAATGTCAAGGAGAGTTTCACATCCTGGACAGAGGTACATTAGCCAACTTTGCAGAGACATTTACAAAGAAGTGCAATTACATTAAAGCTATAAAAATATGCCTCAAATAAAACTGTATGTGATAGAAACAACATTTATCCAGACAAATGAAAGGAATTTAAGTACTGCATAGGTGTGAGCATAGGACACTTGCAGATGCTGATATGTTGGTTTTGTTTGAATTTTTTTAACTTAGATTGCACCCAGTGTGGTTCAAGGCAAATAGTAGTGATAATTTTTAAATAATAGATTTTATTAAATTATATCTAAATGACATGATGTACATATCAGTAAAACAAAAGCATATAAAAATTACAGTCTTTACTCCAAATTTTTATTGCCTAAATGGTGACAAGGTATGATTCATAAGTGAATGACAAGGATAGAAGTAAAAGAAGATTTAAAAAATAGGAGATAAGGCTGCAGTTTACTGAGGCTATGGATAACTGATTGAAAAGGGTATTTTAAAGATTTCAGATCCAGATTCTGATATTAAAATAGACCTTTGAGATATACATCAGCACCACCTCCATGTTCAGATTATGCTGCAACCATAATGTGTGGACATAGCACACTGGGCCAGAAAGCATCTGCAGTGGGAATTCCACTTGGAAAACATTTCAGTCAATGGAGGAATTTGTTGGGCACCCATCTATCAATTCAGGTACTGCCCAAGTGAATGTAATTTTGTCCATATTATCCTGTTTCTGTTAATATTTTTCAATTCCTATGACATTATTCTATCCAAATTAACTGGAATGAATGCTTTCCAGCAAAAACCTCATGAGAGATATTATGATATATTCTAATAAAATAGCCATGAAAAAAATATATTTACTGAGCTTCCCTGAACTATTTAGCATGGATATTTCATTAAATATCAAGAGCCTTAGTGCTGAAAGCATATAACTTTGTGAGACAATCCTCTACCTCAAGAATAGTGAGGTAACAGTGCTCTAGTGTTTGCTCATTCATATACTGTTAACATCCAGTGATTGTTGAAACGGTGTCTTGATTACAGAGAAAAATATGTCACTTTGTAGCAGGGGAAATCTACAAGATTGGGTGCCTATGAACACTCATATTTACTGCAAGAAGAAAACTGAAAGAATGATGAAATAGTCTGCATTCCTATCACATGGCCTCACTTTTTGCCTTTTTAAAACTGAGATTACTGTAAGGGGTGACAGGAGCAGAGATTAGGTTCCTGACTGTAATCCTATGGACTGGATTCCTACAGCACAATTTAGAAACAAATTGAATGGTTGGAGACAAAGTGAAAATGAAATAATGTCTAATGCAACTACTCTGGGAAATGAGTGAAATACTACTCAGGTGTTTATGGTTTTGCTCATGGCCTGGCCATTGCCATCTAACACTTACAAAATGGAATAGATCCCAGGATTTCTGGGAAGGCAGGAACAGACAAGCCCTGAAGGCAGAAGTAAACTTGCTACCTCTACCTGTCAAAGTGTACACATGGGAGAAGGACAAGTATTATGGAACAATACAAATTTTAAGACTGGATCAGAAAACTTACAGACAACCAGATTAGGCCCAAAATTAAGCAAACACAGAAAACTTCCTTTTTTTCCAGTGGACCTAGAGGAACTAGCAACTGGACCTCAAGCAAGCGGGTGGCTCCTGCCTGCTCTCTGCACTGGGCATATGAGTATGAGTACTGAGCTGCCTTGTGTTTGGGTGAAATAAGATAGCTGATTTCTTTGAAAAGGAGACCTATTAAGCTGCCAGAATGAAACTGGAATATTACATACACCTATAAAGTCTTCTGAATTTACTATCGTAGTGAAACACTGATTTATACACAGTACTTGGATGACACTTTTACATATTATACCTTCAGTGCATCCTGCACTACTCTGTTGATGATTGAACAGTGGTATACCAATAAATAATTATCAGACGGATATCAAGAGAATGGATTTTTCCTTATATTTATTAGCATACTGAAACTAAATAGACTATAAATATTTTAATGAGGATATTTTATAGAAGTGTGGCTTTCAATAAATTTTAGATTTTTTTTAATTTCCATTTTGCTTTTTATCGACACAAAAAGAAATTCATTTGGTTCTTGAACAATAAATTTATAAAACTTGGTGTTTATATGCATGTTTCAGTGTTGGCTGAGATTGTCAGAAGTAACAGCTAATCTTCTTTATGTAGCAGGGTGCTGAGTAGGCTTAAAGTCCTTTGCTTCCAGAATGCAATGTAATTATAAGACATGATTACAACTGATTATAATCAATCAGCATAGTCTTAAGTGTAATTTATATTGCTGCAGCTGCAGTTAGATTAAATCTTCATACAAAATACAATTTCTCCAAGATATGTAAAATTATTTGAGCAAACCCAAATACAGTAAACTCATAATGCCATAAGTATAGAGTAAATGATGCCAATTATGTAATAGTTTACTACTGTGCATACCACAAAATAAGTTTCCCCTCAAAGAGGATATTCTTGATTCAAGACACAAGATTGTCCTTTTGTTATAGTGACAGGACAATATTTCTGCCCTTCTGAACTCTTGCTTACACCATTTGTCACATATAATGTGTCATTACCAGCACCAGGACTACCATAGGCAATAAGAGCTCTTTTAAAACAATAGTAGAAACTAGATTTGAGGATTTACAGAACAACATGTTTTAGAGGGATAAGACACATGCTAGCTGTCAAAAACTGCTGATCTCTCATTGCTAATCAGCCAAATGGCTTTGTTCAGTTTCTTCCCCTCTGTCTGTAGGTCCCTGCTGTAGCTAGGAAGCTTTACTGCAGACATAGATCAGCCAGATTTGCTCCAGCCCATCCGGAGAGCCCTGACAGGAACCTAGGACTGCTGCAGAGAGCCTCCCGCTCCCAGCGGACAGCCAGGATAACACCCGCGGCTCTATTCTCTACCCCAGACAATGTTTTGTATTTCTGGTGCTGGTGAAGGATTATCCTCAGTTTGCAGCCTGCAAAGTGCCCATAACAACGCTGGCTGCCTTCGTCAGGGACATGTGTGGAGGGCTGATGGAATGGTTTCTCAGTTCTTTCATTTTTCCACATAATTTCATGTAAAAAAAAAATCTCACCAAGGGATAACTTGACTGGTAATCTGAGATTAGAAAAACTGCATCAGCAAAAATACCATTTTTAACATGATCAGAATATATTCATATACACAGACATCCTCACCTGAAAAAAAAAAAAAATTAAAAAAAAAAGTTCTTTTAAAGGTACCATTCTGGCTTATGGCTTTAATGTCAACAGAAGGAATCAACTGTTTCCTTCCAAAAATGATAGAGCACGAAACTTATAGAAAACCCTGATGCTTAGGATAAAGCTCTTTGCTATTAACTCCTAAGATTCTGAGTTCTTGCCTGAAACCCTTTTGCCCAGTTTACTGAGAATCTGACGTAAAAATATGATTTTGGGTGTATAACACAAAACCTGATTCAGATCTGTCTAAACAAGAATATATACGTCCAAAAGTTTTCTCTATTAAAAGGAAAAGCCATCTGTTCCCATTAGAAAAGAAAAACCAAACCCAAAAAAAAACTATAACCAATCCCAAAGTAAAACAAACAAACAAACTCCCAAGCCCTGTGGCTTTTAGTAGGAGAATATTTATTGCTTGCTTTCCTCCAGAACTAATGTGTCATGACATCAGTAGAAAATTTAGGAGCATCCCTAGAGCAGTAGGTTAGTTGAGATAGACTCAAACTTGTTTGCAACAGTCAGGATTTTATATTTTGAGTATGAACTCTAAATTTCCCTAACACTTAACTTCTTTAAAAATAAATCAATATTCTTGAAATTAAGATGCATCATTAAGACACTGTACTTTAATTTTTTAATGCTTAATAAAGACACATTTAAAAGAGTAAAAAAAAATGTGTTAATCTAGAAACTGAGCCTATTTAATTCATATATTTCTTAACATAATCGAGGGGCTGTGAACTGTAAAAATCTAGAGAGTAGTATAAAAATATATTATTTTTATGTAGACTTTTAAAAAAATTTCAACCAGTGACAGACTTAATCAATTGATACTCTGTTTTCTCTGTATTTCTACCTGCAACATCTCTGTACCCATAAGCTGCTTAATATCCTTAATTTATGATCTTGACCCTCAAAATGATTTCCTGTCCCATTGAATTATTTTGTTTTGAACCTTGGTGATTGTTTTAATTCTTTGCTGTTCTATTTTGCTTTGAACATAATTTTTTTAGAGCAGCATCTGAAAATGACCATTAGTGTATAAAGAAGCATAAATAATATCTGTTTGACATATTTGTTGTTAAAATAATAAATATTGGATAAAAAGAGACACAAAAATAGTAGAATAAAATTTTATAAAAACATATGCAGTCCATCAAAACACACAAAAAGACAAAGAACTGAGGATGTTGGCGGCCACTGAAAGAATCAATGTGTAAGTATCAATGGTCCATACTCAAATAGTACTTTTCATTCAGATGAAATAGTATTTTAAATTCCACAAATTTCATGATCATGAGCCCCCGCTATGATAATATTTAAATTTAGTTTTAATCTAAATAATTTTAACCTGCAATTTTCAAACCCAAATTCCTAACTATGCTTATTTTTAATTTAACTACACTGAACCAAATATGGCATAATTTCAACATTTAAATTTTAGTGTTCTTCAAATTTCCAGTTATAAAAGTTGTTTTATTATTCAGTAATGAATCTGTGTTTGAGCCAAGCAGCTGCATAAGAAGGGTGCCAGAGTTGTTCTTCACACACTTTTCAGTTAGCTGACTTTAAATTACTTTAGGTGGAGAAAAAGCTATTTTAGTGCTTTAAAAGGAGAGGTCAGTATAATGTCAGCCAATAGACAGAACCTTTATGTATGAAATTGTTTTTTATGCTTTGCATTTTTAATAATAATGGGTTTCTGTTTAATGTATTTACTTTGATAACAGCCTGAACATATGAAATGGAAAAAAAATCTCATTTATCCTGAGACCCATTGGTAACATCTTTATCTGTCATTTGAAAACAATTTCTGGTCAAGTAAAAGTACCTACCATTCCCACATGAATTTTCTACTCTAAATAATCTCAAAGAACTCCAAATATACTGCAAGTTTTAAATCAGATTTTATATTAAAGCGTGTGCTTTTCAACAAATCCATGACTAGGCCAAATTTTCAAAGCTGTGTAACCTGTTAAGAATCCTGTAGGCTGCTCAGAACACCTGCAAGAACAGCTGGCAGCCAGGGTGCACAAGCAGGTGTGGGGCCACTACTGATAACAGTGGGGGCAATAAGAGTAAAGGATGGACGGACAGAACCTGCTGCTTTTGCTCTGCCTATCTGGATCTTCAGGTGCCTAAATTCCTTTCAAATCCAATATCAAATCCAACATTGCTGAATGGGAGCTGAATGTCTCTCTTGAGTCAAGAAGTACCATTCACTATATCTATTTGTAAATATTCAAATGACAATATATTTATTAAGTCTATTCACTAAGATGATAGTGTTTCTATAAAAAATAACTCAAAATAATACGTAAATAAGTAATCTCAAATATGGACTTGCCTGCTATAACAGTAGCAATGACATAGAACAATGTTTTTTCCTTTAAGCATTAATATTCTGAGTGCAATTCAGAAGTTCATTTCTATGACACTCAGGAAAGTGACTACACTAGATGGTTGGTGAATTTTAAACTTAATATGCCTAAGTATTTTGCTAGAGGAGCAAATGCCTAATAATAAAATTCACATTGAATTATTTCAGAAGTTTCTTGCCTAGATTAATAATAAATTTTAGAAAACGGACATTTCTGTTTTATAAAAAAATAATAAAATGGTGAAACAGCAATGACAAAGGAGAAGAACAGTATACTATTCGAATTCTTGCAATACTCTTAACTTAGTTGAAAGTACATCTTTAGTTATCTTTAAACAATTCTTATTTATCCATAACAGGGTCAGTACCTCCAACTTATTAATTATATTAAAGATCCCTTAGTTATCTCTTACTCAATTATCTGAACAGTCTCCATGTCCAGCATGACATTTAGATAATGAACATAGTATTTTAATGGTATTATTAATACCCACATGGATTTATTTAGCACATGCTTAAATCTCTAATTTTCAAGGGCTCTTAAAACCTTAAAATCAACATGACTGATGTGTTATCAATATCACTTCAATCAGAAGTATAAGAAAGTTTTGAAAGGGCAAAAGTTAAAATTAAATTCTCATAACCAGTTTGTCAACAAGTAGATATTGTAGTAAAGTATGAGGAATGAGATACAAAATCCTTTTGCACTGACCCAGACTTTTGTTAAAATTCATATAATTTAGCTCAGGCCTTTATGTTCAATTATCTTCATAAAACTGATCAAGTGGAGAAATGATAAAACCCCCTAATTTTCTTAATGTGTCACTTTTTGTTATTCCCAAAAAGCTGCTAATCAGTAGGAATGCTATGGGCTCTTTATTTTTCGGTTAATCCATATGCAGAAAACTTTGAAAATTAATATCCCAGATCACAATTCTACATGTAAATCTGAAGTTATGCTGCACTGATTTAATTGTGGCATTGAATAGTTTTCAAGATCTACCCCAGTGAAGAAGAATGCAAATCTTGCTTGTTGCTGATTGAAGCAGTTATAAAGGGTGTATGACTAATACATGTAGAGTAAAAAAATAATTCTGGTCTTTCAATATCTGCAGATAAGTAATGATATACTTGTCAGTACCTTTTGTTAAAGGAGAAAGCAGTTTAAAATATGAGAATATTTTTATTATCATTTTTATTATTATACAGGGATTTATTTCTTTAGGCTGTGTTTAAAGATTTATTTTCTATTTGGAGAGAATGATAATCAGATTATGAAGCAGATATATGGCTTATCTATTTTCTCATTTAAGTAGTGTGAATTTTTTATTTTTTCTCTGTTTCATCCAGAAGACCCTAATATGCAACATGTGAGAACTTAACCAATAAATCTTTTTTCTTTGAAAGACCTGTGTTATCACATTTGATGAGGACACAAAACAATGAAACTAGAAACATGGCATTTCTGTCATCAACATAATGGTGAATTTTGTTCATGATCTTATTTTTTGGCTTAAAGAGAGTTATTTGATGCCAATAATCAGCTAAAGTTAAGAAAATCTATTCCTGGTGATTTACATGGCATAGCAGCAGAATTGCTAATTCCAGAAATGGACATCTTCATCTCTGCCAAATGAAGAGTTTTGTTCAAGGTAAGTGAAACACTTCTACTTTAAGAAAAACTCCATGTAAATTTTAAATTTATAATTTATATTTTCTAGTTTAAACATTCACTTTTTATGTTTGCATAGTACTTTTAAGCCCTTTCTACACTCATCTAGGATTGGTATCAGTCTTACAAATTAGATATATAGTTAGTAGGGATCTAAAAGAGGGGACATGACAGCGGTGATCAATAACAAAGTTTACATTAGAAAACTAATTAACATAAAGAATAAAAAATAGGGAAGTCATATAAAGACACCTTTAACACACATTTTGTTTTCCATCAGACATGCTTATTGCTAAATCAAAGAAATTATACATGGAAATCTGATTTTAAGAAGAATGTAGTAATGAAAACAATTATTCTGAAACTTCACAGTTTAAGAAGGTATAGAAACATCATATCTACCATAGGAATAACGCAGTCTAGATTTATAGATGAAGATCTGTAGATTTATAATATACTTTTAATTCTTTTTTCTTGAAGCACATATATGAAAAGATTATGTAGATAAATATAACTCCAGGTTTGTGAATGCCTTAAATTTAATTTTAAGAAAGAAAATATTTCATATCAACAAGTCCAATTATATATAACCCACTGTGTGATATGTTACAAATATTTTTTTCTGCATGTTCTTCTACTCTTCATTATAAAGGTCTTTTTTCAAACTGCATGAATCATAGGTCCTAATCTGAATCTTGACTTCCATTTCTTTGGAATTAAAGCATTCTCTGCCATTACCACCATGACAGACTGGTGATTGCTCTATTTACAGTGCAAACAGCCCTAAATCCTTGAAGCATAAGATTGAAAGAAAACAGAATTAAAATGTGGTTGGAGGAGATATTACTTATCCTAAGGAGGCAATACCATTTCAGAACATATTCAAAGCAGAGTAGCTCCATGTTTTATTCATCTGTCTTACATAATTAAGCGTATTAAGCAGTTTTGTTTTCATGAACATGAGTAAGAAGATGATGGGTGATAATAACTGAGGTCATAAAAGGCTTTACTTTTCACTACTGACTTCTTATAGCTCAGACAAGTGTAACACTCACACTTAAACTTGCCACACGAAGTTTTTTGACCATTTCCACTTCATTGCTGCCTTCCTTGTTTCATTTACAGCCACCATCCCAGAGGAAAGCCTGCAATGGAGGAAAAATAACACATTGATTGCCATTTCACTTCCTAATTAATTTTCAGATAATGATGAGCATTGCCATGAACTTGTTCCCATTCTTTCCTGTGGAATGCATACAAATGTTGCTTGCATTTTGGCTGGAAGAAACACTGGAAGATTTTGGAAGGCAGCATTAAACTAAAATATTTTTTTCTTTCCTTTTTTTTTTTTTCTTTTTTTTATAAAACTGGAATGATAAGTGAGGCTACTTTATCTGCAAATTCATGGGGCAGATGAGAGCTTTGAAAAAGTTGTGGCTTAAGATGAAAGAAATTATGAAGACTGGAAAATTGTAGTACAGTAAGAATGGAAAGAAAAAAACTAGTAAGCTTGTTACTTCTATGTAGGATTCTTAGTAACTTCTCTCTTCTCAACTCTTATCTCTCTTCAGGAGCTCAGTTTTTCTCTAAGGAAGAAGCAACTTTTGAAGTGAAGTATCATTTTCACTTTATGGCTGCCAACTGGTGTATTGATGCTGAAGTAAGAGCCAGCTTGTTCCCCTGAGATGGAACCATTTTAAAGCCCAGGGTGTTGAATATTTATTACAGGCCTAAATTATTATGTGGAAAGGCTCATCAACTCTATATGCTAATGCTCATTTAGGAATACTGATAATCTACAGAAGAGTACAAATTCCATCACGATAATTTATTTTAATCCCCATGCCACCCATTTTAGGAGATTTTTTCTCAGCAGCTTTCTTGCCTGGAAATGAGCAGCACTGAGGTCAGTAATTACTGGAGTAACAGCAGGTTCCTGAATCTTAGGGTATCAAACGAAGGGTTTGCATGAAGGAGGAAATACATCATGAGAAAAGTGAAATTAGAGGAATTTTTGTTTCCTTTTTGAGGGGAGCTAGTAAAATTTAAGATGATTTTGTCCGTCGAGTATTTCTGGAACATCAGTTTGATGTCTCAGCTTCAGACCACAGCACTGTGAATGGGGGGTTGAAAAATCAAGTTTACTAAGGAAGAAGCCTTTCTTTACCCTCTCTCATTTGTGTCACAAATCTGCTTACAGTAGATACCAGCGAGAAATTGAAGGCATGGAGTCACTGAGTTCCATTTCTAAGTTACTAATGGTGAAGAGTTTGTACCTACTGGTACATACTTAGTGATATAACCTAGCTGAATCACATTAATCCTCATTATGTCTATTAGAATGAAATTTGCTATAGCAAAGATTAAGTTTTATTCCTTATTTATGCAAATTAAATTGAATTAACTTGTTATTAAAAAAAAACCCCACTAAACAGAATTGAAATACTTCCTTTATACAAGTCTGGAACAGTGAAAATGCTGGTTGTAAATTAACTTAACATTGATTGTACACATGTCCTATTCTTTGTATTGTCGCTTCTATTTTCATAACTCCACCCAGTCTAAAATAAGACTGTACCAAATAATGTTTTGTTTTGTTGTCATTATGCTTTGAATTTCTAGAAGTGAAATATTCCTGTGTATGGGATATGATTGTTTAACAATGCCTCAGATTTTAACAGGATTTTTGACTTTTATTGCAGACAACCAAGTCCTAAAATATTTGACCTGAAAGAAATACTGTAGTAGGTAATTAGCAGATCTTAAGGAATATGGCTTAAATATTAAATAGAAAAACATTTTGCACTTGCTTCCCTGATAATAAACAGTTGAATTAGAGTGAACAGTAAATAGCAACAGTGAATTGTAAGCAAATATCAACACTGGAGACTAATTCAAATACCAAGCCAAGGTGCCCATAATTTCTGAAAGATGTGATTAAACCACATTATGATGTATTATTTTTATTCTCACTATATTTTATACATGAAGTACATACTATTATATACATATATAGTACATATAAAATATACATTTTTGGGATTATATTCTAATGTTTGAATTATAGATTCAGGCCTCATACTGAGGTTGCTTTGGGGAGAGAGACTGTCAGTATTTTTATGTTATCTTAATTTTTAATTAAAAGTCTTATTGGGCTGTTAGTTCAGAGTCTTGTTCAAGGATAGGTTCTAGTGCCTGTCTGGTGTTTATAGGTCACGTGGCAGTGGCTACATTTACGGATCGATTCTGACACAAAAAAATCTGTACCACTCATTGCCAGCAGCCCCTTTTGCTACTCTGGCAGTTACTTTTCCCTCAGACATTCTCAAGTAAAATAATTAATGGTATTGTCTCTAACAGAGTTCAAATTATCACTTGGTTTTTTTAAGCCTTCAACCAACAGAAGAAACTGTTCACAAGGCTTAAAATGTTTGAAAAGTCGTTGAGGTGGTGTCTTACAAAATTTTGTTTTGAAATGTGGTGTAACACATTTTTCTTAGGTTAACATTTATATCAGTAGCATATAATTTGTATTTATGTTAATTTTAATTTATTTAAAACCACTGGAATTTAGGGAATGGATTTAGTGTGGATAGAAAATGAAGTTACCTGAGATGAAAAAAAAAACCCAAAAAACATTCAGCATTTAAAATGTTAAGGAAAAAGACAGAACACATTGGTACTTATTCTTTTTGGATAAGACATGATTTCAAAGGAAACATCAAAATACCTCTATGGGCTAGCATGCTAAGGTAAGAAGACGGCTGCTCTTGATTTCTAATGCCTGAAGTCAGGTCAGGAATACCAGCTGTGATAAATTGTAAAACAAGTATGCATAGTTTGACAAGCCAAGCAAGGATTTGCTTTCTGGAGTGTTTTAAGTCTTTTGTTCTTTAGTTCTGTACCTCAGAATCTCAAAGTTAGCTAAAGGGAGCCCAAGATCAGGCATTGGGCTGGTAGCAACACTAGAGCTTGTGCTGTGCTTTGTGTGCACGTTACTCTCATCCAAAATCTTTAGCTGCTCAAGTTAAGAAGAAACTCTTGAACACTATAATCCTAATTAGGGAGGAGGAATATGAATGCAGCTCAGCAGTAACACTGTATTACCAGTAACTAAAACATGCCTTCCTCTCAAAAATGTTTTTAATATCTACAGATAGATTACAATAATTACAGTCTATTAGGATTCTTTTATTATTTAAATCTTGCACTGTGATAAAAGAATAGAGTCATTAAATGTAATTATGAAGAATTTAGGTAAAGAAGTTATTTGGAAGATATGTGTTACCGAGAACAAAACCAGTAATTTATCTGAGTATATTCCATACAAAAAGAAAGTATTTGTGTTATTACTATATTTACTCATGTCCTACCTCTTTATTGCCAGTATTATTTTTTAATTCTGTTCTGTAGTGTAATGGTACCATTTGCTTTTGAAAGGATGATATATTTAGAAAGAAGGCTTCTAAAAATATTAAACTCAAGTATTCAAAATACATATACACATACATATGTACGCATACACATATATAGTTTCACTTAAAAAAAAAAAAAATCTTATCTTCTTGTGAGAGACCTATAGAACCATACCTGGCATATTTTTTGCTTAACTACATCTGTGTGCAGGCACTCAGCACATCTCTCCAAGTCTAAAGGGCCACAGGTGACAGTGGTAAAAGTTCTGTTACACTGGGGAAAGAGAATGTGGCACCTATGCAGGAACTTGGTGCTCCACACGTCACTTCTGGGAAAAATCACAGTTCCAAACTTCAGCTACTGGAAAAGGAGCTGAGAGGAAGCTCTGCCACAGTGTTCATGAGCCACCTGAAGCAGTCAGGATATGGGAAAACCTGAAAGAGACTTTCAGCATTGATGTGTAGACAGGATTCCTAATTTTAGCAGCAGGATTTTGCTGCTGAACCTTGGCTTAATTTTTTCAATAACTTCCATAAACTCCGTCCTCATATACTTGCTTTTGAAAATTCACATAGATTGATAGGCAAAGCAAAATCATCTGCAATTAGTCAGCTTTTATGACACACTGCTATTTTTACAACATTAGGTTTAAAAAAAAGAATCAATATCTTAATGTGGCTTAAGACTATAACACTTTGGCAAAACTCTGGACTTTTTAAGGCAGTGACAGATAATGTATTGGTATTTTAATGGTACTATAATTTTACTCAAGTTCGTGAAGATGCTCAAGTTCTCTATATTTATTTAATATAGATATTTATAAGAATATGAGTTATAAAGGGTCCCCAGACTGAAATCCAAGAAATTAAGCAACTTCTGGAAGATGAAAATAACTCATTCCCTTCTCTTCCCTATTGCTTTACTGTTAGTGTTGAAGCTCTGTTTGATGCAAAAAAATTTAAAAATTAATGCAGCTTGTGTTTGGTGTTCACTTCATCCACTTACATATTTATTATTCTTTCCTGTGAGGTGCAAACCACAGAATATTTTCAAAGGCCATTGTTTAATGACAGCGTGCATCCATGGCTCTGGCAGAACATATATAATGTTTTATATATTATTATTATTGTAACAGTTCAAAGAACCTTAAAAATTCATATTGAAAGGCTGCAAAGACCTGAAACACCATCATGAAATTATTTCTTGTAGATTCAGGTCTGTATGCTCTAAGTAAGCATCTTAGTAAGAGGAAGACTATAGTAGACTGAGGAATGCACTGAGAGTCCTGGCTATGCATGCCTTCTTCCATATGCTGACTTTACTTTCTACTCAAAATAAATTCAGTTATTCAGAGACATTTACATCTTTACCTCTGTAAGACATCAGGGGACTTGCATGGACATAAAGGAGATATAAAACTTTCCATTGTGTGGTTTGGAGGAAATTCCTGGGGGCTGAGCTCAGTGTAAAGGTGGTTTATTATTGGAATGGGTATAAGCAAAGCTTGTCACCACTGATTTGAACAGCTGACATAAGCTAGAATCCACTTGCCTTCCCTAGATGGGCACTTCTGCTGCAATCAACAGGAATTATTTACGTGCTTATTCTTATGTTTAGATTTGCAGTGCTTAAATCCATGCATGTAAGCACATTTGGAAACTCCTTGTGGCAATGCAACATTTTGCCTCCTTTCTTTCAGTGTTGTTTTGGTTGTGTTACTTTGATTGGCTTCTTAAAGATCAGTCATTTTTAATCAACTGTATTTATATGATTATTTAAATGATACATAGTTATGCAATTAGTAAAAGTGTTTAGTCATCATCTGTTTTGAACATTGAATTACAATTTTAAAATTGAACTTGTTTATCTTAGGGATGTTTAAATACCTCTCACAGGTATGTGGCTCCCATTTTTTCTGGTTCTGTTAAACTATGAAAAAAATGACAAAAATGGACATGCTTCTTCAGGGTATTTTGGTGAAAATATATCTTCAAGCATAGTCAAAAAAATTACAGAATAGGGCTGGACCACAATGCTCAGATGGATATTGTATTTCCCACCTAGACACCGTGATAGAAAATCATGATGCAAAAACTCCTGCCAAATTGATTTTGTCTCAGAACTGCACAGAACACCCTTGTAATGACTCAAAAATTAAAGTCTAAATATTTTGATGAGGATAGTTTCATTACATTAAGCACAGCTTAACTTATCCTACTCAGTGTAAATGAGACTAGGATAAGATAAGATGAACCCACCCTATTTCCACTGTTTATTACAGTCTTGAATCTGATAAAATACTTAGCATTAATCACTGGGGATGTGGAAAAGCACACAAAGGAATAGAGGCAGTAGATGCTAAATGATTGGAATTTTTTTCTTTAAATGTATTACATTTCAGAGGTTAAGTGGGTAAGGGAAAAAAATGCACTGAATATTCACCTTCGAGAGTAGATAACAAATTTGGTTTTCAATATAATCATGTCCAGAAATCATTCTGTTTTCACAGCTGCGTGCCACTGCACACCATTTTAAACTTTGCATTTTGGCACTGGGAAGGAATAAAAGATTAAAACGTGTGGAACAAAGATATTATTTCACCTCCTTGCCAATATTAGAATTGAAAGAGGCCTCACAGAGTCTGGGCTGTGAATTTAATTAAGCATCTTTTTAAAGGGGCTCATAAAATGGAAGAATTTCCTTTCTGCTCTTGTGACAACCTCTTGGAGTACAATCATTAAATATGGGTTGGGAGAGGAAGGAAGATGAGAGTGAGTTGAGAGAAGAGTAGTTCCACTCTTACTGCTTGCTGACCACACTGCCCAACCAAGAGAAGGAAAAGGTCGAGAGAAAGTAATTTATTGGCAGCATAACCCAGCTACAAGCCACTGTTTCCCAGAACTCTGAAGTAGATTCACGTGATTAATTTCCGAAACTCTCCTTGGGACTGCCTCTCCAATGGGTCCCTTTGCTTTATGACTTGGATGAAAGTCCAAGTCTAGCCCCATGTCACCATGCAGAAATAATTAAAAAATTTGACAGTGAAGAAGCCACTACTGTTTCTGAGTAGATCATAGAACCACAGAATATTCTGAGTTGGAGCCCCATAAGGAGCATCAAGTCCAGCTCTTGAATGAGTGAGTGGTTCACACAAGACTAAACCCACAACCTTGGTGTCAGCATCAGGCTCTACCCAGCTCAGCTCAACTCAAGGTCAGTCTCATGAAGATTAGGACATAAATATAAGATAAAAATGACTGTCTTTAGTGCTGTTCAGAAGTCCAGCTGACAAAGGAATTGCTTCTTTTCAACTTTATTTCCCACAGTATTTTCTGACTCAACTTGACCATTTCCCCTTTTTGATATGAAAGTAATTCTATAAAGTGAAGTCACTGAACCAGAAAACATACATTTGGTCTCTCTGATTTCTAGTATTCACGACCAATTGAATGCTTATAGAAGTTAGTGAAAAATAATCCCATTTGATTCACTTCTCATTTTAAGTTATTTACAATACAGAGTATGCTGACTAGCACTTTCCTGTGCTGTGTGAAAGTATTAGACCTTACTCACAAAGAGATCTGTGAGAAAAAAGCCATAAAAATACTGAAGGTTTGTGCCTTTACCTCCTTTCTAAAGAGGAATAAAGAATTTTGTTGACATCAGGAATTTTATGAAGTGTATTCTTCTAACTCATTTCATTATAAAATAAGATCATGAAAAAAAGAATCTCTTGTGTAAACTGCTTTCCTCACAAGATATTACATTTTTTATGAGTTTCATTGCAAAAACACTGTTTGAAGCATTTGTTTTTTCTATGCTTATGCTAATTTGTTCAGAATACTGATATTTAAATTTTTTTTGGATCACATAATATTTCTTATAAAAGCAAATCTGATCTTCCTTTGTGTATAAAACTAATGTACATGAAGTCAAATTCTGTGGCACCAGTAAAGGCCAGTCATCAGCTGGGAAAGAGAATTTAGCACTTTATTCTGATTCTGTTGTGGTTTACATAGATTTCTTTTTGGACTCAAAGAGTGATTTCAAATAGAGCAGAATATCTTTGAGAAATACAAGTATGCATTGAGTGAGAGAAGAAGAGAACCGAGATCTAAACATTATAAATATCTGACCAAGTTAACATCAGAACAAAAATACGAGAAGGTATGGAAATGTTTTAGAGGAACTCTTAAAAGATGGAGACAGGAAGCAAAATCATCTCTGCGTTAACTTTTATATTGCTGTAGCCAGACTGCTTTAAGACAAGATATAGGATAAGAACATATTTATATTCATTCCAGAATACATTTTTTAAAATATCCATTTCTAAGTTCCCCCTTCCATTTCTGCTGAACGAGTTTCTTTCTCTCCAGATATCCCACAGAAATCCAGAAAGCCTAATTGATCCCAATCTTGTGCAAATAACTTACTCTTTTATCTTGTGCAAATACATTCTCTGTATTGTAAATATTTTTTTTTTTTTAATTTAGAATAGAAGTATCTTGACTTCTGTAAATAGATAGGGGCTGTAAGAAATTTTGAACTTAAGCCATAGCGTCTTTTAAAAAAGTGATTTTACTCAGGATATCCTTCCTGCAATTTTCTGATATACAGTCAGAGTTGGAGAGATTGCAGTTACAGACAAGATCATGAAAAATATTTTTAAATTCAATCATGTTATTCTGTATTTATTGACATATTATCTGAGATTTATCATTCTATATCTTTCCTCAGAATCATTTTGATGTTATACATGATTTGTATGGGTAACTGTGCTTATCAACCTTGTTACCTTTGTAGTATATTTTTTCTAGAAATTGTAGAACTGAAACCTTTCATAGCCTTATAAGAAAACATTTTGGAGAATAGTTGTAAGGAGTTGGCAGTAATGAGTATGGTAAACCACAAACCAAAATATTAAAGCAAATATGAATTAGAGTCATGATAACTTGGAAAACATGCCTGGAAAGACAGTATTTAACTTTCAGAACTTGTAAAATTCAGTAGGAGCTTAAATAGAATTCCATAGCATTTCTTACTTTGTCTTTAATATTTTTTTCTGTGTAGTTTTTGAATAGCAGCATCAACGACCCAATGTTTCCTTTGCAATTGAAAATCATTTGCTGAATGACATCAGTATACATCAGATAAAGATCTTTCAGTTACCTTAAAGCAACATTTAATCCTAGGTACAAAGATATTTAAAGGAGTTTTTATTTTCATTTTATGTCTCAGATAATTATGGTCCAAACCAACTGATTTTACGTTTTGGTCAGATTTGCATTGTGAAGCTGCAGCATTTTCTTTTCCTCTATACACACATATTATTAAGTGTAACATTATAGATTTCAGTAAGGCTGATGTACATTTTAATGAAAAAAAAATCTAATAGTGGCAAAGAATACCTTTTTTGTGGTCTCTGCCTGTCTTGCCATTTGTACACAGGATGAAGTGGGAAAAAATCCTTGGGAAATCCTTTCTTTGCTATGATTACCATTAAGCTTCCAGAACTTGTCTTCTCCCTATTAATGATACCCTATTCATCAACTGAATCTATTTTTACTTATTGTTATCATTCTTAGTCTAAAATTAATCTAATTTTAGACAGAAATTTTATGGATGCTTTTTGTGCAAGAAGAAACAAAACTCCAACTACTCTTGCACCATATGCAGGGTGATTGCTTGGTGATACCGGCTTCTAACTGAGATTCAGTCAAAAAACAACTGCTTCTTACCAATTGCAAAAATGCGTATTGAAAACAGTGAGGAATTTGAAAAGCTTTCAGATCAGAAATGCTCAGATTCTTTTTTCTTTTGTATAAAATAACGTGGGGTTTTTTGAGTCTTTTATTCTACTATAATCAGAAGCATTAGGCAAAATATCGCAGGTAATGAAAAAAGGAGTAAGAATTAAAGGCCCAAACATAAAAACTAATTTCAATATTTTTAGCTATTTTTTTGAAACTAAATAATTTAATATTAAGACACATAATGAATAAGACTTGCAATAAGAAGAGTGGAAGAGAAGAATAGAAAATATAATAAGTTAGTTCAGACCAGTTTGTGACATGAAAATTTTGTATGTGACGTTGAACTGATATTAATATCATTTGAGAAGCTGTGCAAAAACAGAGCTGCACAGGCTCACACACTGACTGATTGATAGTTTTCTCTCCTTCATATTGACAACAGACCCAGTATCAACTATAAGACACTGGGGTAAAAAAGCACCTTAAAATTGAAATTATTCTTTTTGGAATGACTGCTACAATTATAATATCAAAATGAGCCAGAGGTAGAGTGGCATAGCAATGTTCTTTGAAGAGAGATGAAGACTGTTCAATTATTTTTTAATTTTTTTTCCCTGAGATTTACTACCTGTGGAGGTATAATTTCTAAAAGCTTGATTATGAAAGCAAAAAAAAAATTATCTACGCCTGTGTAAATACCAGTGTCTAAACAAAACAAAACCAAAGTAACACACACATAAAAAAAGTAAATTAAAAAAAAATGTGGGAAAATCAAATATGGTTCAAGCAGAAATGGAAATTTTAAAAATCTTGATTAATTTAAGCAGATTCCAAAAATATTTCTGTAGGTTTGATGAAAACATAGCTTTTAAATTTAAAAAACACAAAAAAGTTATAAATTTTAAAAACATTCTTGCCTATTTTCATATTCAACCAAAATGGTACAGACATGGTCCTATTTGCCAAAAATTATATAAATTCCCTCTGCTGTAGAGTTTGTGTTTTTCCTCCTTCTTTCTGACCATTTTGAATCATGTTGTAGTGAAAGCACATATTTCTTACACATTCTTATTTGCTATTCTCTTTAAAAATAGGAATTTCTGTCTTCCTATGGAGTAATATAATTCCAAATATCATCTGCCTCCTGTCAGCATGTATTTCCCCGATGGTTAGACATTGTTACAATTATCCATTATGTTGGCATTTCAGTTTCTTTTGAACTGGATGATACAGCCAGTCGCTACAACTGTTTCCAAATCATCAGACAGCTTCCTTCCTTAATGTGGTCCGTGGAGGGCAGGAATAAATTACCCTGGTCCCGGGATCCCGCGCGTATCCGCACTGCAGGATTGTCAGGTGCGTGTTCACGCTGTTGCTCGGCGTTACACACAAAAGACATTCAAAAATCGCCGCGCTGGAAAGGATGGGGCGAAATTGTAAATACCCTGGTAGCAATGCTGGTTACAAAAGAAAACTGACATGCCATAGGAAAATATCCTTAAAGTCTCCTGCTTTAAGGATCCTGGTGATCCTAGCTTGCATGAGATAGATGAGCAAAGAGGGACTCAGGGCAGCTGGGTTGTGTCAATTCTGTCTCTAAGGGTCAAAATTGCTGTACCCGTGCTGGTTGGAGACAAAAGCCTTCCTTTGCTCAGAAATATGTAGTTTTAGGAGACCTTGGTGTGCATAAATCTACTATCAATAAAGTCCCAATGATGACCAAACAAAATTTTTGGGAGATGAAAAATCTTTTGACAGTGGTCCTAAGGAGAGCCAGAGAACATTAAAGCAGCCTCAAAGCCTAGATCTTAAATACAGAACTCCCCACAAGCTCACGAGCTTAAAACCATATGCATCCCAGAATCTGGAGAAGCTGAATGAAGGTTCTGTCCAAAGGAAGCCAGATTAGACCTGAGGTGTGGGAATTTTCTCCTACCTGTGACAGAATCTGAGTTCTAGTCCTCACCCTGTTGACTGAATGCCATGACTTTGATAATCTCAAAAAATACAACCTGTTTTTACAGAAAAAAGAAAACTTGCATTTCACTTCTTTCCATTCATCGTGTCTTAAGCACAATCTTTCCAATTTACTATGAAAGACCTCCATTTACATTCTCCAAATTTCTAAAAAAGTAATTGCAAACTAGTACCTGATGTCATACAAGCATTAAGTATTTAAGGAAAGAGAATAGTTCTGAGTGACTGAATTGTAAACAAATTTTGTTTAAACAACTTTTGTTACACTTTTGCTAAGATTCATTTTTGCTTATCCGAGCTCCAACACATATGAAATTGATAATAAACCTGACTGTTATACTAAATATAGAGTGTTCCTTACAGGCATTCAGACTATTAGTTAAATTCTGGAAATTTTATTTATTCTACCATGAATTCACAGAATTTCCACAGTACTCTGTTTTATCTGGCACTCTGCACCCAAGAGAAAAATGCACCAAATACAAGCTAGTTTGATCCTCCAGAGTATTTTTGCCATGGTAGTTTAACCAAAAACTTATTTGATTTCTCCTGTATAAGTTTCTGATACTGTATCAGAATTTGCCCTTAAAATTAATGAGCTCAGAATTTCCAAGAGACAGCCCTCTAGAATATTATCATATCATCTAATGACGTCTCCATGGGCTACATATGATCTCTTACAATTAGTCAGTCTTTGTTCAATAAGATCAGTTTGATGGGAGTGGACAACACATTTGAGGCAAAAGATTACAATGAGGGACAGTTCCTCAAAATTGCTGACTTTAAATATGAATAACTTTGAGTTTTTATTAGCCAATTTTTCATGTAAGGGAAATATTTTATAACAATTGGATAAAATTATCATTTTCAGCGCAATGAACATTTTATGACATTGAACCAAAACCTGTTTGCCTGTTTATTAGTTATTTAAATATATATTTTTAAAAATGTATAAATTATTTTGAAAAAATTGTGGCAGCACACTTGAAAGAATGTAGTTTTAAGTATCTGCAGCACTGCATCCACTTTCAGCCTTGGAAAGACTTCCTTGATAATATAATTTTTTCACTATATTTGGAAATAAAATACTAAGGTATATATTTGGGTTGTTTATTTGGGGTTAGTTTTTTAAACATTTTTCAGTCTTAAACTGTACTGAAGTGGTCACCAGGCTTTTATATACAGTAGTATCAACCTGGTTTTGTAATCAAGAAGGTAATCGTGTGCTGCATACCACATATCAAAATCTGCCATTGAAAACAAGTATCATAAAATATTAAGAGTTAATGGAATGTGGGCAATATGCAGAAATGTGGGCAATCTAACACATGACATCAACAACGGAAATCGCATGTATTGCATTCTAGATTTGAACTTTTTTTCTTCTGGAATTTTTGGGCCACAGAGGAAAATTTAGGGATAAACTACTAATGTAGGTAAAATTCAGGATATCTGTGACTCTTTTGCAATAAAACTTATTTTATAACAGAAATAACTTTAGCCCCAAATTGTGATTTATACCAAATAACCTGTCTTTCTGTTGGAACATGCTTTGTGGAGATGGAGAGGTAACAGATCTCCTACTGCAGCTGTAGAGTTCTGATCGTGTGGAGATCAGAAAGGTAGCTCTTGGAGATCTTGTACAGCTGAGCCTTGATGTCTTACTGTGACTGCAGAAAAGTGAGGCATATTTGCACTTTTCCAAGTGTGAATGTGAAACAGAAAATAGACACCCCAGGGAGGTCCAGAAAACTCAAGGGACTTCAGGACACTGGGAAACCTGGGCAGCTAGCCAGACTTCGTTTGGGGTTTTTCACCATATTTTCTGTTTCTGCTTCACATTTCTTCAGTTTTCTTGCATATCTGTAAGGCCCTCTTAATGTTTTTGTTGGTTTCTTGCCTTTATGCAAAGAATACGTTGTTTTGTTTTGTTTTTTTTGCAGAGGAGGTTTTAAAAATCTATTTTCTAGTATATAATATTTATCTAAAATATAAAATAATCTGTTAAACCATCTTTAACAACTGAATATATGTTCAGTAAATATAATGAATAATTTGAACTTATGTATGCTTTAACAAAAATGAAAAGCAGCAGTAAATTGATAAATGAAGTTGAAGTTACAGGATTTTAGCTACATATGTGTAGAAGTAAATTCACATATTAAAAAAAGTACTGTGCCATAGAAGGTCAAAAGTAAGGCTGCTCACTGCAATGCTATTCTCTTTATATTTTTGTTTTCTTCCTCTCACCTTCAGACAGTTCTAAGGGAAGCTGTCACAGATTTCTACCATATGTCTTGTTCTGTTATGCCTTAATTCAGTGGATAACACATTAGCCAGTCTTCATTTCTACTGTGTGTGTACAACAACAACACTACCTGGAAAATAAGTTTATGAATGTTCTGACTTTCACAGCATTATCAATGCCAGTGGCTGCACAATTCGGTAGCTACTAGATGAGCCCTAAAATTGCTGAGAAAAATAAAAATAGGCAGCAGTAGTGTCAACACATGGCAGTTTGTTATGGGAACACATTCTCTTCAGCGCTGTATCTAAATTCTTCAGATCAATATGTGATTTGTGGTTCTTCAAATACTCAATTATCTCAGGTTTTGAAGATCTTGCCTGAAGACAGTAGAAAGGGTATTGATTTGTCTTTAATATAATACTTTTTGAAAGTGGTTCTTGAAACAATTTCAACTTTAAATGTCATGTTTTCCTATAATTATTTTGATCAAATAAGTACAGCATTTGATCGTTTTAGGCATGGGTAATTTTGCCAGTTTTTACAGAAAACATTGCAGGATCTTTGAAGAAAATAGTTGTTTAATCCTTTCTATTTTCTACCTTGCTTACAATGTAAGACAAATGGTAGTTATAGTGCAGTGATCTAACACACCAATACATTTTGAACTTTTGTGTTGTATGTTAACTGTAGCAAAGATCGTGTTGATGAAACACTGCAGAGCACAGGCAACAGACAGAGGACTCTGAAAACTGGACATTAGGTCATTGATAGTAGGTAAATATATGTCAGTGCCCTTTGTTTCCTTTTTGAGAATGAGAAATACTACAAATGTTGCAGTAAATGGAAGCATACATGCTGTGATAAATAGCCATGTTTCAGCTCTGTTTATTTAATGACAACTGCAGCCAAAAATATTCTGAAAAGGTTTAAGATTATTTGGGAGACGGGTGATCAGAAGATGAAATCGTACTTCATTATTCCTTTCTCCAAAACCAGCATGGGCAAACAAGCCTGTAACTATGACTCCTTTAATTAAAACAATTCATTGTACAATGGTATGTGTGTAGAAGTCTGCTGCTATATTTTTAAAGATCTCCTTCCTTAAAGTCCTTACTTTTATTCCTCATTTGAAAGATCAATCAAGGATTTTAAAGAGCCAGGTTTGTGACAGTGGAACTATGTTTATGTAGTGACCTGCTGCTCCCTAACTGATCCATGTCGCAGAAGTCTCGTGGCCACACAGTGCATTATGTGAATTGCAGGTAGTCCGGTTAAGAGATTTTGTAAATCAAGTGTTTCAGAATGGGGTGTCCATTAATAACCCAAATAAAACAAAGAGTTCATACAAATGGAAATAAGTTTCTTTTGGACTAAAAGAGGCAATTAGCAAAATGCAGTCTCTAAGAGCATTCTATTCAGTGCTACAATATTGCAACTAAAAGCTATCTAATTAGGATGAACTTCCTACCCCATTTATTTCATTTTTGCAATATAGCATGCAAGCGAACACTTGGCCCCATCATACTTTGTGCTGAAGTTATAGACACTTAGGCAAGTGGATACCACTAAAATGATGAAAAAGGATTAACCTTATTTAACGATGTAATTTATTTTCTTTGGTTGAAAATTCCCTCAGCCTCTTTTCTGGATGAAATTCAGTCTTGCTTCAGGTCTCTGAGGAAACCTGGAAATGATAGCGTTTTATTGGAGACATAGAAGGACACTTCACCGCCTTGGGGAGGCAGCTGCAAGTAGTGATGCAGGCAGAACAGCATAGCAGGGAAAGATTTCGCCCATGACCTACTCAGTTTTGGACTCTATTCAGGAAAACACTTAGGCACACATTTCCTGCTCCTTATTATGTCCCACTAGAACTTAAACACGTGCTTAAGTGTCATTTGGAGCAGCAATGCTTTCCTGAGCAAACACAGGAGAGCAATGGACTCCTGTCCCACCACCCTGCTCCTCTCTGCCTTCCCGAGTGGTGCCTCTGTCAGCACAGCACAGGGATGGGGGAGTTCCCCTGAACTCGGGGCCATGCCAGCATCTGAGGGTCAGTGTGCCACACAAAATGCCACACAAAATGCCTTCCCCACAGCTCTGCTTAATGACTGTGCAGTCTACTCAGGGCTTAATGAGCTAAAAGAGAAAAGCTGTTGGGAGGGTGAGCTTATTTTATATCAACAATTAACTTCCTTTGTTCCTGATCTATGCAAATGAATTGAAACTTGTGGAATTAAGGATATCCTCATTTGGCAATAATGATTGAAAGTTCGCCTGTGTTATTAGATTATTTTCATGTTGAACAGAGTTTATTTGCAAACATATATCCACTTTTCTCTTAAAATCTGAACTGAATACGTATGGAACTAAACACTGTATATTCCACATTACTAAGCATTCCTGTCTTGATTGTTTGTATGCAAGGCTATGAAGCAAGAGAAGCTCCATTGCCGCTCTTTGCTGGAGGGCCAGTTCCACTGGAGATGCAAAAATGATTTCACTGCTCTATGTATAATTCATTGAAATGTTTTAATGGTCAAAGAGAAATGGGAAAATGGGCTGTACAGTGTACACATGCTAACTGTAAGGATATTACTTTTTTACTTTGTTCAGTTTTGTCTCCAGAATTTTTTCTATCCACACACAGATTGTCGTAGGAAGCAGCGTAATTTCTAAATCTGAATTCTTCTGTTCATAATTAAATCTTTATTAAATAAGCAGTGGAGTAAAGCTAAATTAATCATGAGCAGCTAGATCCAGCAATGCACTTATGTGCAACAACTGTGAAAACGACAGCACATAACAGTTAGGCATCTGTTCCCTGTAGCTGCTCTGTGCCCTGAGCAAGGTGCCCAGGTTCCTGCTGCATTTTATGGAGGCACTTGGACCCTCTGGGTTGAAGATCATAATGCATCGATGGCCACAGAGAGGGAGAACAGTTACTGGTAAGAAACTGCTGGGCACAGCAAAATGGATCTTAACCCGGGTTTTTCTCTAAGACCAACATATCCTAAAGGAATAACAAGTAACAAGTGTGGCATGGAGGGTGAAGCATATTTGTAGCCCTTCAAATACCGAAGGGGTTCACATGGAACCTGCTTGAGAGCCTTGTATGGCTCCTCCTTGTGCAAAGAGTGTGGTTGGTAAACAAAAAACCACCTTCCCTTGCTGTGATCTGAGAGCCTGTGCAGAACAGCCTCTGCCAGGGAAGGTGCAGCAAGGACCGCCAGGGTCCTGCCCCTAAGCTCAGGTGACAGAGTGGCTGCTGCCAGCTATGCCTGAGATTTCTTCCTTAAGACTGGGCAGTGAGCTAAATTCTACATTTGCTCATCTTAGAAAAAGATAATAATGACTACATTTACCTCAGATGCTAACTAAATGCAAATTATTGTTTTCCTGAATATTGTACTCACCATACCATAAAACAAGATCAAAACTCATTCTACCTCCCTGTGAGTTCTCTCCGGTAGACACTTGAAAGGCAGTTTTGCTCAACTATTCATCACATTTCTACTCTTAGATGTTTTGGGGTTTTTTGCTTAATTGTAAATTAAATTGAACTATTTCAATCACCTGTCCTTGAAAAACACAGGGAATAAAATGCATATTCAAATTCAAAATGCATATTCACATTACTTGGAAGTTGCAGACGAATTATTAATTACCAGATCCGGTGCAGGCTTGTATTTCTTTATATATTTAAACCTATTTATCTACATACATTTATATATATATATATAACTACCTGGTCATCCATATCCTTTTCAAAAACGATCAATTTTAGTTTGAATTCAACCAATATATGTAATGTAAAATCAAGTCAGTTGTGCAAACTTCAGAATTATCCTTACTGAAAATCAAATATTTCAGAGAGGGTTTTTTATTATTAGAAGTATATCTGAAAGTCTGAATTGTTTCTGTGTAAATAAGGAAAAGTTTCATATTAGAAAACTATTTTACTCAATGGAAATGTTTGTGCTAGAGTTATGTGAGAAGAATTTGTGGAATGACTTCTAATATGAAATTGTTCTGTATTTTTTGCACTGTGGACATTGATGTAAAACATTAACCACTCAACACTGAACACTGTCACATGCGTACAGCACTAAAAATAAGATCTGACTGTTTCAATAACCTTGTTTACTTGAGAATTGAACCTGTTGTTTGAGTTTAGACTTGTTTTTAAAATTCTAGTACTTAGAAAATGGTAACTTTTGCTGCACTCAAGCTGTTAAATAATTATTATATTATTTTAAATATATGGTCAAGAAAAGTGTAATTCTCAAGCTAAGAAATTTTGTAAAAAAAGAAAAACAAAAAGCTGTTTTGAGACTGTTTCATTGCTAAGCTATAAAACCCACCCAAAATATATATTTTTAATAGAAGTGGAAGCCAGTATAATAGATGGGAAGTCTCAAAATGTAATCACAAACCCTATTACTGTTTGGAGTGTTATATCACTAGGAAAAGAAAAGCAATATGCACACAAATACAGGTCTAAAATTTAGCTTCTTTTATCTTGTCACCAAATTAGGAGGTAAAGGTCATACTGCAAAAAAACCACTTTATAGTAACAGCTGTTGGTTTGTCTGTAGATATTTTTTAAAATAAAAATAGGATAGAGCAACATTCTGTGGCTTATTTTACGTTTATAAAAATGATTAATGCTAATGTTGATGAAGCTCTTCCAGGAAAGGAAACTTCTGCTTGAAAATGTTTCTAGATCACTACTTCATGTGCAAAGAAATGAATCTTTCATTCTCTAAATCAAAGAAAATATCAGAGTAGGTATTTTCCTGAATCTAAGAAGCTTCTTCAGCTTCAAGTTCTTGCTGCTCTAAGACTCAGGCAACTGTGGGCAGGACAAGGATAAAAGATGGACATAAAAGGGAGATTTTTTGGCTGTAGGTCAAAAGAGGCAGTGCACATTTCTCCCCTCTGGGCTTTCTCTGGAAGCGCCACAGGGGCAGGAGCAGCACAGGGCAGCATTGCCAGGCTGGGGTGGCTGAGGGCGGCCCTGCCATGGTTTGGAGACAGTCAGGCATTTGTAAAGAGCCTCCACGGGCACACAGAAGGCGTGAGCTGGGGCTGGGCTGAGGCTGGTGCTCACTCAGGATCAGGGGGAGCAGAGGTGCACAGAGCAGCCCCTGTATCACACTGGCAGCCCTGCCCCGGGGCACTGCAGGGCTCTGCTGCTCCCGTGGCCTCTGCGTGCCCACAAGGGCTCATCCCAGCAAACGGGTGCACGGGGGTTCAGTTAAAATCCTTCAAGTGGATGGAGGCAAACCGGCGACAATTCTGAACATCCAGCCTGTTACCGGGCATGGTTTGTCCTTATTCTGCAGTGACTCACAGAAGTGTGTTTTTCTACACAAAACATCACCAATTCACAAATTTATATTTTTGTGGCAGCAAAAGCAGTTTTCATATTTAATATTGCATTTTTAGTACCATGATCAGCACCTGTATTACATAGCAGGAGAAATAAAAGTATCAGATAAAGAGAAAAAAGAAAAACTAATGCCAAACACGACACTTTTTTTCTATCATTAGAAAAAAAATGAATATATTTTTAAGATTTACCTTCTTCATTAGTAACTGGTTTATGTTATGTTTAAACCTATGTTTTAGATAGCCTATATTATACTAAAGAGCCACAACAGTTTTCTCTGCAGCTCTTATTATTTCACTCTGTAAACTATGGTATCTATTGAAGGGTACAAAAGGAAAAAGGATGGACAATCTTCCTCAAATGAAGAATAAAAAGAGCTACTCTACTTTTTTCTTTTTCTTCTCATTAAGACTTATCTTTGCTGTGGCTTATGCAATGTACTAAATTACAAAATTAGGCACACATATTGATCCCTAGAAATATTCAAACTTACTTTTCACTTCCTTCCTCGAATTTCACATTAGGTAAACTTCAGTGGATTTGGAAGGATGCAAAGTTAGTAGCCATGGTCTAATACTTGGAAGAACCAGCTCTATCTTACTTGGAATATTTAAAAAAAACACCAAAACTTATTATTGTCTAGTGCCGGCAATACAAAATGCACCAGGACTACTTCATGCATAGTTTTTTTAACCTCTTTTGTTTGCTTTTGAGAAGATGCGGAGTTGCAGAATCTTAAGAGCAATCTTAAGAGCAAGAGACTGGCCAGTCATTAAATTCTTAGGTAGGTGATGACAAAGGTTAACAGCAAACAGCTTGTTCCCAAACACCAAGACTATGCTGAATGATTTTTTTTTTTTAGGAGTAGACTAATATTACTTGAATTTAAAACAAAATTTGTCAAAAAAAGGGAAAATGAAATGAGGCTCCATTAAAAGAGCACAAACAGAAAAGATGACAGTTCTCTTGAAAATTCCTTACTACAATTTTATAGAGATCATCTTCTAGGAGTGATCAAAAGTAACCAAGAATTTGGAGCAAATATTTTTGAAAAAATATTGACAAAAATATTTCTAATGCTTTCAACTCACAGTGAAAAGTTTAAGGTTTGTTTCAGTTTGAGCTGTTCCTAACTCATATCTGTAGCTCAGGCTTGCAGATGAATTTTTAATGATGAGCAATAGTGGTGTCAAAACATTTCCAGAGAGCAAAATCTCAGCAAAGGATTCCTTCAAGATATTGTTTGTCTGCATGGACAGCATTAGACTGAATGAGTCTGAGTACTGTAGGCCTTCACAGAGGCTGAGGGGAGAGTTGTGTATTTCACCGGTGACATGTGGAAAAGCAATCAGACACTGGATTACATGGCTGTCACTGTCCATTTGCCTTCTTTATCTCTACTCACTCTAAGCTCTTGCAAGGCCCCACTAGTAATGACATTGCTGTGTAGAGCAAGACAAAAACGTGCAAGAAAGAATGGGTTTGGCATATTTAAACTTTGTTTGCAATTTATTTGCAAAGCAGCTAAATTTTTTCTTAACAAATTTCTTCACTTATATACTTGATGGAATATTTTCTAAGTTAAAGGTTACTTTGCACTTATAAAGGTTACAGTTAAACAATTGGAAGGTTTTTATTCATTAATCTATGTTCAGTGTTCACCTGTACATGTCCTATTATTTCATTTACAATCAGTTGCTCGAGTCTCTGTATACTGTCTTTGTATTTATAAATACAAGCGACATCTAAAAACATTTGAGGAACTGGTATGTGTAAAGAAGTGGAATGCCTGTTGGCTGAGGAGCACAGATTTTCCTGCACCCATTTGCTAAAGAGTCTGCGTGTGAACTTGCCAATTTACGTGTCTGCACTCTAAACCTTCTAACTCCAGTTCATATGACACTCAGGTTAAAGCCACTGTCTGTAAGTTTATGCATCTTCAGCAGCAAAGTAGATGAATACAACAGTGAGAAAGTAAATAGCTGAAGAACTCTAGGCAACCTGTGCTATTTTCATTCTCCCGTCTGCACATAAAAAAGCATTGTTTTGGCTATGCCCTTGATGTTGGAAAAATAATAATAGCACCTTGCCTTGCTGAAAAATTAGAAAAACATAAGTCTCTATATAGTGTATTCAGAAAAGATTTTTCCTCCCAATCTAAATGTATCATACAATAATGAATTTTCTTAAATGTAGATGCAAAGCCTGTAACTGGCTGCTTCAGTTTTATTGGTTCAGGGGCAGAATTCTGTAATTCTTTATCATTACTTCAAACCAGTAGTAAGCAGTGCCATCTTTGGGGAGCATGGGGAGGGGCTTTTTTTATTTTGATTTGTTATTCTGCAAGCATGAACAACCATGAATAGACTTAATTTTTGCTTAGAACAGAATAACACTATGCATCACTGTAATTAATTTAGACTCTGTGAGTCATTTTACATTAATTTTAATAAAAATGATACATGCACTGGAGGGGCCTTGAGAGTAGCCCCAAATTAAATAAAAGAAAACTAACATGCTTGTAACATAGAGTCTGTTGGTTTGCTTTTTCTTACTGAACTTGTAAAGTGTATCTTTACCAAAAGAATGCTCCTTAGAATTACTTTAATGGTCATTAAACTAGATATTCAAACACACAGAAATAATTACACAGATGAGTCTTTTAACCTGTTATATAGAAAATAACACAAACTACAAGCACTGCTTGCAAATGCTGCAGCTTAAGATCCAAACAACTGACCTTTCTCAAAGCTTTCTCAGTTGAGAGCATAGTATTTGATGGAATAATTCATAATGATTTTAGCTTTGTGTTCATAAAGAAATAAAAGATGATTACTTTCTGTGGAAATAAACAGATAAGAACTCAGTGTCCTCTGCAGCTGATGATAAACACCCAAAACTGCATAGTACTCTGGGGACTGTAAAAAAAGGCAGGATTATCTGTTTCAGCCTCTTCCCTTATACATTTTCTCCTGACCCTTTACTACTAAGGACCTTTGACTGCAGAGTAGGGCGTAGCTTAGTAACGTATCTTTCAGAGTGAAACCTACTACTTCATCAATGATTTGATCTGTATTCATTTTTGCTTTGCAAGTTCTAGGTAAGTGTTTCCCTCAAAAAACCCAGGTTCAACAGCCCTCTGATAAAGTTATTCAAAATAAGTAATGTGTCCTTAATACAATATTTTCTCTCCTTTAGTTAAAACCTGCATTGCTAACTTGGCTATCAAACCAAGAAATGGTGTACTTGAAAGAAATAGTTTTTCCCAGGATGCATGTGAAATTATGTAGTGTAAAGTTCCTTACTTGAGAGATAATAAAGCTCCAACACAAGTTTTTAGCATTTTGAATTGGGGAAGTGCAGAGAATAAAATATATTCTAAGCAATATATTTAAAGACCTTGTATCTCATTTGTGTGTGTCAACAGAAAAAAAACCAAAAAAAAGGCCCCAAGAGGACAGGGCTTGTAGAAAAGTCAGTTTGCTTTTCAAAGTAAGTTCTATGCAATGCTTTTTCTCATGCTTTTTTGAATCTTAACTGCATGCATTTCTTCATTTGGCTGGAAGGATTCACACTGCAGGACTTCTTTTTTTTTTTCCTTCTGACATTTATTCTACATTTTTATTTATATTAAAGTCACCATTTTTTTGTACATCTACCAGGTCAAATCCAGCTCCTATTTAAGTCAGTGTCCCAATGACTGTAATGGGAATTGAATCAAACTCATATTCCCTATGCCACATCAAATTCATAATCTTTATCCTTAAAAATTTCATCCTTTGAACACTTGCAAGACCATTCTGTAGCCGTTCCTTGGCAAAGCCTCTTTGTTATACCCATGTTCATCCTCCCATCAAAACACCTGCTGTCATTCTAGTGCAGTATTTAGCTCTTCCCATAGAAGACATTGTGGCAACAAATTAAGGACCAAGAAAGCAGCTTTCAAGCTATGACCATCTTTGGTCTCATCTAAGTTATTCATTCTGTAGTTTACATGATTAAAAAGCTTGTTAAAGAAAGGAATTAAAATAATTGTCATCTGTAGTTACGTAGGAGAACATGCACTCGGGAAAACTTCAAACTCACTTTGTGATACCAATGTTGGCAACACAATGATGAAGAGGAAGTCTTTCACAACCAGACATTACCCCATCAATCAGTTTGCAGTCAGGAGAAAAATTGACTTTGTCATGATATGGTTCTTAAAGCAAAAGTAATAAATTCTATAGAAACAGCAAGCCTACAGCGTAGCTAATTTATTCATTATCCACCCCAGAAAAATAATTAAGTCATGCTTTCTTTCCTGGCTCTTCATTACAGTTTAGCCTTTTTCTGCAGCAGTCAGTGACTGAATGCTTATTAAAATAAATTAGCTGCAAAACTTTTAACTCTGTCTTAAAGAAAAACTAATCCACTTTTCTAGTGGAAACAACATTGATTAAATAAACCAAGTTTCATGCCGAGACAACTAATTCCTTTAGCCACAGTTTCCAATCTTAAATCATGTAGTATCTGTATTAGTTTGAGAAGTATATAATGAGCTATGAGTTTATAATTGGTATTAACCTCTTTCTGTATGCATTTCATTTTTTTAGCCTGGGTGATTTTAGTGATGGAATGAAATCACTGCACAGCCTATGGATATTCTTGTACTTGTGTATCCTTTTTTTCAGCACGCACACATACAGTCATTCAGACATACTCTGTTATTCCTCTGATCCAGCTGTTTCACACAGGCTGCCTTGACAGGAAGGAACTTCATCTGTATCAAACTGCTTCACAGGTACTACATAGGAATATCACTTTAAGAAAACAAGTGTTTATAATCTTACTCATATTTCATATCAGAAATATGGAATGTGAGCATTTAAAATAACATTTGAATCTGATCCACAGACAAGCTGAATTAATGAAAACATTCTCTCAAACAATTTGTGTTTCACATGAAAACAACATTGTACAAGGCCAAATGCTGCAAAATGGGCAAATAAAGCTGAAGGGATTGTCAGTATGTGCCCTGTGTATAGTTGCCCACATCATTACTTTAAAAATATATATATAGGTTCATACTTTTAAAAATAAATATTTTCTTTAATGCTACCAGCAGTAATCAACGAACAGTTTGCTAAGTAAAGTAATCTAGTGGTGAGTCAATCAGATCACACACATACCAGGTCCCACAACAAAAGAGATTATAAAAATTTGATGTAAAATAGTGATTAAATTTATATAATAACTAAGCCAGGGATAAATCCATCACCCCTTCCCAAGACCAACCTTGTCACAGGGCATCAGAGGGGCTGGCTGATGCAGAAGCACAGCTCAGCAATAACTGCAGCCTGAGGGTGCCGACATCCTCTGCACAAACAATCCCCCGTGCACTTGTGCACTTCCAGAGGCTCTGAATATTTATAAAACCCTCAGCCTCATCTTCAGCACCCCATTCAGCTCCTGTGCCCTAGGATGAGCATTTTTCTAAAGAAGCCATGTACAACATGGCTCTTAGTCCCTGTGGTCCCTCATTACCAGCTGCCAAAGCTTCTCAGGATGGCACAACACCAAGAGCAGCCAAACAACCTGCTCTTTGAGGCTGGCTTTTGTCCCAGTGCGCAGGAACCATTTTGATGAAACAGGGAAAAGAAGATACAAAAATCTCCTCTGCCTCACACGTTGATGGATCCAACTGCACTGCATAGGAGGCGAGAAAATCTCAGAAGCAAGGGGTGACTCTCAGATTACAAAGAGCATTCATCAGGCAGGGCATGCTCTCAGCTACAGCTAATTCTGTTGCAAACAACAAAGTACCTGACGGGCCTTGGTGACTGCTCCATCTTCTGGGCTGCCTGAGTCCTCTGGGGCCTGGGGCAGGGAGCACGGGGATGCGGGGACACAGGGCCTGTGAGGGTCTGGTGCTATCCCTTTGTTCCCCAGAGCAAGCAGCCAACACTTTGTCTGCCATGATCTGCAAGACCATCCCACGCAATAACCCTTCAAACATCCTATTTAAAAATCCACAGGTGCTGCAGGACTGGCAGAACAGAGGGAGAAAACATTCTTTATTGTCACACTCCCCCCCACACACCCCTTTCAATTGCTTTCCTTCCCTTTCTCTGCTCAGCTCGTTTTATCTCCGCCAGCCTGCAAGAGCGCGAGGGCGGGAAGGGAATATGTCTGGTCTGACAGAAAACTCCTCTTCTGTAGACAGGAGCTCACCAAGGGACTCCGGCTAAAAAAAGTGTTCTACATCTTATATTGATAATATCTTTGGTCTTTTCTTTACACCGTGGTTATAGCTGTATTGCATGAATTCTACCGATCTGTAATTTCTTTTTACATTACAGAAATAAGCATAGGAGAAAGCAAAAGCTAATAATCAATTGAAGAGAATCTTTAAAAAAAAAAATTGATTGCTCTATATTTACACCAGTGAATTATTCAGAGAAGGTAGCTTACCTATTTCAGGCAAACAGCAGGGACTATGATAGAACTGCTTCAGAATTTTTTGTTATAGTAATACGTTTAGTTCTATGAGCTGAATGGTAGAAAATACATTTCCTTCATGAATTGATACAGTAGTGAAGAAATTTACAGTTTTCTGGTATTACCTCAGTGTTAATATTTTCTAGTGAAAAATCTTCAGTTATATGTGTATTTCCATAGGAATATTTAAATTTAGTTTATGTGATATACTTTTATCTAGTTACAACTCGAGGCCTCTAATAAACTAAACAAATGAAAAAATGTCCTCTCTCTAGTTGTTTTACTAGATATTCTCATGTCAATGACAACTTATTTAATTTGATATATGACAGTGGCTTTCTGTTCCTTAATTGAATAATCATAAACCTTATCATTAACTAGCCTTCAAGGTAAAATATTTTGTTTATAATAGCTATAAACATCTGTTCTTAAGTATAATTTTTATTATTTTCAGCATAAAGTAAAAATTATTAGTTTCTGGTGGACCTAGATACTGGTCTTTTCTCAGCACAGGTTCTGACTGGAAGCAGATAATATAGAGAAGTAGAAGATAGTAGGGAATTTTTTGTAATGCTTTGGTCAGAATGTGTTTTGAGAGGGGAGTGGTTCTAGAAACTTGGTTATTCACACTGGGATGAAATCCTGAAAAAAAGGACTGCTTTGCTTGCTAAGCGACCATTCTGTTTCAGCCTGGTTTATATACCTAAATAAAACAATTTCACTTAAAATATATGCACAGATTGCCTGAGTTTTGGCAGCTGCATTAAGAAGTGTAAACTGTGCAGGAGGACCAAGCCATCAGGAGAAGGAAAACAAATTCCTTTATATATTCATTATTAACTAAATTGTTTCCTTGGAAAGATTTTAAATAACACTCTTATTTTCTACAAATATTCACAGAACTGAACTCCAAAGTGTTCAGTCAAGTCTAAGAAAATGAGTGCATACATAAAAGCATGTATGTGCACAGGTGCGTATAGGTACAAACACACACTGAGGTGAACACAGAACTGGGGACAAGGAGGGACAGTCTCTGAGCCAGGATTTAGTCTGATAAGACTCCAGGAGCTGAGATTTTCTTCTTACACTGAAGAGTGTCCTGTGAGCTCACAAACACAAAAGGTGACAAGACTGTTTATAAATTCCCAGAGCACTTTAGATTTATATTAGAATATAAGGTCCCCCTTTATAAAATTTGTATGGCAATTGAGCAAATAAAACATGAGACAGTGAGGTGCTGCAGTAAGAGACAGGACTGTTGTGTATTATTTATCTTGAATCTGACAACTGTAAACAAAGAATATTTCCGGACAGTCTAAATTTGCCTGTAACCTTTGCCAAGAAGACTTTTTGTGCCCTCTTTTGAGGATTTCATTTTCTTTTAGCTCCACATATATGTTATTTTCCCCTGTTAGTCATGCATTTCAAAATGCTATTATTTTAATATAGTAATTTGAAAATCAAAATTAGTTATTAAAAAAGAGGATGAGGGAGAATGTGTAGTCACTTCTAAGTATGTTATGTGATTTCATTTATTGCAGCTTCTCAGATTATACTAAAATTATAGAGAAGTATATGGTAAGGAATTAACACATGATATTCTTATGCCACTTTTATTTTTACTCCTGTCTGTCTACAAATGTTTTCCGAACAACTAATTTTTTTCCAAGAAATACTAAAAATGTGACAAATCTGATACAATTTAATTTTGTATGTCAGATGGTCTCACATGTACATCTATTCCTCAATACTCTTAAGGAATGTTGAAAGGAATGAGATCTGAAATTCCTGAAATTATGGGCTCAAAATAATAATTCTTCTAAAGGTAGTGGAAATACATGGGCCACTCACAGACTCAGGTCTGGGGAATCCAAAGCTTCCCTCTGGAGCCTCTGAGATGACTCAGAAGGGACCATATGGAGAATAGTTTCCAAATTAAGCACTTCAGACAGAGTGGCTCACTCCCATTATGACTCAAATTTTGTGTGAACATATTTTCAGGAGTTTCAATATTATGATTTCCAAATCATAATAGCAGTCATATTTCACACAGATTGAATCTCAGCTGTGTTTCTAAAAGGCTCCAGCAATTTACTGTCTTTGGTCTTCCAATCTTCAGGGCTTGAAAGGCCTGAGCTCTAGCATACGTCAGCCCAGGGTTTTAAGGGAAACAAGCATTTTCTTCTTCTTTAAGCACACTTTTTCATCTCTATGCTCCCCTCCACTGGATCCCGCCTCCAAAGCAAGGACTCTATCAAAATAGGTGCAGAAGGACAGTCCTGAAAGTCACTCAGCTGATGCTGAATGTTTACTTCTCATAAAATCAGGACTTCTAACTTGTGGATGCAAGTCCCCCAGCTTTGTACCTAGCTAAATGAGGCAATCCCAACACTTGGAAGAGTCTGTCCTTCACCGTCTTATGCTAGCACTCATTAAAGTTATTGTTGTCAAAATGGAAGTATTTCCTTTGTTTTTAAGTGTTATTAGAAACTAGGAATTAGCTGGTTTTATACTGTAACTTACAATTCTAAGTACTTTCAAATTAAGAGACATGCTGTACATTTTCAATGAACTAATGTGCAATTTGTAACAAGTATATCAAATGAAAATGATTTTGTACTGATATAAATCTAATTAACCTCAAAGAATGGTATATGAACATAGACTGTGGAAGATTTTAATTATAGCTGTAAATGCTATACAATTATTGACCAAGTTTGGCAGAGATATTTTATGTTGCCTACTGTTACTACGTACTGTTAGCTTTTTAATTTGGAAGCAGAAAAAACTAATATCAAATCACACTGGTAATTTCAAGAGTCATGGATTGAATACTTGTTGACCACTTGAAATAATAATTCAGGAAATCTTTCCAAAATAAAATTTCCTTTAATAAGAGGAAAATAAACCATAACTATTTTACTACAGGTGTGTGCTTGAAACAAAATTAAATGAAAATATATTAGTAAAGGAACAGATATCAAGTGCCAACTGTTGTTTCTAATTATGAAAATGTTTGCTCATAATCTCATTAGTCTGCTTATAAGTTGTCAGTTACATAGAGCTCTGGCAGTCTGAAACGATAGTTTCAGGAAAAACTATGATTTGAAGATTATATTTTTATAGAAGCTGGATAAAGTTCAAAATTCTTCCAACCATTCCTCAACACATAAAGTTTGAGTTAAAATAGTGGAATGTGAAGACTTTCATTCTTGTAAATACATTTTTTTATGTCTTTATGCCATTTGGAGGTTCAAATAGATAATACAAATCATCTTCATTAAAAAACCTCCAGTGTATAAAATTGTAGATATAATAAAACAGAATTTAAGAACAAAACTTATCATATTTCCTTTTTTTCAGAAGAAAAACAAATCACTTCTCTGCATTCATTTGCTGTTTAATTTAAACACTCACAGAAGTACAATAATATTCCCATTTTACAGACAAAAATGAGGAATAGAGAAATTTAAACATTGGAATAAAGGATCTGCTAAGGGATTCACTATAAAGCTATGTTCTTTCTATTAAGAAGCTGTGGACATAGCACGTATTTTGTGCTTTCATGTTATACAAAGCTCTTCTTGGACTGCACAAGGTAATGCTGCGTTTGACACAGAAACAGAATAATTTAAGTTGTAAGGGACCTCTGGAGATCATCTGGTCCAACCTCTCTCTCAAAGCAGAGCCAGCTTTGAAGTTAGAGCAAGCTTCAAAGTTAGACCAGGTTGCTCAAGGTCATATTCAGTCGAGTTTTGAATATCTCCAAGGACAGAGATTTCACAACCTCTCAAGGCAACCTATTCCAGTACTTGACCACCCTTATTTTGAAAAAAAAAAATTTTTCTTCTATTATGTTCTACATTTAGTTATATAGTCTTCCAGTAGAAAAGTCTCATCCCATGAGATAAAAAAGAAACCTTTAAACTGAGTCAGTTTCTTCATGGTTTTTTGGGTTTTTTACTCAAAGAAGTGTGATATTGACTGCAGAAGGCACAAGAAAATATTTGAAAGAACAGAGCTGCTATTAATTTGCTATATACTCCTTTTGGAGGTCAGCTATGCTTGAAAGACATTTTTTCTAGTGATTGTGTAGAGGCTGTGTTGCCATTATCTACATATTTTTGTGGTTTTATAAGTTAATTAAACCCAGGAAACAACATTCAGAAGCACTGAATTTGAAAACGTATTCATAAATACGGGTTTGATCTCTTATCCAGAAACTTTTTACCCTTGGAAGAACGGAGTCCTAATGATCACCAAAAAGCCATTTGTCTGCAGGGTAAAAGGTTTGATCAGTGTAAAATCATCAGCAGGGAAGACAAAGCAATGGATTTTAGGAACTTGTCTCCAAGAGGGGAAAGCACGATCAATAGGCAAATTGACTACTTGACTTGAACAGGTTTGTATCAGAGGGAAAACCTGGGCCTGAAGGCTGAACAGAGAGGCCCACAGGAGGAACCTAGGACCCCTGAAAGATCTGATCACAAACCAAAGCGTTCTGTGGATAATGAAATGGAAGGAAGGTCATTGCAGGGTTGTGTTTTTCCCTTCTTTGGTCTATCTGCCATGTTTTACTTATGAGAAAAAAAGTAATGGGATAAAAAAAATTAATTTTCCATTTTATTTAGTCCGCCTACCTGTAGAGAATAAGACAAGGTGGAATGTTTCAAGGAACATATTTTTATTACAAGGATTACACACAGACGGAGTCTAGGTTGGTTAGAGTAAGAAACTCCTGGTATTAAATACTTTCATAACTGCTCAGCTAGTATTTAGAAGAATATTCATCATATCATGTGATGTCTTCCTATAGTAAATACAAATCAGATAATTCAAATTGTAATCAAATATTTAAATAATGCCATCAAACCCCATTGTGCAGCAAATCAAACGCTGTGGAAAAAGGCACAGAAGATTTCTGGCATTCTAGAGTTCCTCCTGACTTGTCTGGAGTGAGTCTCAGTACTTTGGAATACTTCTGTAAAGGAAAGTAGCCTTTATTCTCTGCTGTCTCTTCTGAACTGAATCTCTTTAATCCAATATGCCCATCATTACTCTTTTTAGGATGCTATGTCAGTCTTAGGAGACTTATTCTCTATGTAAATTTTTGCTTACTTCTGGACATAACCTTGTATCCTGTGATTTTTCTGAAAGGAATGTAAAGCACAGGGTTTTTTGGGGGAGTGTATTTTGGATTCTCCTTCTCAGTAAATTCTTGTGTAATTCAAAACATTTTCAGCTGAAGTACTAACTTCTTCCATCCCTGAAGCAGTTAAAACTGCTTGCATCATTTTTGTTATATAGTCCTCAGAGTTCGAGGTTTAGGACCTTAATTTGAGTTTGACAGATCAGCTTAGATTTTACTTTGAAGGGAAAAAAAAAAAGAAAAACAACTCCCCCCACCCACCATGAACTGTATGAACATTATAATAAAATAACCTTGAAGAGACAACTTAATTAGTATTTAAGCGATCCTGAATTACAATGAAATTCCTATGGAAATGTGAACAACCACCTGCATATCAAATAAAGTCACAAGATCATTGCCTTTACAGTAAATATAATTTCTTTCATAAAAACTGGATTTCTTAAGGAATATATCATCAGAAGATAACACATAATTTCAAAGAACTAACCACACAGGAATGCATACATGATGCATTGTCTTATGGGAAGAACTGGGAATAAGCAAGCCCTAAGTGTTAGTATGAGCTGAGTTCATGCAGAATGACCTTGGAAAAGTCATTTTCACCTGCTTGTGCTTCAGCCAGCCCAGCTGGAATAGTGCATAAAAAGCAAAAGCCAATTGATAAGCAGATGCTGCTTTTAAGCTGGCCATTAACAACACATGAATTTCTGATGTGTATAATTTCACACTGAAGGCAGAAGGGGTGATTTGTAGTGATGCCTCTCCTATTTTTGGTTGTGGAGTTTTTTATTTGTCTGTTTGTTTTTTAATACACATTTAAGTAAAATATAAGGAAGAAATACTTTTAATGGAGAGTTATTTTTCAATGTTTTGTTTCTGTCCCTTTCTTTATCTTCATAATAAAGTGCTTTGCTAACTAGGGAGAAACAAAATTCTCTCAATGTCATGTTCAGCCCGAAAGGCATCCTGACATTAGCACAAGCATGATGATTCACACTACAGATGAAGCCTTGCTGCCCAAGGGACTCACTGTTTTCTCTTTTTCCTGAGATACCTCTCAACAAGAGTTCAATGAACTCTGAAGTCAAAGTTGGAGATAAGCAAACACCCAAGAAAAAGAAAACTCTTCCGAAACAGAACAGCTGCTGAAGACACAAACCCAAACCCATTCTCCTCTCTGTTTCTGCAGCTCAGCCGAGGGTCTGCCTTTCTCTCCTGTGCTCACTTACTGCAGTGACACAGGGAAGCAAATCCTAATCTGCGTGAATGAAAACTGGGAGAAATACAAAAAAAAGTATTTTTTTTTAACGTTTTGGTGAAATTTACACTTTTATTAGAAAAAAAATTTACTCCCCTCTCCTAAAAAATTAAAAATATTAAAAAATGAAAGATAAGAGGCAGCTACAACAGAGGAAGCAAGTAAGGAACGTGATGGAGATCCTGACCTGGAGTTACAGAGCTGCTAAAAAGGACTTTCTAGATTGGTGGCAAGTGGTTTCGGGTGAGACATTTTGGAACAAAAGCAAGGAGACTTTAGCAGGTTCATTCCAGGATAGACTGGATTTCAGTAAGGGTGAAGTACATCAGTGAACTTCTGGGAATAGCAAAAAGAAAAAGTGAGAAAAGGTAATGAGGCATATGGCTTTCCTGTCAGTCTGGGAAATGATCTTTCAATATGTGGAAAAGTAAATTTGATCCCAATGAATGTGTGCTATAGATTATAAGGGAAAGATAATAAGACAGTCGAATAGACGTGGTAGAAAAAGTCAGCTCCCCCCTGCCTGGCCCCAAAAAAGTCTTCAAATTTTATATTAAAACCATAATGAATGCACAGTTGAGTAAGTCAAAAAATAAAGTAAATTAGAAAAGAAGAAATTTATCAGAAATGAAGGAAGGCAGTGATTGTAAGACAGGAAAAGAAACACACAGAGTTCAAACCTACCATGACTAATTTGGCTATGGTAAGATACATTATTAATATGAATTTTAAAGGACTGAAACTTCATGTGTTTATTTTATAACAAATAGCAACGACAAAAATTCAAGTAATTTTAAATAATACAGCTCAAAAAAAGGTAGGGATCAAAATAGTGGTATCTACCAGTACCTGTGATAACAGTATTTTTTCAAGTTTCCAGTTCCATACATTTGGGTTGAGATACAAAACAATTTCGTACCTCATGACAATTTTTGTAATTATCTCATAGGAGCTGCTGGCAGTGCTGCTGTGATGTAACAAAAACTAAAGTTACCTGCAATAGACATGAATCATTTAGTAGCTAGAATAGCTTTGTGACCAGCCTCAGTTATTCACAGAATGAATTGGTGATGATGATGATGATGGTGATGATTCAGAGCAGCCTTTTTTTCTCTGTCTCACATTGAGGTCCAATACTGCTTTCAACTGCAGTGGCTTACATTAAGAAAATTCTGTTCAGTGTAAAACAACAGCTACACTGCAGCACTAGGCTCTCTCCAGAGCTTTCTGAATCTGCTAAAATGTCTTTTAGATGTGCTACAGGACACAGTGCAAAGTGCTGCAACAAAACACTTAATCAAATGCTTAACTTTAAGCATATGTGCAATACCATCCTCATTCAGCAAAGCAGCAACTAGGTGATTAATGTTAAATAAGTGGGACAAAGTAAAACCATGTGCTTAAAAGCTAAGCTTAAACGCTTTCTTGAGAGTAGAGCATATAACTCATTTCCTTAAAAGAATCATATTCCAAATTCTTGGCTCAGCAGTGCTTGCTGTAGATTGAACAATGTCACACATAGACCTCTGACAACATCACAGGAGTAGGAAGTATTATTTCTCAGTAGAATAAGAAAATGTCCTGTTTCCATATAGTTAGATGACAAATAAACTCATGCATGGATATTCTTTGTTGCTCCCAGTCTAACACTGTGGTAGACTCCTTACGTGCTAAATTCGGTCATAGAGACACTTCAGGAAAATGGATTGTCTCAATAATGAAAAATTGTGTTTAAATTCACTGACTAAGAAGAGATGATGTAACAGAGACTCTTTCATGGGGCCTAAACCCACTCATGACTAGTAACCACTGGTAACAATACTGTTTCTGTAAAAAAACTATAAACCTTTCAGTATAATTAATAACAGTTCTCAAGGTTTTTAGAGGAAAGAACACTTATAGGATACAAACTTAAGCCTTAGTTGTCATTTGGACATCTACTTCCAGTAATGATTTTTCTTTTCCCTTACATTTTCACTCCTTAATATGTAGGTGTTTATTCAAAAATTGTTAAGAATTGTTCTCAGTAGGTTTAATTTATTCTGTTAACTGATTAATAGTTTAGAAAATATTATTGTATGGCTACTTTGCGTGTATTCCTTAAACAAAATTGTATTAAGTACAAGGCTCTGAACTGCTACCACATTTTTCATAAATTAATATATACTGGGATATGCGTAAGTGAGGAGGCTGGGGAAATTGTAACACCTCTCTGCCACCACAATCTCAAGATATTTCAAACATGTATCTACTTCTCTTAAAAGCACTCTGCACAGTAGTTCTAAAGACAGGCCAGTAAAAAACTTGAGTCCTTACAACTTAGAGTGTTAATAGGTCCACTCAATTATCCTTTAATCTGAGATCTACAGCACTACTTCAGCACCTCCATTATGTTTTGTGACTCCAGCCCCTTTTGTGCTGAAGCTTAATTGCACTCTCAATACTGTGATTGCTCTCACATTTGTATTGTTATGCAAAATAAAAGAGACAAAGTACCGCTGGTATTTTAAAAGAAACAAATTAATAACTAGAGATTGTGAAGTTCTCCTTATATTTTTTCTCTTTCACTATGTGGTGATTGAGCATTTTAGAATGTGTTTTGTTATTGGAAATTCTCTTTGAAGTCCTCTTATTTATTTTTTTTTCAGACCACTACAGTCCAAAACCAGTTCATTTTGAATTATTGATGTGCTGTAAAATTAATACCAGAGGTGTTTTATATATGTGACTGATACAGGTGCATACATGTGTGTCCAAATTCCAGCAGGTAACATCGGTGTCCGAGAATTCCCATTTAAAATCTGAATAGTCTGAATAATAAACTTTATTTTCTTAGTGCAAGAAACAGGAGTTCATAAAAATTTTTTTTTTATTCCATCCTTCCTCATTAAAACACAACCATGCTACAAAGAACTGCAGAATTCTGGAACATATTGTGATTTAGAATAATATACCTATACTGTCTGCAGCATTAAGCTTTCATTCCCACTGGACAGAAAATTGTTTTTTCAGAGCTTACAGATCCTGAGAAGTAGCAGTTTCATTTTTATCCCAGAAAAGAAGGTACTGGTATTTTCTTTAAGACTGGAATATCTACACATTATTCCTTAACATGTTGAATGACCCCATTGTAGCTGTACTTAAAAAAAAAAAAAAATCTTTAGCCAGGGAAGAATGGAACAATATTAGATTGAAACATTGTCTATTCAGAATTTTCCTTTATTTTAGGGGTGGGAAAGATTCATTGTCCAAATGCTACATAATAGTCTAAAGGACATGCTTCAGGGAACACAGTGGGTTGGGAGGCGTATGCAGTTCTCTGGTCACTGGTGTATAACTAAGTAGTTCAGACCTATAGTTTGTTTCAGGCCTGCCTTAGGAACAAATGGGAGGCTGGGAATTACAGCACATCCGGTACCTTTTGGAACTTGCAAAGAAACACTTTTCCCATGTTTTAAGTAACAATGGCAGATAAAGACTGTCAACTTAATGTCATGGCAGATTGGAGTTTTCTATTGTTCTGCTTTCAGACAGGCATGGCTCGTCCAGCTGTGGAGCTGCTTAATCTCTGTATGATACAGCTTTGGTTTTCCCTGTGATATAAACACATTATCATGTACAGACCTTGGCATCTGTCAGCTGCAGCAGGAGCATCTCAGAGGTGCCATTATCTTTAATTCAGACATTTCTTAAAGCTAGAGAAGTATGAAGTCACCAAGTTTTGTAGCCTTATGCTTTCACTAATTTTCAAAAATTGTTTTACAAATACTTGTAAAGATCATGGTTTATGTGCTAAGGACATTCTAGACAAGATTAAAGTAACAGTGAAGAAATAATAATACATAAATTTACTTTATTTAAAAAATTTAAAAATGCTTATAAACGTGATCAAGAAAACCAAAATTCCTGAGCTAAAAAGACCAACTTGATTCTTAGATCAGTGGGATGATATGAAAATGACCTTGTGAATGTAGGAGAAACTCCTGCAAATACTAAGAGTAAAATTTTAAAAAGTGGTGAATATCAGCTGTGCTTCATGGTTGTTTCAGGGAGTGCTGATGAATTTGTCAAACAAATAAGTTTAGTTTTAAATTACATTATGAAAGGTCACTGAGCAATTTTATTTTTACATTGCCTCACAGGCTCAAACAGTGAACTAGTTAAAAAGGAAAGTACTTCTAAAAGAAAGTATTCTCGTGAAACGCTGTAACTGAAATGGACAAGATTTGCACAACTCTAATTGCAATCATTGCACTGCAGGTTGCTGATTATTTTAGACTGATTTGTATGAAACATGGAGAAATTCTGAATATATTGAGAGCCATGACTGATATAATAAATTGATTGATATGATAGAAGACTGCATCTGCTTCCATAAAGGAAATAATATCCAGTTAGCTTCTGAAGCAACTCAACATATTGCAAAAATATGCAAAACAAGATTAGGAAAGTTCTCATAAACTAGGAAATAATTGTATTAACTTATTTGAAATATTAACATTGAAATGGACCTTTTATTTGCTTGATAGTCTTCACAGACACCTGTGAATGAGAGCAAACAGCTTTGCAAGTGTTTGACTCAGTTCTTGGAAAACATCTAAGAAAAAAGTGAGAGCTTGAGAGACTCAAATACAGATAATTTTTTGATTTCTTTTTCCTAATCCTTTAGGCCCAACTGCCTTTTCCTCAGTTTCAAAGCCCCCAGATATTGCCCTTTCTTTTCGGTTTTGAAATTCCCCTTCCTTCATTCTTTCATTGCTGGAGTTGTGCTGAATCTGACAGGGCAGAGCGTGGTACTTGCTGATGTAGACCTATTACCTACATCCTTAATGCACGGAAATGCATTAGCAAAATCATCTCCCCAGGACAACCAAGCATGTCTGCAGGATGTGATTGGACTATGAAACTGCAGTCTTCCAATTAATTGAAATCTACAAAAATCTGTAAAACCTTCATTTTATTCAGATACAGTCTATGACTTAGAAATCAATTCTCTTACTCTTTACAAAATCAGCATGTTGGATTTCGAACATGCTTTGGAGTTGGGCCTGAGGAAGATTCTGGGCCTTGACTCCACTGTTGTGAGACTCTACCTTGAGTACTGCATCCAGCTCTGCGGTCACCAACACAGGAAGAACATGGATCTCCTAGAGCAAGTCCAGAGGAAGCCACCAAGAATATAAGAGGGATGGAGCACCTCTCCTGAGGCTGAGAAAAGGCCGAGAGCACTGGGATTGTTCAGCCTGGAGAAGAGAAGACTTTAGGATGACCTAAGTGTGACCTTCCAGTACCAGAAGGCAGTGTGCAAGAGACCCAGAGAGGGACTTCTTACAAGGGCCTGAAGTGACAGGACAAGCACGAATGGCTTTAAACTGAGAGAAAATTTAGATTAGATATTAGAAAGAAATTCTTTACTGTGAGGTTGGTGAGATGCTGGCACAGATTGGCCAGACATGTTGTAGGTGTCCCATCCCTGGAAGTGTTCAAGGCCAGGTTGGATGAGACTTTCAGGAACCTGGTCTAGTGGAAAGTGTCGTGCCCAGGGCAGGGAGTTGGAACTAGGTGATCTTTAGGGTCTTTTCAAACCCAAACCATTCTATGAATCTATAAGATGGCTAAAACCTAACTTAACCCTCAGTCCAGTTCTAATTATCACTGTCACATAATGTGGAGAGGTCACTAAATTGCAAAGGGGACTAAAACTTACACAAGATGAATTTGAACTTCAGTGAATGTTTGGAATAAAAGAGTCAGTATTAAAATACCCACAGCCTTCTCATCTGTGGCAAAAGAATTCAAGGTAGCTGTGGCCTTACACCCTACCTAACTAGACACAAACAAAGATCAAGTGTTTTGTTTCTATGGAGATGTATCTTTCTTTAATAAGGGATAAGATAATTTATGTACGGTTGTTTTTTAGCCAAGTGAGCAGGAGAGAAAAGACTTCTAATCTCAGCCCTTAAAGAGGTAACATCATATATTTTCCATTAGTCACTCAGTATTCCTTGTAAATGCTCTACCAAGACTTACATCTGCTCATCAAGTTCTAACAAAATGCCAAAATTCTTTATTCCAGTACATACAACTAAGCCAGAAAGGTTCCTCCCGATTAAAGAGGAAATCTTCAGTGAGAGCAACATACCCGGTAGCTTTCCAATATGGGAACAAGAATATCAGGCTTTCATCCCAGTAGGGTTGATGTTATGACTTTTCTAACCCTTTTATAAAGGACAGACCCTTCAAACTTTATATTAGTTCTTGGATTTCCCAAAGATGCCCATAGGCAGCACATTTAGAGGTAGACTCTTAGCAGTATACAGGCTTTGTACGAAACATCATTAGCAGATATCTCTGTTAAGAGGTAAATGCTCCTGTGGTGGTGCACGAGAAGCATTTACTGGCATTTGCTACAGTGCAAAGATCACCCACAATTGTGCTTCTCAAATGCATTAAGAATTTTGTCCTTTGTGCTGAAGTAGCTTCCCTAAAGGAAGGTCAGCTCTGGCCTTGCCTCCTTCCTTCACTGACTTGGAGACCACATCAAAGGAGCTGCACTGGAGCTCAGCAGTGCTGAGCAGACATGAAGAAATCCCAAATGCCCTTTTAGGAGGTAACACTTCTCTCAGCTGTGCACTCCTCACTGGCCCTGGCAGGGATCCTGTGCCAGTACAACTACAGATGATCTCACTGCCTGCAAGACACCCTGTCTCAAGTACAATTTCTCATTTTGGGGGGAACAAGGAGCATTTTGTTGATTTCAGTTGAGAAAACAACAAAAAAGAAAGCTTCAAGAATAGCATGAATCTTTTGATAGCACTGAAACTAGCAGTTATTTCTCCTGGATTGATTCAATTGGATCATTAAATTTCTTTTGTTGGGTTTAATAGAGAATGATTGAAAAATCAATGTATACATGCTTGAGATCATGGAAATGATGATATGTCAAAATGTCAGAGGGGCTGAAGGGGTAATGATAGAGTGTGGAAGAAAAGTCTCCCTTTGACTGCTGTACTTGGAAACTGAAAGGCTGAAAGTTTCTCACTAAACACTGTCTTTTAATTTTTGAAGCATTTGACATTCATTGTGCCTCAATACACTTTTTTTTAAAAAGAAACCATTCCCCAAAGAAATCGCAGGAATTATTCTTCCATACCCAAATGAAAGTGACAATAAATTGGTAACTCTTTCAAGTATATTTCAGCTACATGGGAAGTCACATATGATAGTCAGATAACAAATTCCGTGATGAGAAAAAGAAGTAATTGTGGAGTTTACATAGTGGTTGCTGTCAGTGGCAGATATTTCTAAAATTTTAAGATAAGTGAGTGTATTTTCTACTGTAGATTTATAAAAAGATACGTGAAAGTCAACGTTTTAACAAAGTTAGCAGAGTATGACTCCATTTTAACCCAAAAAGTGAGTTCCAGATATTCTTGAAGCCTGAAAAAATACCTAAAAAAATACATATCATGAACTGATTATGTTTTGGACATTTGCACAGTACTTCAGATCACTTGCCTTTAGGTTCTGTCTGATTCTTTTTCTTTTGCAGCATATTTCACAAAGATACTTAAAAATAATAGCAAAACATTTTCAAAAATTGTGTTTCTAATTTGCCTGAGCTTGGAGAATTTTTCGATAACTTTTGAGACCTCTTTTGTGACATCAGCATGGTTTTTTCTTCAAGGTGTTTGTTCCAGCCATTGCAGCTATGGTTAAGCCACGCTATGAAGGAGCTTCAGGTGTCTGTTTTAGGCAGTGTAAATTTCCTCTGCTGTGTGCAGTGGCGAGAACAGTCAGTGAAGATCTGCCCATTAAAAATTATTTCCCTGAGATCCATGAGCTGAGACACCGCTGTTAACTTTAAAGACCATATTCAAACAAACCAGAAAACCCAAAGAGACAAAAACCCAAAGAAAACAAAGTCACCCACAACCCTATATAAATATAAATGTACGTATATGAAAATATTATTGAAGTGGCAAAATTTAGATACCCACCAAGATTCTGTTGATTTATAAATTGCCAACTCTTCCCTACAGTCCATTGTCCAAATCATAGTTTGGAAGATAATTTCAGTTCTACACTTATAGAAAAGAAGCACAGAGATAAAGGGATTGGCTCTTTTGTATTGGTCTAGGCATATGCCCTTATAAAACTTTGTAAAATGAGTGTTCTTTAATAACTTCTCTCTTCATGACCATGCAACTCACATCTACAGTTACAAAATACATTTCTTCCAATTTTAAAACTAGAAAAAAATCATCTTGTGTTATTCTTAGGGTTATATTATGATAACATTTACGAGTCTCAGTACTGGCCTCAGACTCCACTATGATGCAAGGTAATGGAAGAATAAAAAAATAAATTTTGCTTACAAGAGACAAGGGGTTGATAACAGACAGAAGGGGGAAAGGAAATCTAATTTTCATCATAGTTATGGGATGTGTTTCCTGCAATACAGAAAAGGAATTTTAGTCAAACATTTTGTAGCCAGGTGACTTTTTTTTCACTAAATATGATACTGAATAGAAAACAGAATTTCTGTGTTGAATTGAATAGTTTATTTCTGTCAAATAAAATATTCATGAGGGTAAGAAATAACAAAAGGGTTCAGTTTTCCATTTGTAAGGAGAGCTTTTCAACCTTGTTTTGTACTGTAATTTCTTTGTTTAAGAATAGATACCACTGAAAATACTCTGAAAAACTGAAAGAAAAAATAATCATTTTGTTTTGAGATTTATAGAATAATTGTAGCTAACAAGTGTTCTTTCATTTCCCCCTTTTTTTGAAAAACTTTTTGACCCACAAACCCCACCCTTCTCTTGCTTCTGCATATGATCAGAGTTTTAAAAAAGCATTTACCATCCTTATATAATATGGAAATGGTACCTTGGTTTCCACAGCTCCAACTAATCTAACCATGAACCGCAGCATGGCAAAACCATGATCATTTACTTCTTTTTGTTTTCTGAAATGTTTATGTTACTGGCCAACAGGAGAAAAAAGCTTCCAGTCTAACAGGCAGTTAATTGAATAATAGTTTGTACATTAGGGACTAACAGAGTGATGGGCCAGAGTGAAAACGCAATGCAGCTACATGCCTAGGACTGCACTTCATAGTGAAAATACCATAAAACCCCATTGCTGGCCATTGTATGTATCTGCCCAGGCCTGCCTGACATGGAGCTAAGGATGAAACTGAAAACCAGAAAGAACAGATTTTGTCTGACAGAACAGAAACAGAACCAGTAGAATCATTCAAAAAATATTAACAAAGTGACAGATGATCCGTTCTAGTGGAATTATCTATTAGGATTTCAAGCAGATGCACAATTGTTGAAAATGTGTATTTAACGACTCAGATGTAGGATGATGAAAATATAACCATTTACCTGTGAATGCAGAGACATGGTTTAAACTGAAGCTGTGCAAATCAGACTGCTTTAATTGAGGGAGGAGTAGGTCAGTACCTGTTGTGAGAATGATGGGTGCTAATAACATATTCTGTGGTTCATGACAGGTTTACAGTGAAGGCATGTTTAGTCAGAGTTTTCTCAACACTTTTGATTGTTTGGTTTGGTTTTTTTCTGTATCAGATCTGGACGTAATAATAATTATTCCTTATTTTAGACTCCTTCCACTAGAGTGATTTTATCAGCTGCCTACCAGCCATTAATTTCTGATGGTTTCTTGGTGCTGCTTTTCCCCCTAGACACATAACATTACTCTGACCTGCTGCTTTGACGGTCAAGGATATCTATGCATCTTTACTGTAGCTTATGAAAGTTTTCTGTAGCACCAATGTTGTGGTGGCTCAGCCCACCGCTGGGCTGTGGCCAAGGAATGGCAATCAGGCTCTGGCCATCCAATGGGTGGATTTCCCCGCCCTTGAGGATGGGTCTGAGGGCAGTTCTGTGGGCGGCACTGAAGTGTAAGCTGCAACCCACTGAGTGGCACCCTGAGCTATTCCACTCCCCTCTTTCCAGAGAGTTCTGTTAAGCTCGGTTGTTCATTGGTTCCCTGTTATTGCTCCTGCCTCTGTGTTTTCCCCATTGGTTGTACCCCTGTTGAATTCGCTCCTTTGCCTGTATCCCACTGGTCCCTCAGATGTGTACACCCCCCTTTAAAGGCCTTTGCAAACCCCTCTCCTATGCCATTTGGGACCTTCAGGAATAAAACCTTCCTGGAACCCACACCAGTGGCCCCTCTCTTTATTCCTTCGCCTCCAGGTGCCGCTGAGCCACACGACAGCAGCTCCCTGGCGCGCTGCCTCCAGCGAGGAGCCAGCACCGCGCAAACAGCTCGCGCGCTTGCCCCTCCGAGGACGCTTCTCTTGCAGAGGGCTGTCCCAGGGAAGGATGCTGTGTCCCCTCTGCCCGAGGGCACTGCCAGGGATCGGGACTCACCCGTGCGGCGTCACACCAAAGTCATATTAGTCTCCTGGATCATCATCCTCTGATCTTCTTAAATACTTACATGGAAAATAACTACAGCTCTGTAAGCTTCTCTTTCAAAACCAGATAACTCGCAAATTACTAATACATGATTCTGCTCTTTTTATGTCCTTGGCAATTTTCTCATCGATTTCAATGAGAAAAGGATCAGAAATTGAGGACTTGTGCTTTATACCAGGTCATTTAAGTGTAAATTAAAATTTGATGGTAATTTCAGTGAGACACCAATCGTAACTGGCTTCATAAAAAACAGTTTAGACTGCCTGAAAAGTGCCATAAAATGTCACCCAAATAAAGAAAAAGAATAATGAAACTTTTTGAAACCAGGCATGATCAAAGGGTAAAGCTGTGTTTGGCCCCCCTTAACCTCAGTGAATCTTTTTTATTTACAAGTAAAGGTCTTTGTGGTACTCATGCTGCTGTCAGTTATGGTAGAGCTAAACTTGGCCATTTCAGTATAAATCATGAATAAGAAAAAGCATAAAACATTAACTGGCTTGTTTAAATAGACTTTTTCATCTATGCTTCAAATACTGAAAGAATCTTGTTAATTTGGTGATTTCTTTACTAAGAAATGGCTCAAAACGTTCTTAAAAGGTCCTTTGGGCTGCTGTCCAAAAAAACCCTTTAATAACACCTTCTATTTATTCTTTTTTAGTAATCAATCAGACCTCTGAGTTGTCATCATGTCTAAACATTTGCAACTTATCTCACATTTTGCACTCAGCAGTAAGTCTTCACAAAAGACTCAAGAGCTCCAATCTTGGACAAGCTTAATTGAAAGCTACAGTCCTGATTTGATTACAGTTGGTGGCAAAAATTGGAAAAAGAAAAAGGTTAGCTTTTAACATGCACAAAGTTAAGCAGGAGCTCTAATTCAAATAATTGAATGCTAGCATGGTTCATTTACCAGGGGTTGCAATTGCATCAGATATATTAAAAATCTTTTTAGAGATATTTTTTATTGAGCTTAAAAGCAAGAATGTCTAATGTGAGTTGTTTGACCATAAGCTTCCTTTTAGGCAACAAGCTATACAAGCTGTAAGTTGCCCGAAAAAACAGAGTTCATAGCTACCCACATATAATTCATCCTGCTGTATGCAGCCCTAAGGTGAAAATTATTTTTGAATTCCATAAGAATTAGAGGCCTGATATTACGGCTAACACTGAATAGCTGCTGTTTTCTTTCTTACAACCTGGAGAAGACCTCATGGCTGATAAAAATATGTCACCTCTAAGCTGATTTCCTATTCCCAGACTATATTTTCAGCAAGATTTTGCATTTTACAATCTGATACAGCATTAGATTTTTCCATAATAAAAAAAACCAAAAAAACCAAAAAAAACAAACTTACTTTTTCAGGAGCTAAAATGATTGTATGGGTTAAACTTCCTTTCTATACTTCTCTTCTCTGACAATGCTTATTTTTTTACCCGTATTACTGTGCCGGGGTGTAGGGATAGCAGTAATGGTTTTACCTAAATATCAATATATTTTCTAGGAGGAAAATTAAGTTGTAGGAGATTTTGTAATACTTTTGAAAATTCAGTAGAAAGACCTTACCAAATAAACTGAATATACAGTTTATTTTGAAAGATACAGTGATATACAGTGTTCTAAAAACATAATTTTCAAATTTACAAGGACGAAAACTAATTTTAACAGCACCTTCTTGTTTCATAATATTGTCAGTGAAAAGATGCTTAACTATAAAAGAAGTTTAAGAGCTGATCTATATCAAAAAGTACAATTTCAGTACTCCATTTTAAACGTAATTGTAAAATTATGAGTGAATATTTTATTGTAATCAAATATTCTGCTGCCTGAATTTTTCTCACAGTTTCTCACATGGAGAGTCCCTCATATATGTGTTATTCACAAGCCAGTTTTAACTTTTGATGGTCTGAGCAGCAGTCTAAAACAGACACATGCCCTGTATCTTGTACCTTCCAGGTCAATCCTGAATATCTGGCAGATCTAAGCAAACATACAGTGCTCCACTTTTCTTTTGAAACTCCATTATGGCAGTGCTGCATACCTTGACATAACATGGCTCCTTAAAAAGGCACTAAAAGAACATGAACTTTCATGCACTCTCACAACTAGAAGCAAAGAGAAAAGCAAGGTCCTTAAACAGCTAGATAGTTTCATTTCCAATGTCAATAAAGTTTTCAGCTTTCTACAAGGTATAATATGAAGTTAATCCAGTCCTAAATTCCTTAAAAGATAAAATAGAAAAGATAAGGAAGCTTAGACAGACAATTACTTCCTGAATTTTTGTGTCAAGATACTCGAAAACTTTGTAGAAGTGTCTCATGATGAAAAAGCAGTTGCAGAAACCTTTAAATTCATTACTGCTAGCACAAGCCATTTATTAATGGGTAAATGGTATGGCTGTATAGATTTTTATAGAGCTTCTTAAACCAGTAAGGAACCACATCTTCTCTTGGAATAAATTTTCACAGCACTGCAGGTTTGATGCCCACTCACCAGAAACAGCTTGAAAAATAAACAATTAAAAGAAAAAAAGGTGTCAGCGGTTTACACTGTCACAGTTCTGAAAAATCTGAGCCAGCACTGTGACTTTAGAAAATTTTGCAGAGTCTAACTTATGACTTTCATAAATGAAGCTTTAAATTTCTGTTCTCTTAAGACTGACTAAAATTGAGTTGAATTTCTTGAATGCTCAGGCAAGCTTATTTTTAATCCATGCATAGAAATAATCATATCAAACTCCTTCTATAATCACACAAGGTCTATATTTGTGCCTGTTTTCATGCTTATGCACAGATAAATTGTGATGGGAACTTTATGTCTCCAAGAGCCATAAGATATGAGTATGTAATACCTTAAGAATATGAATGGAAATTTGAATCTTCCCCAGTGTACAATACCACTAGCTCAGGTCAACAATGAGTGACTACTCCTTCCCCAGTCCCAGATAATACAAAATCAGAAGTCAATTGTGCCACAGACAAATACGTCCCATGGGGAAATCAAGTACTGTAATATTTGGCACCTCTTGTTTTTCGTTTTATTCTTTTAATTCTCTGGAGAAGCGTATATTCCGATACTTTAAAGACACTTGCCAATCCAGTCGCCACTTACAAGGGATAACAGGTAAAGCAATTAATCAGTCATTAGCAATTTCTGTTAATCCACAGAACTAAAGAATTTATAAAAACTGTATCAAGCCAACTATAAATAAAGAATTCACTTTAGGAAGTTGCAATCTCTTCGTGCATATGCTGGCTTAGAATGTTATGCCTGCTGGGTATGCAGTGCGTTTTGTGTGTCCGTGGGTATCCAGTGCATTAGCAGTTAGAAAAGGCTCACCCAGAAACTGCTGACTCAGTTTATCTGCCAGTGAGGAGTTTTGTCTGGATGCATTACAAGTGGAAACAGATGCAGAGATGCACCGGCTGTTTACACACAGGGCTGACTTGGTTTATAGAGTCACAACTGCCCTGACTTACTGTTTCCCCCCCACCTCATCTGCCTGAGTATATCAATGCCCCCATTCAGCCACTGAAAAAGAGGAGTTCCAGAAAGCTTCATGTTTCAGTTTGGGCTTGACTGGTGTTTCACTGGGTAGATGTGTCCAAAAGAGATGAGCTGAGCAGCACCCTGGCTGTATGCACCAGCCAGCATGCATTGTGTTTGAGGGCAATTTGACATAACCCTGTACAGTAAGAGGGCTTTATATACTGCTGAATTTCAGCTGACTTCCTGCGGTATCACATATTATATTCGCATTAAAATCAAATGAGCTCATCACGATTAATGTTACTACAGTAGATACTGAAGGAATTAAAAACGATTATCCACTCATGGTAAAGAGTTGCTGATAATTAGGGCTATTACACAAAAAGGTACATTTTAAGCAATCACCACAGTTAATTCATTCAGCATTATATTATGCATTGCTGATAGCAATGTGTTCTCTTGGCACTCCTGTGGTTCCCACATGTGTGTCCATCAATAACCCATTGTACTGTACCTTCACTGGTTGAGCATCAAGTCACAAACACTTCAATAATGTGTTACCTGTTGAGAGCATTTATTATGCTTTTTAAAAGTTATTTCCTAACCATTAGCAAAACATAGCTATAGAAATAATTTTCAGTGCTTGGATCATGAAGCAAAGATAACTTTAATAAGTATTTTATTAAACAAAAGGAGAATGTGTGCTTAATGTGTATGGGCATTTCTGTGTATAAAATAGGCCTTAAAAGCTTAAAAACCAGAAGCTCAACGAAACAAACCACTGCTTAGGAGGCCTTTCATCTCATTTATGGATTATTTTAACAAACAGCAAATCATATCTTTGGTAGAAACCATCCCATAATAACCTATTAGTAGGCTACAGAAAACAGAGCTTTTAGTGGGTCAAACTCTCTGTTGCTATCAACCTTCCACTGATCTGCTGCTATTTATTGTTGGTTACACTGATTTCATGTTATCTAATCTTTCCTAAAAATAAATATGCAACAAAGCCCCACCAACATGGAAAAAATTATATACTTTCTTTTAATACAGTATTTAAAGATATGTGCTACTTAATCCCAAATTCTCCCAAGGAAGATTAAGACTCTTATTTTATTTAAATTTAGGTATATGCTTAATCAGTTTCCTGAATCAGAGCTTTAGGAGTTAGACAAAATTTTTAATACATTTCTTTTCCTGAGGACTGCAGGGTTTGCCCTTTAGGTAAGACTTCTTTTTTATTTAGTGGAAGTATAAATCACTTTTATAAATGTCCTTTCACTTGCACAACTGTCATATATTTTTCTCTTCTTTTGTATTTTTGACAGTTTTAACTTGCACAAAACATCTAGAAATCATGTTTTCAACAAATGTATTCACCTGTGGATGATAAAATGAAAGAGGTGGAGGCTAATAGCACTGAATTATAGGGTGGCAATTCAAAGCTATGAAAAGAAAGTCTTGAGGTCTGCTGAGTGCCATTCCCATTAAAATGTCTGTTTTCAATAACTGATAAGAAGTGGAATGTCGGCACTCTGCTTGCTCTTGTCCTCAGTGATGCTGACAAATATACATCAGTTTGGTATTAAGTGTAGAACACTATTTTTGCAGGCTAGTTTATATACTGGGAATGGTGGTTCCCTGTGAAAGAACATAGCATTATGGTTTTCAACATCACATTAACAAGTCCCCATTTTTTTCATCAATAAATATTTTATTCCTGACAATATTAATAATTTAAAATAATGTAGCTCTTTTCTCTAAGTGAAAGAAAATATAATTTAATTATAATTCTTAAAATACATTTTCTATTATTGTAAAATCAAATAGTAATAAATCCTGAATCAGTGATGTGAAGTCAATCCTTTGGTGATGTAGTTTAACGTTTCTCATTTGGATACATTTATCTATGCAGTCTGCATACTATTTAATCAGAGTCAAAATATGACACTTTTCATCTATGGACTTCAGATTGCAGTTAAATTCTCAGTTTGAAAACACTGGAATATGAATTAATATCTAGTTTGTGTAATTTAGTCAAAGACTGAAGCCAGGAACAAAAGGTACCTTACCATAGAAAGGACAGGTTTTAAGTTGCACTATTGGTCAGAAAGGGCTGTCCAGTTTTTCGCCTTGTGAATATACCAATGTTAAAACAGCTGCAGAATCCTAAAGAACTTCAGCATTCCTATACAGCTTGTTCAGAAAGCTTTATGAAGGCATCACAAGGGAGCAGGCTGACCCTTGTTTTGTACTGTCAGGGCTACTATGCACATCACCTCAGATTCTATTTGCATCTTCCTTCAGTCTTAATGTCTTATCCAACACCTGCAGAAATCAGTAGAGTCAATGGCTGAAAGGGGATGCCATTTTTCGAGCCCCAGATCTTGTCAAAATGCGGTGTGGAGGCTGGGAAGGAGGAAGGAGTGAAATTTGTTTGTTTGACAGGATTTTGCTTTCAGTTTGTCGAAATCCGTGAGGAAGAAGAGAGATCAGCCACTGCTTTAGGTTGAGCTGCTGATATGCTACATTCTGCACAGGACACCCACACCCTACTTAAATAAGGTAAAGGTTCTTTACAACTATTGTAGCTAGGTCAGAGAAAGGTAAAGGAATCTGCTCCATGAAAATGTGCTGTGTAGTTTTCAGTAAATACATTTTTAGACTTCTTAATTAAATAGGAGCAACACTCTCGTATAGAAAAATTTAAAAGCAAGCTATTTATAAATATGTACTTACAGCAAACCTAATTTGAGGAAATACTACAATTTCCTCACTAATGATGCTTTGTCATTGTGTGTTTAAATGCTCAGATCTTTATTTTTCTTTTAGTTCATTGTTTCCAAGCTGAATTCATTCCAGCTTCGCAGATTTCAAGTGAAGGCATTTTTGAGGCATTTGAGTGCAAATTAAGTGTCTGCAAAATGACAGCAAATGAGAGCACTGCTTCATCCTGCTTCAATAAATTTATAAATGAGTGAATACACATTTTGCCAACATTTACATATACATACCCACGCAAGCACACACAATCACCTTCAGTGTAAGAATATGTATGAGCAATTTCAACAGAAAGAATAGTTTATTCTGGAAAATAATAAATTGTTGAAATGAAAGGCTCTGAACAAAAACATTTCACAGCCAAATTGAGAGGCCCTCTGTGTTGACCACTTATTCAGAACCAATCATTTGTGTAAGTCAAATTTCTGACTGGACTGTGGATTTACAGCAACAGATATTGAAACAATGCCACCCACTACTACAGAGCTGTAATAGTCCAGTAGGGTTTGTGAAAACTCTTTCCTCATAGAAATCTTTGAAAAATAATCTCTTTAGAAACAAATCCATTTGCATCAGATGTTTTCTTCTTCATAAATAAAGATATTTGCATGAGAAAAAGGTCTTTGATTTTGAGGAGTCCAGATATTCCCATAGTTTATTTCTTTACTTGAAGTCATAATTCCTGCTTTGTGACATCATTGTTGATACAGTGAAAATGGCTATTATTGAGGAAACAGAGGCATTAACTGCAGTCCTGCTGATTCTGGGAGTAGGGAGGAAGGAGATGTAACTTTCAGTGGGTGCCCTTTTTCACTTGCTAGCATTTCTGCATGGTTTTTTCTTGGACAGCGTCTTCCAGTGCATTGCATTCAGCCTTCTGAAAAAGCTTTCATATGTGGAGTTGGGAAGTGAGCAGAAAGTTACACATAAAGAAAAACAGGTATTCACAACTGTCTCCCCCTTGTTTATTAAAAGAAATAAATATATAGACACAATTTGCTCATTTTTCACCCAGGCAAAATGAGACAGAAAGAGATAGACAATGAGAACACAGAGCAGATATTGAGCATAGTGATGAATTGTGCTGCAGTTCTGGATGTCACCCAAGATTTGATGACAGATTCTCTAAAGTAGAGTTAACCAACGCTTTTATGGCAATTGAGTATGGCAATACTAATACCCAATTAATATTTTGCTTTTAACTTTGTCCTTAATTTAGAGTTTTTGACCCTCAGAAATGTTTCAGAATGGTTGTAACATTTTGTAAATATGTCCTTGCCATGAACTGTCCACTTAATGCCATGACACTGGGTGACAAAAAGTGAAAACATTTCCTTATAAATCAACATTTTTTCCTACTCAGAAACACATATATCCGTTCAACATGTTCATATTACTCAAAAGAGGGGACTATAGCTAGTAGCAAAAGGTTACCATATCCTGTAGATTTTGGCCTATTTTGTCGGTTTTGTAAGGCACACATTGTACATTTTTGTATATAGTTAACTTCTATTAACAGAGTGGTTAATAGAATCTATTAGCACTCCTCCTATTAACACAGTGGGCAGTAAAGGACTTAAAAGAGAAGTCCCAGATTATCCCACAGCCTGTCATTTCAGGTGTTAATGTGACTGAATCCCATCTGTAAATCGATAACATTCTCTCTGAAATGCAGATATTTGTCCTTTACTACTCTTAGTACAAAACAGAATCAAAATGAGAAGGTCATAGGCCTCACCATTTCTATGCTGCTGATGTCATTTAGCCAAAATAGCTCCTTTCCTACCCTCTACCTTTCCAGTGTAGAGCAATAGCACTGTTGATTTCCCATTCCTTTTCCAAAGCCAGGGATGATGCCCCAGAGTGCTGTATCGCTGGCGGGGTCCTGCAGACCCCTGACCAGGCATGGTTTGCAGCTACCCCTGAACTGGAACCAGTGTAGCCACACAGTGCTGTCTGTGGGTTGAGGAAGACTTTTCAGAGCCTGGCTACCTATCTTAGAGAATATCTCATGTTCTACTGCTTTTTAGATCCAAATTATTACCCTTAGAGGGAACTGCCTCATGATGTGTGAAAGTATCGCCTGGATAAAGGTAGACAGAGACTGTCTCCACTGTATTTCATTTTCCTGGACAGACGTGCCATCAACCTCCTCTTGTGGGTTCTCTTTTTCCCCAAGGAAACTATTAGTTGTTCTTTATTCCTGTTTTAGTTTAAGCTAATGTTTCTTCACCGATATTATGAATACTTGCAGAACACCATGAATTAGTGCTTTGTGCAGAGGCATGTACTTGTTTGGTAGAAATAGCTTTTTTGATCAGCCTGGAATTATGTCTGTTTGTTTCACAGCCACTTTAACTAATCCGCTCAGACCTGTCTCCATGACCAAGTATTGAAAATTCAAATTACTCTTGTTAAACAGTGTTTTGGTTTTTTTAAGGCTGCTTATAAAGATCAGTCATCAATCAAGGCAAAATTTTGGCAAATCTAATAAAGTACATTCAAAGAAAAAACAAAAAGGAACTGCAAAAATATTTGGTATATAATGTGTTTATAAAATGAACTTGAAAAAGTATTGTGAAATGTCCTGAGATGCAAGAGCAGAATCATAGTGTTCTTGCATGCAATAACTGGTGATCCTCATTAGGAAAACTGAGGAAAAGGGAACTTGAAAAGGGAGTCAACATTTCTGGCACAGGTGATAGGAAATCTCTGCTCCATTGTTGCTTGCTGAAATCATTAGATATGAGTGTTTTTCCAGAGCAGTCTGTGGTACTTGTCAGTCTCACATCATTAATCAGTGACAAATTTTTCACAAATCCTTAATCCCATGTTAATTCTAATAATTTTGCGGGGAGCTGCCAAAAATTACTTATTGTTCTGTTAATCATTACTAATAGGAACAGAGGACTGCCTTGAATTTCTTCATGAAAACCATACTAATTAGAAATGTCTGAATACATACAAGTCCTCAGAGATTAATTTATTCATCATAATCAGTTAATCACTTTTCCTTTACATAATTAGACAGCTCCTGGTGGAGAGGAAGACCCCTAAGTTTTCTTGGAAAGAAGTAGAGTGTAAACTGACATTAGGAGAGTTGTATTTTCCTTTGTGGGAATAGACATTAGTACAGGTGGGGTTTTTTGTCCATTCACCACAAATGAAATCTCAAATCAGAAACACTTTTAAAAAATGTATTTTCTAAAGAGGCATCAGATGAAGTTTTCTACAGGCTTGCCCTTCAGCTGTCTACTGAGACTAGGGTCAAAGATTGCTGAAGAAACTGGTGATGTTTTAGTATTGATGGGTCCAACTGCTCACTTTGCATGTAGAGAGACATACAGAGACAGTCCAAATATTTAACCCTCTTGCATATTTCACAAGCTGAGCTTTTCTCAAACTCACAAGAGATTTTCATATGCCCTTCAAAATGATAGCAAAAGTATCACCATCATTTACCTGAGTGGATCACTTTTTAAGTCCCCTGGTAATCCATTTTAAGAACACTCTTGTATCACAAGTATAGATTTACTAAGAAGGAGAGCTAACAAGGAAGCTGTCCCATTAACATTCTCTTTCAGAGAATGAATTCTCTACCTTTTGATCTGGAAAAATCCCAGGAATTAAATTACCCAAAGGACCCTGTGTGCTGGGGTGGCAAGTTCTGTGGTTTTTAATGTCCTTTATTGCACATTGACTTATCTAATTATGCTGACCCATTACAAGCCACTGAGAGAGTATAAACACTAAATAAGTGCTCTGTACTCTTTGCTTTCTGCTAACTGTTCAGATAGACTGGAGAATAGAGAGACATTCCTCCCCTCTCTCTTGTATATCTGTAGAGCAGAGCACAGTCTTCTCCAGTATTAATATTTTAAAAGATAACTCTTATAGTATGTCTCAGTTCTGTCAGCCACTGAAATAAAGCGCTAGATAGAGCCTTTGTAACATAATGGTGACGGATGTGTAGCTTAGATACTCATTTAAATCTGGATTTTATCCCAAAATGTTGTGCTATTTCCAACAACTTTGATACTATCTAGTGTCTTCTGAATAATTATAGCCTGAAAAGGCTTGGTTTAGACTATAACATTTTGCCTATTAGGAAAGCTTGAGACTGGCAAAGTCTTTGGCTAGATAAAACCCATCCTGTGCCATCTTATCCTTGTTTTATTGTCTTGACAGAAGGTCCGGGGAGAGATGAGTGAGGGAGTTGTCAGGTGGAATTTCATACATTGCTTCTGGGATTTTGCAGATGGCATTAGTTAATGGTCAACTTTTTCTAAATCTTTCTAAGATGTGAGCTTATGGAATAAAAAAGGTGGTGCATACATATACATATCAGGTCAAATAACTAAGTGTCTAAAATTATATGAGCAGAAGATGACAGAGTTTTGGACTTCGTGCTGATGAAGAATGAAAACTGTTTAAGTTTGATGTTTCAAACACCTGGAAGTTTCCTGACTATTTGGGTGCTCTTCAAATTTCAGTGATCATGTCAATTAAAACAGACATTTAACCGTGAAATTATGGAATAAGATTTCATGGCAAGGAAAAAAAAAGGAAAAAGAATTGTCTCCATGTATTTTAATAAGAGAAGTCAATATTTTTATGGAATTATGTGTTCAAATACAGCTTTTGTGGACTTATACTGCCTTTATCAAAGCTACAGAGCCAGTAAAAGTCAACTAGTCTCAGTTTTTCAGATGTCTGCCTGTGTTAACTGCCTGTTCATGGTATTTGAGTACTACAGAGCTCTCAAAACCTATTTAGTAAGAAAAGCAAAGGAAGAATAAAAGACTTTCCTAATCATTAAAATATCCATGTTCAGAAAGTTTCTCTGGACTTTTCAAATCTATCTATCTTTACAAAATATTTGTTTTGCAAAGCAATGGGAAGCAACTCACATCAAATTGTTGTCATTTTTTAAATTACAGCAAGTATGTAGTTATAGAAAATGGCTACAGCAGCTTTGATGTTCACTGTGTTTCACTTAGAGCGTAATGTTGCATTACATCACCTTTCCTTTTGAACAGTAAATGCAGTAAGAAAGTGCAGAAACAAGCACAGATACAAAGAAGATATGTATTAGGCAGCAGTTAAACTGATAGTCATTAAAACCATTATAAAAATCTGGGAAACTATGATAAAGTTATAAATCTATAATGAAATAAATAAAATAAAAATTTCTTTACTCATCTTTACATTTTTAATAGAAGCCCTAAGATTTTAGTAAAATCATTTAGTAGGGTAGGTAAATTACTTGGATTAATAGAAGACCAAATGAGAATGCCTGTCCTAGGCCCTCACCAATCCCATTAAAAAAATCCAAAACAACCCAGAAACAGATAAACAAACAAACAAAATCAAAGCAAAGAGAGTTTGACTGTTTCTCCTTTGTTTCTTTATTTTAATTTCATGCATTTCCTCGTTCTCATGTGAGCAGTGTCCTGTGTGGCTGTCCTTGTAATTTGATATTTCCATTTGGAAATATGAGTTTCTGATTGTCCAGATAAGCTTAGGCATGTTCCCAAGTAATTATACAGTCATTTAAGCCCAACAAAAGTCACACTATTTGGAGGTTTGTGATACTGAGAATGATTTAAAAATTAAGGCATTGTGTGACTGTGGCTAATAAAGGTATTTTAACCTGCCAGATTTTGGTTTTCTTTGAATCTTTGTAATTATGTAAGTCAGTTCATGCAGTATTTGACTCCACTTTTACTCCCTTTCTGGGTAAGGAGCTGCAGTGCAAAGGTAGAGGGTTATCATACTATTCCCAAGGAAAGAATAAACAGTAGCCTGAATAATCTAAAGAGCTCTTATTCCTGACCTTGTTGAATTTCTTAGTGGCTTGTTTTATATTAAAATATTTCACCAATTTCACTCTTTTATGTTGCTGACAGAAATGTTAAAACCAAAAAGCAATGATTTCCTATGCTTCATTGAAGAAGAGAATCTAACTAAAACTGACATAAATATTCATTTATTAACCTATCTTTTATTGCTTATATCTTGCTAATACTTGCAATTTTTGTAAATAATGGCTTTATAGTTCTTTTTTTATACTCTTTTGCTAACACAATTAAAATTCTTGATAAGGAGATCAGTAAAGTCGGGGTAAAAAAAAAAACTTCTTAAAATTGACTTTTGAACTGAAAATATTTTCTAGCATATTTTGTATCTAGTCTAAAATTTTCCTCTTTATAGCCATTCACAAAGCCCATGGAGCACGTAAAATTCTGTAGCTAACTGCACATTGCTCTGAACCTATATTAGCAGAGCTTGCAGAGAAATGAGCCTGTAAGTGACAGCCAGTGACTGGCACTTACAAAATCGTTCTCATGACCCCCAGTGTGAGGAGGGAGAGATCTGACCTTTCTTTCACGTCAACAATAGTGTTGTTACCCAACCAATGTGAAAATGGATAAGAAAATTCTCATTCATTTGAAGCACATTTTCTTTGCATCATTTCAGGAAATGCTTGAACTTTTCACCCTTGTTTGAAGTGGGATCTACTCTGTCTCTGCCACTGCTTTGAGAATCTGTTCATTTTTCTGCACTCTGTTATCATAAGCAGCATCTTTCTGATTATACACTAGATTTTTTTCCAATCTCATTTTAAAACTAACGTGCATAAACTGGGGGAAGGGAGAGTCATTGTAGCATAAAGCTACCAAAAATACTTTATTTTATTTGTCTTTAATGTAAGAACACCCCCAGAAGAAGGGATAAGTGAAAAAAATCTTGTGCTGGTCAAATCATCAGTGGGTTGATGTCAGGGAGATCTAGACAAACCTCCAAATATCTGAAAACAAACCTCTATAGAGATGTATTGAGAAGGGCTGACTTAAAACCAGGGGTTTCTGAACAGAAAAATAGAGATTATCCTGATGTTTTCATAATCATACTTCATTATGATGGTGTTTTCTTTGGGTGAAGAATGGAAGTTATAGTTGAAATATCATAGAAACACAGAACATTTAGTAAACCATAGGAGAGTTATGTTCCAGATTTTGCTCTGCTTAATTTAGAACAAGTACCAAAGTCTTACAGGAAAAATCACTTTTATTCTCTCCTACAGCACTTGTTTTACTCACAACAAATATTTATACTCTCAGACAAAGGCCACAGCCTAGTAGAAAATCAGGTGGGTAGCCAGCTCTGAACCTTGTAATCACCCGATCCATCTCATCCTTTAATTATGCATAATTTTCTTAAGCACTCTCTCTGAAAGTTTTCTGGTAATTTCAGTGTACTTTTTGAATATTTTACATTGGTTTTGTATCTCTGTAAAACCCTTAAAATTTTGAGTTAATCAAAATTTCTGTTCTTTAGCCAGCTCGTCATGTGCATAATGTCTGGCTCCATGCTTGCTTCTGCCCATGAATGCTATCTGCACTGGCAGACATGCTAAAAAGCTTATGAAGAAAACCCAAATTATTAACAGAGAAATTATTGCTTGGAGGGCAGGATATGATATATTGTGGGCAGGCTACTGCCTGTTAACCTTGGAATTTTTCCCTTTCCTGTTTTCAATCCCCTTAGGAAAATAATTTCCTACCTCTGCTACTTGTTTTTCCTTTTAACCTGTGTGTTGACCGTGTGCCTCTCAGGATAAGGACTGTCTCTTATTATTTATACGAATACTGACTAGCATAACTAGGCCCACTCCTGGATAATACCAATAATAATCACTGCAAACCACTAGAAACTAGCATATCAGTGGTCCCAATTATTATGGTTGATTTCACCTCGTTCCCATTATAATATTTTAAAATACATTAATTCAGAAAATTCTCCTACTGTATTGTGTAATTCAATGTCTTTTTCAATAATATGGCATCTGAAATAGCAGAAAGGTATACATGCAATAAAAATAGCATGTATTTACTACATAATGCTGTTAAAATATTTATTTTTCTTAATGCACTTTGAAATATTTGATGCATCTATATGGGTAAATATTTTTATACTTACATACTTACCAAGTCAGATAACCTGATGTCTGAATTTAGTGATAACATCCATCATCATGAGTTAAAACAAATAAGAGACTAGAACAAAGCAACAAATATGTTGTTCTTTGTCTCCTTGCAGAAACAGGAGAATATGAAGTACAGTTAAACTTTAAAGAAAAAGAAGGGTTTTATACTTCAAGAACAAGAAACTGTGTGGTGAAATAAACCAGATTTGACTCATGGTTTTATGCCCTATCCTATGTACTACTATGTAACAAACCCACTGGCATAAAAAAGTCTGATATAATCTGTAGAACTAAATATTATCCTCACTCTTTTTACCTTTGTCTGTAAAAATATAAAAATAAATAAACAAATAAAAAACCAACAAAAAAACCTTTATAAACAAGATACTTACCATTTGCAGTTATTGCTTTGCACTAGAAAATTTCTGGGCAACACTATCAGTTCAGATAATAGAGAGCTTTTGCAAGGTAACACCAAAACTGAAGTGGCAATAGTAAAAACAGTCATATGCATGCTTTGTAAATATCCCACTTTGATAATTCAGTAAAATATTAGTAATCCTAAATATCTTAAGCTGAAAATGCCAATGAAGTTCAGAAACTGGTTTCCATATATGACAGTTTTGTTGAGTAATTTTTCTCAGTGGACCAATCTATCTAGAACCCAAAATTCACTTCAGATTTCACTTGACTGGAAAGTCTAAGTGTCCCTGGGAAAGCTCAGCATTAAATATCCTAAGATAGTCAGCTTTTTTTGAGAAAAATACTCTGAAAGTAAGGCTTCTGGCTCTTTGTTGCAATACTAGATATTGTATTGCTTGAATTACATTTTTACATATGTGTATATATATATCTATATATATATTAAAAACTCCTGTTGGCTTTAATGAAAAATGACCATAAAGCCTTACAGTGTGACTTAGAATAGTTAAAATTAAACAGTAAAATTTTGTCTAAGTTCAGCTGCTGTGTGATGAATTGCTGATGAAAAATAGAGAAATTTGATGTTCAGCATTTTGTGGAAGACTATGGTTAGGCTGAAAATATTTTTAGGTTCCCTTGAGCTCAGCCTGGTATCAGTGGAAGTTAATGCGAGTCTTGAATGTCTGCAACTAATAGTTTTCCTGCATCCTCTTTTGGAAACAAGCCTTCCAGTCCCAAGCCTGTCCCTGGTGAACGTCAGTGTTAATTGCCAGAGGGAGAAAGGAGGCTCTTGGCATTAAAAAAACACATGGTGCAAAGGTTCTACAAAATCTAAGTGCTGAATGAAATACCAGCTAAGAAATTGCAAGAGACAAGATAATTGATATTTTGATATATAAAATGATGTACTCAAAAATGGAAATCCAGACTACTAGGAGGCAGTCTTCCTAGATAAATGCTATCTGTCAGGGCTTACTTATTTTTCTTCTATCTTTCTGGTCCAATTCATTTTGCAGTCCTTTTAAAGACTGACCAATTTAAACAGTGACAGCTAACCTCAAAGATATTTTAGTGTGCTGTTTTTAAGAGCTAAAAAGAGGGGAGACCAGGTATGCAGGACCTTTGTTCAGCAGCTCCCCTCTCTGTCAGCTGCTCTCAGCTACATCCTGAAGCCTGCTGGTTTTGTTTCTTTCTCACCTGATGGGTGTCTCTTCCCCTGCATGTTACTGATGTGTCTATATGGAAGAGTTTGATTTTATTTTGATTTATTGGTTTTATTCATGGTCAGGTACCTATTTTCTCAGTAGCCAAATAATTTTCTGGATTTAAGCTTGTTTTTGTTTGGGGTTTTTTAACTAGGTTGTTTAATGAAGTTCCTGTCAAACCAGTTATGCTAGAACCAGAAATAACTTGGAATTTCTAAATAACAGCACTCTGTTCTGATTTCTATGAATACAGAGATACATGCAGATAGTAAATAACAAAGATTCATTTTCGTTTTTATTTCTTCAGTCCTGTTCCTAGTCTTCATTGCAGAAATACAGATTAATACAAGTGTGTTTTCTTCTCTTCCTCTTGAGAATAATAATTACACATTGTCACTTTCCCTTCTTGCATTTTGTCCCAGGTCTAGCATTTATACTTTGATGCTGCATCTTATATTGGTCTTCATCTGTAAAAGCCTAGGGGTCCTATTGCTAGTTTAGATTTCAATTAATATTCTCAAACAGAGCTAAAAATAGTAGCTGTCATGTTATATTCTTTCCCACCAGGAACCAAATATTCTCCACTGCCTCTAAACCATAGTTAGCAGGACAATAATCACACACTTTATTTCTCACTGAAAGAAAAGGCAGAGTGCTTTGCTCTTTCCTTCATGCCCTAATTGTCATTGGTGTTTATTTGCAGGGGTTTTATATTAGATTGTGTGATTGATATGATAATAGCATAATTCTGCAGATCTGAAAGTTTATAGTTCTATCTAGGATCTCAAAGCACTTAACCCAAGGTAGTTATGAGTTGCTGCCTCTGTGAAATTCTAACAGAAATTAAGCTCTCAGGACAGATTTCTCTTTAGGTATAATTATCATTCATTTCCATAAGAGGAAAATGAACTTAAGATCATGACAGGAGGGTTCTTATGGTCCATTCAGGCTTAGTGACAAATCTTTTATGTGTAGTTACAACAAGTGCATTTTAACATTTTGTCACAACAATGATCTTGTCTCATAGCAGAAAATAGGGTTGGCAGTCTTTGCCTTTATTGTGCAAGGAGAATGAAAAGATGCAGCTGAAAAAGGACAGGGTTGTTTTTTGAAAAAACTGCTGTACTTCATTCACTGAATATCTACAAGTCACAGTATCTGGTGATTTATTTATGCCAAGAGTTTATTTCCTTCTGAAGTGGTAGAAGTTAACCTTGACAACCCTGACACCTTACAGGAAGTGCAACAAAATGTCCCTTTTTTTTTTGGTTCAAAGTCAAAATGGAAACAACATACCTATCTGAAACATTTCACTTGGCAATAAACAAAGGAATATCTGATAGCTTTTGAGGGATTTTGATGATTCATTTATATCCATCCTCTAGCAACCTCTGTAAGAACTTAATGTATTGTTTGAATGGCTTGAAGATTATTTTTCGTGGCACTTTTTCATTTCCATATATTTATTCTGAGGGGAAAAAAACCCTAAACTATAGTATTGTCTTTGTGATCTTTCTTTAGAGAGTTTGGAATGTAAAATGATGATACTCTAATTTTATTAGCACTCCCTGAAAGGCGGTCAAAGTTTTATTGCAATGATGTGTCTGAGTTGGCTTGGAAAGATTTTAATTCGGGCTCATGACTCAAAAGTGGTTTAAACAGCTGTAATGTTATGAATTTGAAAGGATCTCGGACTTTAAAGAACAATTCTGTGCATTTTTTTATGATTACAGAAAGGAAAGACATCTTTAACTGCGTACCTATAATCAGTGGAAAGGTGGCTGGACTGATAGCCCTGAAGAGTGAAATGCCGCATTTGTCCATCAGACAGGGGCAGCAGTGCCAGCCTGTGTGGGACCAGTGTCTCAGAGCAAAGGGACAGTCACCCTGCCTCTGCTCAGGAGCTGAGGAAAACTGCAAGGGCAGAGGGCAATAGAGGGAATGGGAATAGGAATCTGAAGGCTGTTCTGAAGTTTTTCCTTAACTTTGCACATTTTTATCTTAAAATCACACTCAAAAGTACATATCTCAAACAATAAAGTCTTTTGATTTATGTATTCACATACTCACTTGGCAATAGTTTAATTCATTGCCACTGTATAGCTCCCCATTAAATAATACAGTACCTGCAGACATTAGGGATGACTTCGACTGCAGCTATTTAGTCAGTAAATCTGGTACATCAAAGTCCACAAAATTCAGCTGAAAGGCTCCCATTGACTCGCCAAGATTTGCATTATGCCCTTGAGCAGTTACATGTGCCTACATACACACTCACGTGCTGATTAAGGTATTGTTTGTGGGCTGTGAGGATAACTTCTGTATAAATTAAAGACATTTTATGCCCTCTAACTCTACTCCTGGACAGGTGAAATGATCAAGGTTTACTAGAATTTTTGAAGTTCAGAAAAATACTGCAGCCTCTTCAAATGTCTTTCTTCAGGGAACAGCCAAGCATTCAATCAGGCCAGGAAATTCAGGGGTTTAGAACAGCCTAATGCCTATATCTGGCAGTAATCAAAGAAGAGTATTGAAAAAGGAGGGGGGGAAAATAGGGATTGGGGGGAGAGAGGGAGAGCAAGGCAGAAGCAGAGGAAACAGGAGAGAGGGAAATAGATGTGCCTACTGTGGCTTAAAGCACAATAATTTAATTGTCACTGTACAATCAATAAAAATGTAACAGTGTGAAGGGAGCACGACAAACAGATTTGCTTTGTCTTAAATGGTATGTACTAAATGAATGTTCCCCAAACTGAACAAGATTGACTAGTAAATCAGAAGAAAAATTGGTGTTATTTTACATTTTCTGCTTACCTACAGAAAAAGACACTCATTTGCAAGAAGAAAACTGGAAAATTGCCTCTTTTTCTCTGGCAGCCATTCTTTCAGGTCATCCCAAAGAGAGGCAATAGGCATATTCTAAAGCAATAGTACGATTCAGTAAGCATCCTGGCTTAGGGAATCAAATCAGTGCAGTCACCACTTTGACACGAGTGGATTTCATAGGATCAGGCCTTAGAATTTAATGTTCACTTATAAATGCAGAGAAAAATGAGAAATATAAAGCAGTATGAACCACAACACTGCACAGATGGAGTTTTACATCCTTACGTAAATATGCTAAAGTTAGCAGGGAACCATGAGACAAATGAGTTCCATCCTTGCAGACACTGAAAACTCAGCCAAACTTTGTAATTGGTTCTGATGATGTAGGCAACCTGTAGTATGCTGGTTTCTATACGAATTTTAAATGAAAATGATCAAATGGTGCATAAAGTGCAATGAAACAACAGTACATTCTCATTCCTATTCCAGCCTCTTATGGGCTTGTATATTTACAATAGTGTTTTTACAGTTGAGGCCAAATCCCTTCTTCTGAACATGGTAAATAAAGAAATTAAATGAAAGAACATCTAAACTCAAAACATTTCGGGATATTAGTTATGTATTCTTTTTGCTGTTAGAAAGTCATTGTTTTAAAAATAAAGCCAAAAATTTACACAGACTATGCTACCTTTTGCTTCTAAAAACTGAAAAAACAAGACTTTATTTGTGTTCCATTTGGCTTCACTGAGAATTTATTAGCAAGAAGATATAATCTAGACAGAAGAAGCTGTCTGGAGAAGCTTATTTATTAACACAGAATAAGTAAACATCTTAACCTGTTTGTGTTTATCTTCACTTTTATTTGATTTAACTCCAAATTCAGAAAGAAATTCTAATTCTTTCAATCTGGGGATATCTTTTCTGTGACCACAGTGCTTCACCTTTTTTCTGCTGGACTTTTTAAGTCAGCAACCTCAAAGATACTATTTTTTTTTCTAGAATTCATTCTGTAGCATGAATCTGAGCAAACATCCTTCAAACCTTATATCCCAGAACACTAGCACTGCATCTGAGCTCTATTAAGTCGAACAAGAAAGCAGGAGCCATATGTGGAAGGACCAAAAATTCAAGCCACACTTCTTTAAAAACAAAACAAGGCAACCAGCCACAAAAATAATGTGATACACTCACTCATACAACTGTTTTTAAAACAATTGACAGAAGATGAAAGAATTTTGTTTACTTAGAAAATATTGGGATGTCTTGTCTCTCACATGGCAACCTAAAATGATGTGGAAATCAGTTTTCTCTGGAAATGCCTATTGTAAATGAGATTTACTGAATATTTCTTGTTAAGATGCAGTCACTAATTGTATTGTTCACAGAAAAAAATGCATGGTATATGCATTGTGCTGAGAGGCAAGACATTCAAGTATGACTTGAAAACTGCTGGGAAAGATACAAGATGATTGAAGGATTTTTCAACCTATTTTGGCATGACTACTCATCATTTAACTTAGTATTTTGAAAAAGCTTTCATGTGAACACATTTTTTTAAATAAACTTCACATGGAGTGAACTGTATTTTGTATTCTTACAGTTCAAAGTCCTGCTCCTAAAATAAAACTAGTATTTATTACTGAAGTCAATGGGAATTCAAAAGTACAAAATAGTGGCTTGGGGAATAGTTGGATCATTATATGCTCACAGCCAGGTTTCCCATTCTTCAGGTGAATTCCTTGCATGAGGGAGAATCTGTGCTGGCTACATTTTGTGAATCCTGTTTTCCCTGCAGGAACAGTAAAATGAGCTCTGACCGAAACCATAGCCACTGTTAAGAAACTGTGAAAGTGTCAGCTGTTATAGGTAGTTGGAAGACATCTCAGTGTAAGTTTGTTTATAGGACATAGTTCACAAATTTCAAGGCTTCATATATGGATTTCACATTGTATCTGTAAATAAACAAAGTCCAGGACATGTATTTAAGGAAAATATATATGTAGATTTGAGTGGTAAAAAATTCTTTTCCACATTTCCATAAACAGTTTGAATAACTCTCCACAGGTAGAGAATCTTGAAATCTCCCTGAAGATGCTAAATCATTCACTTACATGCCAAGTTTATGCAGTGAATCTGAAATGGAATAAATAGGGTCTCACCCCACAATGAAAACACATGTATTTTCAAGTGCATATGTAAGTCAACTTCTTTTGTGACAGATGCAGCACATGTACATCTAAAAGAAGACTGATATTTTTTCAAAAGTACGTTGATTTCTGGCTAGCGGCATGATGATTGTACTAATACACTGTACATCTATGTATATCTAAAGGCAGAAAATAAGGATAATAGCTATACTATTTTGATGGAAAATAATAATTATCTTGGTTTGTTGGTATGGTACTATTCTGAATTTATGGTACTAAAAGAAGCTGTAGGCAGGAATGAAACACCCGCTGGGACAGTGTATCTCCAGGGACAACAGCCAAGGTCCTTAGGACTGTGAACTAGTCTTTTGAAATTCCCAAGCTATCTGTCACTAGCCCAAACAACAGGCCTTTTTTTCCAAGGTCAGAACTAAGATCAAAAATATACAGCAATGTTAGAAGTCATGATTTGCAGAGAAAAAGGTGCTCAAAAGACAAAAGATGCTGAAAGACAAACACAGGGTAAGTATGTTTATCCTCAGGATTTGATTAACCTTCAAACTGAATGGAAAGCATATAAGTATGAACTAAGATATTGTTTTCTTTTGCCTGTGAGACCCAGTTCATGTCAAATGCAGAAGAATGAGCAAAATTTCTAAGACCTGTTGGAAAAGTATATCCAAGCATGCTCTTGTGTCCCTCCAGAAATGTTCAGGCTGATCCTGTGATGAGCAGCCTGGACACTGCAGACTAGGTCAGGGTCAGGTAATGACCCTGAAAGGGCTTCTCTAGATATACTCAAAATACTTTTGTATTGTATGACCTGAATTCTACAAGCCAGTAAAACTATAGAGAGGAGTTAATTGACTTTGAGTATATGAACAATTATGTCTCCTTCAGACTGTACTCAAAGAATGTAAGAAATCATCTTGGATGAAAGAGATATCTGTTGTGGCTAGTGGAGGTACACATATTGGTTAAATAGATAGAAACCTTTGGAACACTGCAAGCAATTCCTCACCAGAAAAGCCTATGCCAAGTACTTTTGCCGTGGAGGCTAAAGCACATCATGGGTGTCTCATGAGCAGACACTCAAGAACAGGTAATCAGGAGGTTCAGAAGAAGCAGAGAGCAATAACAGTAGCAGCCCAGGCCTTCAAGCTACTCTATTTATACAGCTTTCCATTTCCCTGATCCATCCAAGAGAAAGGAGATGCTTCCTTTAGTGTCTTCATAAATTTGGCTATACATCCCTCTGCCCTTCAGGTAGCAGCATATTTCTTCTTTTCTGCATGTCCTGAAATGCGAGGAAGAGCTTTCTGCAGATCTTTGATTGTTTCCAATAATTTATACTGTCTAGCATTACTGGAATAAAATTGGAATGTGTTATATGTTCCCATGGGAAAGACCCTAACTCACTACTACTGTGAGCTACTGCTCCTCCAGGCCAGCCACGCTCCCCTGGTGCTGCTGTTCCTACCAGTGGCTGTCCAAGGCCTTGGGAGGGAGAGGCAAGGGATAATATAAATCACTGACAGCTGCTGGGCTTCCTCGCTGCTAAGATCTGCGTCAGACAGCAGCGTGACAGATGGGGGAATCTATCCAGCAGGAGCTTTCATCCTTCAGGACCCAGACAGGAGTCCTCTAGGCCAGACTCACGGCTGAAGTCTCTGACAGCAGCAGTGGAGCTGGGTGATAAAGCTGCTCACGTTAGCTTGTGAAGTAGCTCTGGTTTGCATTACTTCAGCCTTCCACATAAGGAAAATCCCAGTGGGAAGATGAGGGAGAGCATGCAGCTGCAGCTTATGCTTTCCATTTTGGCAATTCCCTGTCCCTGTATGAGCCCCTACACAGCTATGACTGCCAGGACAAATTAGGAGAGGCAAGAGGTGACCTCAGAGGAGATGTTGGGTCTGTCTGACTCTACCCAACCAGCTTTCACAAAGCATGTAGGCAAGCAGTGTTCCCAAGTATCTGGAACCAAACTGAACAAAATTGCGGAAAATGTGTTATGGGGAACGATTATGTGCTACTAGAGGATTGGATTAGGTGACCTAATGGGAATTTTCCATTTGTGATTTCTTTGATTCTTTGATTTACATTTTCAAATGCTTTGGTCTCTGAAGGACAACAGTGAAAAGGAGTGGACATGATCAAATAATTAGTAACACTGCTCTTTTAACTTTCAGCAGAACATTTTGCAGTTACTGTTTGCCAGATATGTAAAAATGCCACAGAACTAGGTATATTATATAGTGAAATATCAGTGCTGGCTGGGAGTGCCAGGTTGATGTTGGAACTGAGTAAAAAACTGAGTACTTGACTGTGCCAGTGAAAGACAAGATGACAGGTTTTATTTTAATTTAATAAAATCTGAAGGTAGTACTGTAGAAATCTGGCCAAGGCTGTCTGGCAGGCTGCCTTGAAGGGAGTCATTGATAGTCCCCTTCCTTTTTACTTTATTAAGTTCACCATTTTCCTCCGTTTAACATAAAAAAAGTAATTTTCCAAATAGCAGGATTCCTTAGTTGTTTTATCTTGCTCATCTAGCATCCACATTTTATAAAGCATTTCATTGAAATTAGGGTGCCTAAAACTCGCAGCATGATCAATCTGCATTTTACTGAGATTTCTTTTGTAAATTCAGTATGATACTGAAAGTCAGAAGCACCATTTACATACATGCCACTATGGAGAGGTGAATGGAGAGTAGTAAACACTGTTGAGACCTTGAGGGGACATTTATAAAAATGCAGAGTTTAAGATTTGTTTTTCCTTTTCCTTCTGTAATATTGTAGGGACAGGAGATTATCTATCAAACTGAAGGGTGGATTAAGGACCATTTGTTGCAAACCAGTCTTCTAATCAGCTATTCAATAAATATCCATTTTTAGCTATTAAATCAGCAGTACAAATCAGCAGGAATATTAATCCAGAGTAATCAAGGCCAGACTAAATAGGTTTTAGTGTTCTGACCCTCCTTGTTTTATTTCACCTGACAAAAGACTTATGGCACCTTCCCACCCCATGATGCTGATGTTTCTCATAATCTTGTCCCAGAGAATTACACCTTCCTGTAACTCTCAGCTGTATTACAGATTTATTTTCTCGAAGTGGGCAGTTTCTAATCTACCTCATGCCCGTAACATTCACCCCAATACCTGCTGTATTAAGCTTCCCATCCTAGAATATTTGTTTTCCTTCTGAGATTACAGATAGGAGCACTGTTTCCCTTAAGTCTTGTGAATATGCCCAAGAAAGTCCTCCTCTCTTTCCAAATGCTTTATTGTAGCAAGTCTTATGAGCCAGTTAAATATTTGGGAAAGACTTATTCCTAAACCTGTCTCACAGACCTTTACATCATCCCATCACCCTTTTTCTTTAATATCTTCTGGGAAATCCACTCTCACAAGGCAGTGTCCAAATGCCTTATACTTATCTGACCCCTGAGGAAAGGGATTAATTGTGGTCCTCATTCAAGCGGGCTCTCTTGGTTGGAAAGTCCAGTATTTCACAAAAGCATAAGAAAGAAAGTGCAATGGCATTTGCAAAGTCTGTGGACAATTCTGAGCAACAGATGAGGAGGAAGCAAGCCTGCACTCTGCAGCCTGGAGTATTGCTCCAGTCACTTGTTTGGCAGCTGTAGTAAATTGAGTAACTGGAAAGGCTGAATCAATTTGTTCATTCTGTGAATTCATTAAGCCTCAGAAGACAGCCTGTGGGCAGGGTCCTCAGTCCTCTGAGGTTTGAGATGTTTATTCATATTAATGGATTCACCAATGGCGAGCAATTTTACTACTCATTATAGTTGTTCTTTGTAATCAAAAATAATGTGCTTCCTCAGATCTTTCACTTTGTTTCAGTTAGCCAGAATGTGTGAATTTAATAACCATTTATAACATTGATTCCAATCTGGATGAAAACGCTTACAACCAAAATTGAGCCATTGTGTGGCATTATCTCTCTGACATCAGGATACATGCTGTATTGAGACTTGCAGTGCTTCATAGCCAACGTTATGGGATGACACAACTAAAATTGAATAAGGAACAGACTTCTTGTAATTAAATTGTAGCTATCAGTGTGAATACCATCTATCTAATACACAGCACACAAAGTGAATGGAAGCATGCAAACGTGTTTGTAATGTTTACAGCCAAACCAATTAAGTCTTCAGGTTCCCTATTAGCAGCAATATCACTCATCTGTTCAAGCCATCAGCAACTTCCTTTGGTGTTCTGTATTCTGACTGCACATGAGAGAGGACTCTCTATCTGGTGTTGCCCATATCATCTAGCAGCAAATGATTCCAAAGATAAGTTAATTCCTTCATGTCTAAATTTTAATTATTGTGCTTTCCAGTAATTTTAAGAAAATAGACCTGTAGTCAGTATAAATTGTCATAACTTTGCTGATGTCAGTAATAATTCCTAGTATCTGAGAAATTGGCCCAAGGCCATAACTTGTAATTTAAACGTTTAGACAAATGCAACCACAGTTCAAGAACAGATAAGGAAATATTAAGCTTAATAAAGTGAAAACAACATGTTTCACATACATTAGGATTTGAACATTATACAGTTCATTAGTAACAATAAAGTGATACAGATCCTCCATCACTATGGTCAAAATCCAGCCTATATAAAAAGCAAAATATTTTCTACTATAATGAGTGCATTTATGATAGTTGCCTCCTTCTGTTCTTCCCCCACAACTAAATAAAAAGTGCTACCATAAACAGCCCAATGAAAGAGGCCAAATTAATATAAATTGCTATCTTCAAATACTTGGAAAGGATAAAAAAATCAGGCTGACACCAAAAAGCAAATAGATACAACTTTTGATAATGCTTGAGTACTTGATCTGATCAAGACTAACCGGGCTGAAAGGATCATTTTTGCTTTGTGGGTTTGTGAGAAGTCAAGGTAGGTATTTTGTACACCCTGACTGTGAAGGCAATCCATAGTGAGGTTTAACATTCTGACTATCATACACTTACTGTGAGAAGTAGTAGTTTTCCATCTGAAATCTTCAATGCCTAATACTTTTACCTTGAAATAAAAATAAAATTATTGAATTCTATTACTTAGAATAGCCTTAAATAGCTGGACTACAGGATGTGGAAACCAGACCTTCATCTATTCCAATCACTGCTGAGATGTGTTAAAAGCAACCCATTTTACACAAGGCAAAGCCAGAACCTTGATGAAATTTCTACACACTTAGGGAAAAAATTCGTAGACTCAGCTTTCAGTTTGCATCATATAACTGAATACAAATATATATTGTAGCTATCCAATTCAAATATTCCACTTACCTAGCAGTTAGCCTAAATGAAGGACATGAGCAACCTGATTATTTTTGTTTTCCTTCTGCACTTTGAACATATTTTAAATTGAACCTTAATAAGAATGATTTTTCAGCACTGATGATCTCCAAATTATTTATGATCAGTTTATTTAAAAATGTGAAAGTTATAAAAATTGGAACTTAGTAACTAAACTACTGGAATTATTTTCTTTAAAATATCTTGTAGGTTTGATTGCAATAAGATAACTAGGATATTTTTCCAAATATGCTACAGATTGTACATTTCAGGAAACTGATCTGACAAGTGATTTTATTGCTTCTTCCTGCAATGTAAAATTGCCTGGTTTATCCATTGTTAAATTAAAAATTTATTCTTGCATGAGCATACTCTACTGGTAGATACTTAGCAGATGACAGCCGAAAAGGAAGACCCTCCAAAAATGTTAGTCACAAGGAAGTTTATTTTACACAACTAAATAAATGTGGATCAAGCTAAACAGTTTGGAAAACAACATTAAATTGCCTAGTGCATCAATAAATAGCTACTTTCTAGTGCACAGAAAATTTAACTGATATCCTCATGGACAGCTCCAGTCACATCAGAATATTCAGAATTTTCAGGTTTCCTTAAGAATGAGTAGTTAATCTGAGAATAACACAAAAATGAAGGCATTACATCCTTCACATCTGCTGTTTTGCTTTATTATTTCCTGTATCTAGAAATAACTTTATTTATTTCCCTATATACCCAATAAGGAGTCTGTTCATTTCTCCCATACTTACTTCACTACCTCATATATTCATGATGAAAAAATTAGAATCTTCTATAAAGATTCTTTAAAGATTTTGATTTTTTTTAATTGTGTATATTATTTCAACCCACTAAAAGTGAGTTACACATTAATCATAAACTTCAATCTTTGATAAACATTATGTTTTAATGAACTAATAAGAATGTTTGAGTTATATATAGAGCACAAAGAACATGACATGTATTTAATGGCTGTTGTTCTGGCACGTTCCAAAGTGTTTTCCGTAAAATGCAAGAACCATGTTGTAAACTGTTCTGCCTGAGGAGCCTTATTAAACTAAAATGATTCAAAAGCATATATATGATGTGTCTGGGCTGTATACTTTAGCCAATATAGCAAATAGGAGCACCTGTTGGCACCACAAACAGGATGTGCTGCAGTAGGCATTCATTACTCCATGTTAATGTGGGGTCTTCAGCTGCAATAGCTCATTTGTCCTGCTGGTGAGGAATCTGTTCTTGAACAAAAGCAGAGGCAGACCTCTTCTTGTAGTCCAGGCTAAGGAAAGCTTCACCAGACCTCAATAGCCTTTCCAAACTATCCTGACTATGAGCTTGATTTTACTTAAAACCTGTATAAATTTACTGTTATCCATATGGAACCAGCACCACTGAGAAAAATGGGCAATTCTAGCCTAGTGTTATCTTTGGATATGCTAAGCCGATTTTCCAGCTGGTGCAAGTTAAGTTATGGCAGTTATATTAAATGATGCCAATATACACTAATTTAGAATGAGTTCCTTCATCATTAACATGGGTATTTTAGGAAACCAATTTAGAACCATACATTATGTAGAGTCTCTTCTCTACTCAAAGTCTCCCATCTGATATTTGATTAGGATATCTCTTTCCTCTTATTAAAAAATAAGAGATCAACCCACTCACCTCCTTTTACCCTCAACATCCTCCAGATGCAGAATGCCTCCTGGATTAGCAGATTGATTTATTGGTAATAAACACATTGATCTTCTTTGCCCTTCTCCAAGCTGTAATTTCTCTATCCTTAACTTTTTCTTCCACAGGAACTTTTAATATTAGCTCCTCTCTACTACTGACATCATTCTTGTGAGTGCATTCTTCAAAGATTCATCTTCATTTTTTTCAGTGTTAATTCTTCCAAATGTCTTCCCAGCATGCAGCAAGACATATGTGCTCATGGTGATGTAAGCAGAAGTCTCCCTGCTTGCTGAAGTGCTAAAATAAAAAGGTCAGTGCAGGAGTAGATATGATCCATCCACAGACTTTATGGGACACATCTGAAAGGGCAGGATTAGTCTAAAATAGAATGTCTGGGACATATCTCAAGGCAGCTGCATTGATAAATTGTTCTGTAGATGGGTTAACTTGGTTGGAAGAGATGTTATGTTACACATCCAGCCAGGTGTTACTAACTGATGTTACTTCTGACATCAGAAGAAATTGCTGGAAATTTACTTTATTACAAAAATCTCACACAACCCTGTAAAACCAAGGTCCAAGACAAAGAATGAAATTTAGACACTCCATTAGAAAGACATTCTATACACGAAACACCTAATATTTCAAAATGTTATGTTTTCAGTGCTGATCATCATGATTAAACATCCATATCTCTGTAGCACCTAGAGATCACTTGGGTCACAATCCCAGTTGTGGTACAAAGCGACAGTTCCTTGACAAAGACCTAAATCAAGAGCTGTTGCATAGCAATTTCTGAGATTTCATAATGTGCTTTCACTATGCATGGCAACCAAGTGAGATCAAGAGAGTGGCACTACAATGAAATGTCCACTGATCATGTCTGGAATTACAGCAGGGAATGTGGGGGTCCTGGATGGGGTGGTGTTACTGCCATACTCCTCACTAGTATGGTGATCCTCTGACCCTTTTCTAGCTATTGTCTTGCATTGCCAGAGTGATACAAAGGCATGGCAGTGAGTCTTTGAGAAGTCTAGGAAGGGCACTGATCTCTTCTCAGCAGACACCACTGATCTCGTCTCTGTGGTGACCAGTGACAGGACCTGAAGGAATGACTTGAAGCTGTGTCAGGGGAGGTTTCGGTTGGATATAAGAGGAAAGTTCTTAATCCAGAGGGTGATTGGTCACTGGAACAGGCTTCCCAGGGAAGTGGTCACAGCACCAGCCTGCCAGAGTTCAAGGAGAATTTTGACAATGCTCGGAGGCACATGGTGTGATTCTCATGTGCAGGGCCAGGAATTGAGCTTGATGATCTTTATGCATCCCTTCCTACCTAAGATATATTCTACAATTCTATGATCCTTATAAGTCCCTTCTAACTCAGAATATTCTATGGTTCTGTATTTTTCCTATGTACAAACCCAAATAATTCAAAATCATGACTTTTCCAAATGTAAATACTCACTTTTAAATTTTTTTCTTGTGCTGAAGTTAAACTTTTCAGTAATAACACATCTGAAGTTAAACTGCAATATAAGTATGGAAAAATATACATACACCAGGAAAGAGGGAAGGGGTTTTTGTTCATCTTCTCTCAAGTCCTACTTCAGGAAACATCTAAAACTTGGAAAGACATTTTCAATTTGTTTAAATCCCACTGAAGTCAATGGAACCCTTCAGCATATAGTAAGTGCTTTTGTAAGCAAGGAAATGTTTTTCCTCTATTTTCCTGAGGACAGCAAATCTGGCAGAGTCACTATGTCATGTTATTTAATTTGAATAGAAAGATTACTACCTTCATTATAAAATGCTATTCTCTTTGGCAATATGACATTACAGTGTGAATTAAGCATGTGCTTAATGGCTTTCCTAAACAGCACTTATTCCTGAGTGAGAGTCAATGTGATTTCCCGTTTGTGATATGAGATGTCAACCTGAATTGCAGATTTGGTCTTCAGAATTGGTATCAGGTTTGAGCAAATTTGGGATGAAAGGCATTGCAGATTTTAAAAGTCCATGATGTCACTTTTCATAGCAGATTAATAACAACAAACATCATGGCACAGAGGAACAAGATTGCTGAACAGGAAAGAAGGTAAATGTTTAGGTTGAACAAGTGAGGGTAAGGTGGGTGATGTGACAGTATTCCCTCAGTACAAGAGAGTTTAGAGCATCAGTTAAGGAACACAAGTTTCACATCCTAGAAGACCACAACTGATATTAAAATCAAAAGAGTAAAAAAAGTATAGAAATGAAATTGTCAATGAAATGAGATGCACAGCACTTCAGAAATACACTATTACATTCTCACAGACAGCAGACAGAAGAGAAAACTTACATGTTTTAACACCAACTCTCTTATTCTGAGATGTATCATCATGTAGAAATGTGGTATTTTTTCCCCCTAGGATTCATGTAGATGAGATTTTAGTTTCCAGAATATTTACATAGAATATTCTTTAATAATGTGCTTTTTCTGAATCAAATCACTACATTGCATGTGCTATCTCATAGCATGAGATAACTCACTGATGTACACATTCAATATAGTTTTTTATTCATTCTCAACATGTTTGATTTCAGTCTTGATTTTGGGTAATGTTTCTAGCATTTGATATCATCTTCACTATTCCGAAAATGAATTTGTTAAGTGTCCCTAAAATTCAAGCTGTGATTTCACTTAGCAAATTATGAAAACATCTCTGTTACCACTTGCAGACACACACATATGCGTACACATATACACAAAGAAGTACTGTAAAAATATATATTTCACATCAGTGAGTACATGGAAGTCAGATGGGTATTTTTTAGCAGAGTGAACATTTCTGCCATGCAGAACCCTTATTCTGGTCTTTTTATAATAATTATAGGTTGTTCAGCTGATCATAGAAATGTAAGAAATTCTAAAGATTCGGGAACTTCTGATCAAACAATAATTTACCTTCAAAAATAACTGTGACTGAGGGATGCATGTCTGTTCAACCTGGAATTCTTCTTTTTCTAATACCTCCAAGCCCAGTGCTCTTGCTAATAACTTAAGATTCTTTGCCTTTGTTCGATCCAAACGTCTTGTTCCATATTGATCTACAAGACAGTATTTATTAACATGTTTGCATCTACGGCAGTGTGTCAGCAGAAATCTCTGTCACTAGAGGGCAGCCAGCATCTTCTGGAGAGCCAAGAGAGCTCGTCATGGAAATCAAGTTCTGACAGTAGTCGCAGAGGACATGATTCTGGATCAGTGGGCTGTGTCTCAGCTGTACTAATTTTCAATAGAAGTAATTAGCAGCATTCCGGGATTTTATCTGGGGATCAGATTACGGCTGGCTGGCTCTTTCAAAGGCAGAATATGAACACTTGTGAGTGTGGATTTACCAATGGCTTTAAGAATCAAAATTGGAAGGTTAGTGATGCTATAGAGCTGAAAAGCTGTCCTCCATTTTCAAGTGAAGAAAATTTCAGAGCAGGTTGGTGGAATGGGAGCATTAAATGTGGTCAGAATATTCCTGGTAACCCAATCCCATCTCATGTCTCCTACATGATGGACAAATAGAGAATAATGTGCTTGTTGTGTTTGCTGCTGAGCACCTTTTGCTGACTGTAAGTTGGTGAATGAGGCAGAGAAGTGATCAAGTTTAGCTCTGAAACTCTCACACCCTCTCTGATACCTGGCATCAGGACAGCAGTTCATCTTGCCCCTCGCTGGGGAACTGATTGGCACCCAGGTAAGTACCCAGGCTTTCCTCTTGCCCAAAGCTTCACACTGACTGTGGTCAGCTCCTGCAGTTTGACCCTTACAAAAATCTTGCATAACTAGGAGAGGAGTCTCATGGCCTCCTTGATTCTTTTCAAACCGTACATTTCCCTCAGTATATCTGCACAAAACAATCCTCAGTTTTTCATGCTCGTGATGTGAATATATATAAATAAGGACTAAAAAAAGCCTGCTTAGTTAGAAACCTATGCTTACAGCTCTCCTGCTTTGCACTATTGACATTTTATTTTGCATTACAATCATATTGCAAGGTCTTAAATAGTTTTACTGCTGTTTGCTGCGCCAGGCTGCTCACACTCCATCCCAGATGCACAAGTATGTGCATGAACAACAGAGGACTTGACAAGATAAATAACCATGCCTGCACATCAGAGACCAAAATTAGGTCTGTGTCACATCAGAATCAGGGTTGGCTAATCTGAAAATCTACCTTAAACTCTCATTAAGATAAACTTCTGAATCTAAAATATACATCATCTTTTTATACCCAGCAATAAGCAAGGCTTGAAATTTTTACCTCTTGTGAAATAAGGACTAAATATATTTAAAATTAGTAAAACAGGCTGAAGTGAAAGGAGAAAATCAGTGTATCATATACACATACACATATATGTAAGTAAAATCCTCACAAAGAGGATGATCCCATGCATAATTTTTGTCTTTTCATGAAGACAGCCTAATGGAGTATATCATACAGAAAATGAGCACATGCTAAAATGGTTGGACTAGGATAGAGTGGAATGAACAATTTCAGAGAAAGACATAGTATTTGGTTTTGTATTCTTGCCAGTGAAATTAGCTGGGAACTAACCAGCGTTTCATCTGAGTGGAAATGGGGAGGTAGAGGTGATTTTGCACCCTGCTCACATTCTGCATTTCCTGCCCTTGATATGCAGTCAGTCTGGAGACAGAGCCATAACCAGCGCTCAGGCACCCCTGCAATTCTCTAGAGTAGTGGAAGCATAACGGCCTCAGCAGTTGAAATAAGAACAATTTGCCTTGTGTAGGAAAACACAAACTACATCAAGACCTTGACTCCCCAGTTTGAGTTCCAAGCCTCCCCTTCAGAGCAGCCCTGGGTCCAAAGGGAAGCTTCTCCTGTTCAGCTATGGTGGGCACGAGTCTTCCAGAGCAGCCGGGAGGAAGGCACAAGTTTCCTTTGGGCATTTTTGGGATAAGCTCGTATCTCCCCATATCTGCACAAGCAACTTTCTCCTGGGAATAGGGTGGCAGGGAAGAAACTGGAGCAGCACACAGACATGCACACTCCCACTTTTAGAGGGACCGAGCCCTTCCCTTCCACCCAGGCAGAGCTCCTTTACGCCAAGCCCTGACGTTAACTCCTGACACACTTCAAAGTCCTGGAGAAGAGCAGAGGAATACTTCTATGACGATAACCAGTAATTCAAAGGAAGAGTTATTTCGATTGCTTGGAGAATATTGCAGGAGTGAAGGGTAAAGTCCTACTGCCTTAAAAGAAAAGCACAAAGAAAGCACTTGATAAATAATTTAACTAACAAGGATGTGAAAGAAATTTTCATATATTTGTCTGTAGTGTTATGAAGTGGGTTCCAGCACTGAAAGGTCCCGATTAGGGAAAAATATGTCTTTGGGAGGAAAAGGTTTCACATTAAGTTTTCCCATTGCAGGAAAACAAGCAGTTTTAGGCTCCATGACATAATATTCTTTTATTCCTGTGTATTCTTTTAATCTTTTTTTTAATTGATATATTATGTAACCATTTTTAATTATTCCAGAGTTTCACATGTGTCTTTTCAAACACTGAAAACTCAGCACTTAATACATACTATAAAAGCATGAAAAACCATGCTTGAGGTTTTTATTTTTTAAAGTGAATGAAGTCTCACATGTAATGATAAAAAAGTAGGGTTAGGAAGTTATTGCATTTTCTATCCAACTGTCAATAAAAAATTTAGAGAGTTTTATTGTATCTATAATAAGGAAATGTGAACAATTCGCAGTAATTTCTGTATGAAATCTTTACCTCTGTTTTTGTTCTGTTTTGCTTTTTACTTCAGTGCTGTCTAGATTAAAAGAAACACAAATATTTCAAATAGTTATGTCCAGATGCTTCATAACATTTAATTGTCTTCTAATAGAAAAATGTGCTTAAAAACAGATTTCAAAGTGAAGTAACAACCAATGTGTGTTTTATTACCTCATCATAATGGCTTAGTTTATATTTAATCCTTCCACTCAACCAATAAAGTAATTCAAACAAAGAAAAACCCTCCAATATGAGCCTCTGTTGGTTTCAAAACCATGTGACCCTCTAGACTGGCACCAAAATATGAATTAGAGGCTTATGATAAATTAAAAAATCAATGAAGTACTTTTTAAACGCATTTCATAAAATTTAACTTACATGTGTACTGGAGATGGGCATAGGCTTTCCAAAAATGCTTTGGGCAGCTGAAAAATACAATACATTTCTACTTGCCTGTTATGTAAAGGAACTCTCCTATTCATTTTTACTAATTGCAGACTAGATGCAGCTGTCTACATTTTTATCTTTTTCCTGCCCCACAGACATTATCAAATTATTAGTGAATGCCTTCCTCTTTTGATGGAGATAGAAAAAGAATAATACTATAAGTTACATGAATATTTGTGCCAAATATTTGTAAGCTGGTTCATTGCGGGACTTATGTGTAACAATTGTTGCCCTTGAAAATACTGATCTTACTCTAAGGTGACAAGCTTTAGTGATTGACATAAGATTTTAAATTAAAGCATGTATGGACATTGACTCAAGATCTTTGGAGTTTTGTTTAGTTCCAAATGGTAAAATTGGGTTTTTTTAATATGACCAGGAACTGAAGTGCACTTTATTTGGAAATAAGGTTGGCTTTTTTCTTTTTTCTTTTTAACTAATATTCAATTATATTTACACATAAATATGTTTAGAGGCACTATTGGTACAACTACAATAGGAATTCAGACTCCTGAGACAGAATAATCACAATTTCACATAGAGGACAAAGATAGCATGATGCCAGCTTAGCTCAGAGGGTTGTGATGTGTATCCTAGTGCAATGTTTGAGTTTGGGTTAGTTATAAGAAAAAATGTTGTTATTAATATATGCCTAATAAAACCAACATTGCTCTTGGCAGTCAAAGAATAAAAGGTTTTAATTTAAAAGAAGTATTTAAAATGCAAGTCTGTTCTATGAACTTCGTATTCTTATATGATGCTAACTTTAAAAGAAATTTTAGAGATAAGATCTTTATCAAGTGAGATGTTGTACTTGCTCTCACATACTACAAATAGCTATACAGCCAAATAAACATCACATTGCATTATCATATAGATTTCTTCTGTTTTTCAAGTGGTCAGCATTTTGTGGTAGCATTAATAGTTATTACGGATTTAAATGGGCACTCTCTGTCTGTAACTGATCGACAAGATCAATAATTTTAAGATCAAATACTAACAGCAGTCTGTTTTTTTCTTTAATCACTGTCTTTTTGTTTTATACCCATGCCTACAGCAAGATCCTGTTTTCTGTATGTAGACAGAGCTTCCTGCTGTGTGCTGTCGAAAGAATGAGAAGACAAGATGGAGAATCAATTTAAGAAAAAAGCTTTAGTTGACAAAGCTTTGCTGTAGATCAATGGAGTCTAGCTAGTTAAAATATCTTTGGGAGCAGAGATTTTACAATCATGAGCTTGGACATAATCAGTTTGGCTTTCCCTATTCCATTCATACAGTATTATGCCAGATGAAAAAAAAAAGTATGCAAATATCAGACAGTTGAATGCCTTTTGGCTTTGTTATGGAACAATAAAAGCAGCAGCTTTAAAAGATATTTCCTTCATATACAGAAAACCTGGGCCTTTATTAAACTTGTTCTTTTAAAAGAGACAGTATTTACTTAAGAGTGATCTTCGTTACAGCAGAGCAGGAAGCAGTTTACCCATGGAGAGATGGAATAGCATCCAATTCACAACCTGGTACTTAGGGGACCTTTTTTTCATTGACTCGTTTAGTCTTTTATCACTTATTTGTTCAAACAGGTTTCATAGCAAACACAGGATGTGTACAAACTGATATAAAGCACAGGTATTCCCTAGCAGATTTATCCTTACATCTGACATTTATTTAACGGGTTTCAATAGATTTGCACACCAGCAGTAATTAGTTGTTCCGAAATTCCTAATGACATAGACTGAAAATATTATGTAACTTTTTTTCTTAAATACACATTTAGGATGATTTAGAAGCAATCCAATCACTTTCATGTATGCTGTTAAATCATTCAGGACAACACTCTCAGGCACATGGTGAGATGACTCCTGGGGATGTCCTACACAGGGCTAAGTGCGGGTCCCTTCCAACTCAGCATATTCTATAATTCTGGGATTCCTCCTTGAAAAATCACAAAACATTTCAGCTCTATCACCTAAACAAGAAATGTGCACTTAAATTCCTTCGAAACAAATCAAACCTGCAGCTAGTTTGAAAAATGACTGGTTTGGTACAGTGCTTACTGAACTTTCATGTAAGTGTATAGTAGAAATCAAGCCCTTTACACTGAAAATGTCTTTCTTAGATGCTTAGGAATTATATCTGTATTAAAATATTGTCTATACATTTTATCTGTGGAGAATTTTGTGATTCAAAGTGTGACATATTTAAAAAGGGAGCAAGAGAAATGGATTTTTAAGAAATCAGAAAAGAAAATAAAATACATATTGTATGCATAAAAGTATTGCTAAATTCTGGAAAGATTTCCAGAAGTAACTGGTAATTTGAAGACTGTTCATTGTGGGGTAGAAAAGAAGAGATAATTTAAAGGGATCCAATTCACAGGAAGATGAGGCTGTTCCCCTTCTGAAAATCAATCTCTTAGCAGATATTTTTTCAGAGTTGGGTCTCTAAAACTGCTAATCCCTTCCACAACCTTGTCTAACAATTAGCATTAATCACTGCAGTCTGTATCCCATTGGTCTCTGAGTCTGCTACAGCGTTTACTGCATCTGTGGGAATTTTGTCTCTCGAATGAAAAAGGGTGCTGTGGACTCCTAAATACTGGGTTTCTGGCATAATGTATTACTGCAGACTCAGTTCTGTTTCTGTAAATATGAGGGCATTGATAGTTAAAAGGCCTCTGCATTTAAAGTGAGCATCTGTAATTCCACTGAAAAGGCAATTAAAATTTTAGGAGGATGTCAAAACAGGGGAAATGTAAATATTTATATAGAAAATGTTTTCCCTATTTCCATGAGTTATTTCTCTTCAGTAATGTTGATACGCAAAGTTGAACTACTGTCATTGAATGGGCCAGAATATGCTGACGTGTGTGCACAGACTCGTATATACGGGTGTTGAAGCAGTTACAGGTTATTTTTAACTTTTTTGTGTCCTTAGAGTGATCATGACGCACCTGGAGTTCTCTGTACCTACTTTACCTCAACCCTATATGGCTTGGAGCAAACTAAAACAGAGGCAGTGAGATATCATGCAAACATATTGTGTGAGCACCCAGGAGTGCCTGCAACTATATCATTTTATATTGGCAAATTATCAAACCATTCTCTGCCTTCCTGCATCAGCTTCATTTGGACCAACCAGCCAACTTAATTGTTACCAACCTCCTGGGAAAAACATGTGTAACATCAAAAGAAAATCATTTATCTGTACACAATATGGCTTCTTTTTTTTTAATGCAGGACATAGAGGAAAAAGAATCAAGCCCAGTTGCACTAGGTTTTATTACTGAAAACACAACTGTGATTCTGCCTCTAGGTGGGCTTTAGATCTTTACTCATTTTAATACTGAATGCAAATATGATCATGAGGGAAACATCTGGGTTTCCTCCTTATATAGGAAGGTCTCACTGAGCGCACATTTACAGATCTGCACATGTATAAAATAGGTATTATGAGCAATATTTCTCGTATGACATGAAACCTAACAGGGAAAAGGAGTGCATACAAAAATATCATGAATCCCTTGGTGTTTTGGTCTTCACACTGTCAAAAGGTTTTCTGCAGAACTAGAGATTAATTAAAAACAGAGTCACTAGTAATTTCTTTGACAAAGAGGCTCTCCTGCATAAATTAATGATGCACTCTTGTATGCTTTAAGCCTGTCCTCCAGGAACAGTAGAAGGAGCCTGCAAGCCACACAGCATAGAAGTAACAGTAAAGGTGCAAACTATATCCCCCATTCATCTTAATGATGTGTTAACTTCTAATCCTAGTTGGGACTACTAAAATACTGGATTCTTTATGTGGAGCTCTTGAAGAACGACCTTAACCCTTGCACTCCCTTGGCATCAGATCTCTTAGTGTGCTTGTTCATTACACAGCACACATTATTGTTATCATTATTGTTACTAAATAACATACATAAGTAAAGCTTTGAGTGAAAAAGTGAGCTATGATTTAAACAAATTGTCTTCTTCAAGATAGCAGTTTTAATAAATTGGGAAGGAAATTTCTGAGGAGTCGAGTGGTGGTCTGACAAAGCAGTGAGTTGGGAATTTTAGATGCTTTACTTGCTGGTGGATATAAACCTCTGCATATGACCTTGGGAAGGTCACCTGCTCCTTCCTTACCCTCATTTGAGACTATGCTCATAACAAAAAGAACAATAAGTACTCCGCCACAATTTACAAGTGTGCTGTGGGGAAAAGTGAGGCTCTAAGTAGCTGATGAATACTGCAGGAAAGACCATAGATAAGAGAAATCATTAAAATGAAAACATGCAAGTAATTTTAAAGTGCAATTGGTAAAAGAATATAAAAGTCTTTAGAAGTAGAGAGGTGAAATAATCTGAATTGCATAAATTGGTTCTGTATATTTGTGGGTTAAACATTAAATACTCCCTTATGCACAAATGTTCCCTGGATCAAGGCCATAAGGATCTATACAAATACAAGATAAATTCTTCAGTAGCACAGATGAGAAAATATGAGATGGTGACCTCTCCTTATGACCTGAAACCAAGAAAATCCATTGAGTCTTGAACAGCATCATGAAACAAAAATTCGAAGCAATTTTTGTATAATTCCAAGCAAAAACCATCATTAAGATTTAGACAAATAGTTTTTAAAAACTGACATTTCTCCCGTCTAGCCATCTGCTTCAGCCCCCAGTTCAAGTGAACATCCATGTCAACCTTGTGAGTTCAGACTGTTAGATTAAAATTGGGAATGCACCCCTCCAAACCAGGGTTCAGAACAAGGCACACCCTGTTGCGGTTTGTTTGTTTCTGCGATGGCGGGCAAGGCGCAAACCTTCCCGGAGAGCGCAGCGGGGCTGCCTGCCCCGCACTCATGTTCCGGATAGCTGTGCTGTCAGCTCCACAACACGGCGGAGGTAAAGGAGGCGAGAGGGCTCCTCGCGGGGGGACCTCAGAGGAGCTTTATTCACACGCTCACAAGCTGCTTCCACAAGGCAGAGAGCAGACAAGGCACCACTCTGGGATTTTATAGGGGGACGAGATGGGAGGAGAGAGCACATGGACTAATGGTCTCAGGGCACAGGGGCGGTACATGGGCGGAGTTGGGGTATTGGGACCAACAGGGAGAACCCGAGGGAGTGGCCAGGACTAGGGGCGGGGAAGGGAGGGCAAGGTGAGGAGGGCAGGCAATGTAGCAAAAGGAGTGGGGAAATACAGGACCACAACACCCCATATGTGTTATATATCCCCTAACTAAGAGTGAGGACATAGTTGGGGAGCAGCAAATAGCTCAGTTGGTTATAGCCTTGTGCTAATAACACCAAGGTTGTGAATTTGATCCCTGTATGGGCCATTCGCCTAAAGTTGGACCTGGTGATCCTTGAGGGTCCCTTCCAACTCAGAATATTTTGTGAAACCTGTGAAATAGGTAACAGAGAGTGGGGAAACTTTGGGGTAAATGCTGGAGAATTCTGCATGTGAGAGTTAAAAAAATGGGTTATAGGTTCAATGTCTTAAGCAATTAATGTGGTTTGGATATCTAGCTCTGAAAACCTGTTTGCAAACACAGATTTCAAAGGAAGGAAGGCTTCTTGGTCTGATTCATCTTCTGGAAGCAGTAACATCAGCTGCTTATATCTCTAAACAATGTCCTCCTTTACCCAAACTTTTCTTTCATCTGACTATATGGTTTTCTGAGTGGCTTGGACACCTCCTTTAGCTGCCTCCTTTCAATTTCATCTCTAAGGACTCAATTCCTTCTGGGCATGTTATAATTGAGATTTAATACCCAGCTTGGGTGTGAAAATCCTGTGAGTGCGAGCAATCCCCATACAAATTTTGGTCTGCGTATGTGTGCAAGGATGAACAGTTCAGTTTCTTCCTCTAGTAAATAAAGTCATCACAAGGTAAGGGTAATCTCCTTATAAGTTCCCATCGTCAATTAAGAAAAAAACATAGGATTTTTTCTTTGAATCTGGTCTTCCTTGCCTCATTAGGTCTGATGGGCTACACAGAGATTATTTCCAACCTGTGTTAGTGTGTGTCCCTTTATTCTGTATTTTCTTTGAACTTCCTCTGTTCTTCTGCATAAAAGTAAAATTTTTCATTCATCTTTAAGATTGTCTAGCCAGGATGTGGATTGAAATCCTCAAAAAATTTTTCAGGCTGCACAGTTGGAAGAAAGTTCCTTTGTTGCACACACTGATTATGTCTTTATTATTTCAGGGATCTACTGAAATTTTCTACTGTGTTATCATACTTTCAACAGCCTGGCTTATTTATCCTCTTTTAGGTAATAGTCACTCTTGGGCTACCCCCCATTAATGTCACACAGGACTAATTCCACCAAGTAAAAAAAGTTGAACACTTAATTATTGGTATAAATAAAACTGGGATCAGTTCCTCAAGTTCTACTATTCCTTGAGCACCTAATTATTTTCCACACAGCTGCTGTGATTTCTGAGGGGTGCAAAAGTCATCTTTGTCATCTGGAAGATTTTGAATCAAACCTTATTCACCTGAACAACCTTACCCACATTCGGAAGTATGATCAGTCTTTCTCCTTCCGGCTACTCACATCTTGGCAGGGTATGAATGCTAAACTGTGGTGGCAGACATTTCATTTTGTCGAATATATCTGTTCCCTTTCTTTAAAGAACTTTCTCCTGCTTGGCAACTTCTTTAAGACATGTGTTTTTCTTGGGCTCACTGAAAATGGCATTTTCATTATTACTTACTAATCATGGTTGAGCATCCCATCGCACTTCAGCAACTAAGTTTAAGCCTAAAGTACTTAAATCATGATAACCCAGCAAGTTCCAGTGAGAAAATAATGAACTGATTAAACTATTTACTCATTCTGAAGGATCTGGTGTAAGACCAGCATGAAAGTTTCCAGGGTAAGCAACCATTCTTACTTGGAGTGGCATTCATGCTGTATTTGCCGTATTTGATTATATGGCCAAATATAAACCACACTGTAGAGGCAACATGAGTGGTTGAGTGTTGGTATTTTACATCTTGGGATGCTGTTAAGGAAGAGAAATCCTGTGGAAGGCAAGTGCAACCTGGTTTCTCTCTGTGTTACTGGTTTCTTCTGGATGTATTTAAACATCTGAAAGCCTTTTGATGAAATTTTGGTTGAGTAAAAAAAAGAGAAAAGTTATTGTTTTGCTTTACTCACCCCTCAGTATGAAGACAATGCTCATCTCTCCTTTGTAAGTAATTTTGTGATGGCTGTGATTTTAATACAGAGATTTTAACACAAAGATTTTAACCTTTTTTGATGAGAAGCTATTTTTTTCTTAAGCACAAATACCAAAGCAAAATCACTTCAAAGAGAACCCTCCACCAAAAGTAAAAAGTCCTGAACCTGAAGCAATTCCTCTGATTTTACTGCAGTTTTTTAAGCTCTTTCTCTTTTATATCAGATGATTGTGCTTCAGGAAAAAGTAGGCTACAGTTCAATGTTTATGAGGCAACATTTTATTTAACTATAAACAAATTAACTGTACAAGAAAAATATAAACAAAGGATTAAACAATCTCAGATCTTGAAAGAAGTTCTCAGATTATTCATGTGTAATTTTATATTAATCTAGAAATTTAAGAAAAATACTCCTCTTGTTCACATATGAATTTTCCTTGGTTATGATCTTAAACCTTTCTTTTTCACAAGAATCACACAATTTAATTCAGAGTTACACTGTGTGCAAGTGGGAGCAGAATTAAGCCTCCAAGCTGTCTTGCTTTCTGGAATTAAGTCTCAAGGTTTTTAAAACTGCTTTTCTCAAAAGTCTTTAAGCAGTATCTTTCAGTAAATAAAAGCTCATGTGCCCTTGCCTTCCAGTTACTGCTTCAGGTGTCTAGACAACTCCTTGGAGGCTTTTGCTGCTCTGTCTAGTGCAATTCAGTTCAAATCAGGAGAGTAATCACAGCAAATGTGCTGTGGAAATAGATCCCATAGCCATGGCGTGATCAGCTGAGCACACACCCAAGTGTGCCATTGCTCAGAGGGACAGGTCCCATGAGGAATATCCCCTCAGTGTGAACAAAGGGGACTGCAGGTGAGCCTGGTGTAGCAAATAGCTGTTGATAAATAAATGTGTGCAATATTTGTTAAACATGCTTGTTCAATAGACTAGAGCAGATACTGATTTAATATCAAGTTATTGTCATTTACAGCAATGAAGTAGACTGACTGTGGACAACTTTTTACTTCAAAGTTATTTTTTAAATGTTATTATTAGTTCTACAACTTCTTTCAAAAATGTCATAAATATACTATAACATTTATGTAGATTTTTTACTGGAAACCTTTTTCTGACAGAGATTTTATATCATAGTTAGCTAATAATTTCCATAAACATTTATAAGAAAACACCACGTTTATTTGAGAAAAGGAAATCACCTAGTTCTGATGAGATTTACAGTCTATCCACAGATAGAAGAAAGTTTACATGTAAGTGTTCACATTTCAAGAAAAACATAGCTTCTAAATAGGGAGGCACAAAATCACAGACATTAAAAACAATTTTTTCTTCAGTAAAAAGACTGGAAAAAGACCCAGAAAAACTTTTGGGATGTTCATCAATTTGAATGTGATAACAGGTATGTCCCTAGTGACTGTTTCTGAAAAACTCATCCAGGATATTTGCACTTCCCATGGGCAGGCTGTTTCCCACTGTAAACAGCATGAATCCTTCCACCAGCTTCAGTGGGAGCTGACAAAGGGTTTTACTCATGGTAAGAGATAAACTTTTCAAGGTCTTGAAAACACAAAGGTCTGCTTTTCTGCACCCTTACAGACCACCAGGCTAACTGAGCATGTTTCCTAAGAGCTAACCTCTGCTGTTTGATTTCGTTTCCTGAGGCTCACATCACCTCATTACCACTGGCTGTTTGATTTAAAAATAAGCAGGACTGGCAGGTTCTGGCTAGTGACAATTTTGTCAGACTTGAATTTACTTCCCTTTCCTCTTAGAACAGAGGAGCCACTTTTCTTTCTGATGGCTGCCTATAGATATTTACCAGGTTGATTTCATTTTCTTCTGCTACAAAAGGAAAAATGAATATGACCTTCCAGCAGACAAAGGTGAAGCTTCTGGGGTTTTTTCTTCTTTCATTTTATACAGAGATGCTACTGATTTGGGAGAAATTCCCTATATGTATATAAAACAAAAAATAATTCTGAAAAGAGTAGAAAATGCCAAAAGGGAAATAACTGCTATATTCACAATAGCAGCTTTCGGGAATGCAGGGAGTTACAGTTATTTACTGGTAGAAGCCCTCAGTTCCAGCCAGTCGTTTAATGCTGTGTATCAATCCTTCATAAAGGTACCCCAGATAATGAAACATTTCTGGAAAGTGATTCTATTTGCAAACTCTAGGTGACTCTGGTTTTTTTTTTCTTCTGTTTTGTTTTGGTTTTAATTACTTTTTTCGTACACACCTTCTTTTTGATCTTTTAAGAGCTAGCTCTTTTATCTCGGGATAGCTACTTAAGACCTAACTTTTGTTTCATTTCTAAGAATAATTAATTCTTAACCCTTGTGTTTTTATGAATTATATTATAAGGTGAGCTTTAGGTGATATTTCTGAAATGAACTGCTCTTCATACACATTTGAGATGAGATGTCCAGTACAGAAATTGGTCTCTAAAAGTTAGTCAGGGATTAAAAAGACAAAATTATACAACTGTATAAAAGTTGTATAATTATAATAAACTGCAAAAGAAAAGGTAAAATATTAAATCAATAATTATATTTCAATAAAATTGAGATGAGATGAGATGAGATGAGATGAGATGAGATGAGATGAGATGAGATGAGATGAGATGAGATGAGATACCCTGAAAAAATACAAGTAGATACCTCTTTCCATTAGATTGCCACACTGATCACTGAAATGATGCTAGTGACAGAGGGTTTTTGTTTGCTTATTTTTTTAATCATAGTGATTCAGATACAAATTTGAAATTGGAAGCTGTTCCTCATGAAACTAATATTTGATTATTTTCTACATGTAAGAAACTAATATTTGATTATTTTCTACAGCAAAACTCCAGGCCCTAGGATTTTTGAGAACCCATACCCCAAAGCTGGAAGATATGAATGACTGAAGGAAAACCACAACATAAAAAGATATTAATATGTTTGGAGACAAGTTAAGCTCTGGAGTGGCAAGATTTACAGTGAAAGAAATGGCAAGTGGAACTTGAAACTAAAGCTTTGTCCTACAGTTATGAAAGTGCATGACTGCATACTGTTTTGCTTTTAAAATACAGTTTTGTTCTCCATATATACAACTTTTTTCCACAAATAATATACTTGTTGAAAAATTGGACAATGAGTACAATGTTAAGTATTACTACATACTCAGCAACTATTTCAGTGAAAAAAAAGATAATTAAAAAAATTCAAATCCTTCTTGATTGCCTGGAAACTGAGAGAAATGCCAATGAAAAGATTATGAAAAAAATCCAAAACCATAATTGTTTCTGATTAAAATGCTCAGATTTCTATTTGCATAAAACTCACCTCTCCTCTTCAAATAATAAACTTTACTTTAAAAAATGTTTTTTTCCTTCTATAAAGTAACAGCAGTAATATTTATGCAAAATGTTTAATTTCTAAGTAATATATTTTGGTCACTGATCAGAACAAAATCAGTTTAATTTAGACCAAACTTACCACCTTCAAGGTACCCAAACCAAGTCAGGAGGGAAATAAAAGAACTTATGTAGTTAATCATCAGTAATTTCTTTTTTTCTTTATATTGGCTGAGGATGTGTTCAGAAGGTTTCAGTCCTGGTTTGTAAAACAACCAAACCAAACCAAAGAAAATAATGGATGCTGGGTCTGTTATGGCCTGATTTCATTGACAGTTCCCCTGGGAGGGCGTTCTTCCAAACCTAGAGCCACTAACCTTATGTTCAGTTACTCCCAGTACTAGAAACACCTTCAAAAATCTTGCTTACTGTGATCATCTTTGGGCTGAGTTAAAAAGCATATTAAACCAAAACAAAGGAGGTGTTACGCAGACACCTTCACATTGTTTTTCCTCCATTTAGCTTGGTCAGGGTGCACCAGCCTCAATGGCTGGTGCTTTCCTAAGGCTGCACAGAGATTGCCTTCGAAATTTTAATTGATTTTTTAGAGTGAAAAAGTTTTTTCACACCTCAAATTTAATGACATATGAATAGCTCAGATAAGCTCATGTCAACACTGCCACCTGATTTCAAGATTGAAGCTGGTGCTTTATATTAAATGAGAAGGTGAAGGGAGAGACCAGTGTGAAACCACCTTTAGGCAGAAGCCTGGCCATGATGCTGAACCAAACAGAAGTGTTTGCAGTAATCTGCAGATATATCACTGCATCAGGAGATAGCTGCTTGCATAGTAAATTCATCTATTAAAGGGCAGATATGTCCAACCTACTAATTGCTACCTGGATTTTCAAATGATGACAAAACCAGGAATGTGGCAAGAGACCTCAGGGCTGAAACTCAGTATTTGAGTCAACACATCTCAAAGTTAGAACTAGCAAGATTATAAAGTTAACATTTTGCATCTCACACTCTGACTTCTAAAGAACAGTTTCATGTTGTTAAATCTTTGGATAAACATCCTTATTTGAAGACAACATAAACTGGACAATAAACCCCTTCCTTTTTTATTCATTTCCAGTGGATAATTGCCAACAAGTCAAAAGAAAAAAAAAAGAAGAAATTAAAGAATAAAATTTCTGCAATTTCTAATCTGAATTATTGTGGCATTAGATTTCCACTACTAGTTCTGTCTTCACTCTTCTAAATCAAAAGAGCTTGTTTCACTCTGGAAAGTACATACATATATGCTGCAATCAAATCAGCCTTCAAACTTGTTTTTGATAAACTAAACAGACCTGGCATTTACTTAAAGATTTGAATAATTTCTGTGACTTTTTGTTCTTCTTGTTCCCCAGATTTTAAACATCCTGTCGAGGAGTTAAGCTTGCATGCCTTCCTGTGTCAGAACGGCTACATGGATAAAAACCACCTTCCTGTTTTCATGCTCCTGTTTAATCTTGGGCAATATTGACTGCTTTTGCCACAGCACTGCTTTGGAATTTAATGTTAATTCTTTTTAGGGCATATGCTTTCCAGAACACACTGTGTTTTTCATCCTTTGTTCTCGCTGAACAGCTTTTTCGTGACCTTAAACTACGATTTTTCTACACAGCCCAGGTCATCAAGTAATCTTGGTCCCTGTTAACTGCTCTCTTAATTATTTACCCAGCTGGCCTTTTTAAGTTTGCTCAGTAGTGACTCACAAATGACCTCTCCAGACAGATTAAGCATTAATAACTTGCCTTCTGAGATACCAATCAAGTCCTCATTCATGTGATGTGGTGTACATTTGTGTACGTGAGGGAAAATACAGCTCAGCCTGGGCGGGGCTGTGAGTGCCATCCTTCCACAATCCCAGCTGTCCTTCCTTGGCCAAACTGGTACCTGCACACCCCTGGGCAGGGCAGGGCAGGGCAGGGCAGGGCAGGGCTGGCAGGGCTGGCAGGGCTGCAGGTGGCATCTTCTCCCTGCACACAGGAGCAGCACCCCTGGGCCCACAGCCACCAGGGAGGAGGCCACTGGTAAATTTTCATCCATTTTTTTTTTTTCTTGCTTCTGTGCAGGTTTTTTTCCAACAACAATCTGATATTTACGAAATTTGATCACCTTCTGCAACTGTGTGAAAATGTCAGCCTATCGATTAGTCATGGGCTGTTGATTGTAGGGATTCAGTCAAAGGCTCAGCATTCATCGTTCATTATTTGAGTGGTGTGGCCAGGCTTCCGAGTCAAATAACATTTTTACTTTTGCCTGATTGATTAATTGACCTTTTAAAAACTTCTTAAGGCTTCTTTCCAAAATAAAATTTTGCACATGAGAGACAGAGAGGTTTATTTCTTACGTCTTGTCTGCTTAAGAGAGATGCTGTGAAGTAAACTGCCAAGGCACATCCCAGGTAAATGTGAGGAGCAACTCAGAGTGGTTAAGAGGAGGATAAATCAAAATTTTGTAGAAAATAACTTGCTTTGGCAAGAAAACAGACAATGTTATTCAGTATTTATGTTATCCCGGCCACATTTTTTAAAAAAATAAGATAAAGACATTTTTTATTGAACTGACTCGATACAGATCCCCAGGCATTTTGTCATTGTCTTTCAGGTCCCTTTTTTTTTTTGTTCTTTTTCACCTTTCTGACATGATGATTCAACTTAACTGCAGTAGAAATCTTCTGGAATTTTTAATAGAATTTATTCACAGAAACATTGTGCATTGTATCAGAAACTATTTTTTTTAAACTCTTCTACCTAGCCATGGGCTAGCAATGAAGATCCACCCTCTGGTCAGTGTCTCACACATATGAAAGATGTAAATATAGGGTTTCTGAGAAAACACTTCATTTTGCAGTCACATTTCATTAGGTCACTTGGGTAAATACAATACATTATCAAAAGCAATTAAAGAACTGGTCAGTATGTACCAAAAGTGTCTCTCCTTTCTCCATATGTTCCTTTCACATACCCAATATATTATCTTAAAGGGATCTGCATGACTTGCTCACTGGTCTTAGGCTGGAATTTCAGGTGTTAGCATATTGAAAAATCATTAATATCCTGGGGCTTTCTGCCTGATGTATTGCCTCTCCTCCTGTCCCACCCTGCCTCAGTGATAGTCAGAAAAGGCACTCGAGATTAATTGCTCATAATAAAGCAGAGATAGCTGACAAGTCCTGCCCTGACCAGAGTAACGTCTCAAGCTTCTATAACAGATACTCTCCCTTGGCTGAAAATAGCCTGCTTTGGGTCCCTCTGCACACACTGTTCCAGGAGTGTGTGGGGACGTGTAAATCCCGCAGCAATGATAGGAGGCAAAGGTAGCGAGGAATTTTAAATGCAGGTTGGCTTAGTCCTTTCTTTGAAAACATATTTAATGTGGCTGATAAGAAGGCTTATGGGTATATTTTATTATTTAAATCTACATAAATAGCAAAGCAATTTATAATAATGCATTACAAATCCCTGGAGTTCCCATCTACACTCTAGCTCTCACAGTTCTTCCCATTTTCTAAGTGCCTGGGGAAAAGTGAGTCTTGCTGTATCAGTAATCTGATGACAGGGAAGTAGCATCACTGATTCTGACAACAGACACAGATTATTCTGTGAGAAACCTGAATTATCATATCTTTAAAATGTGAGACCAAGTTTTCACCAACTTAATTCATTAGCTGGTGTAAATGCTTAGGGAGATAACTTGTTTGGACCTTTCCTCTGTGTTGTTTACATAGTGCTGTGGGCTCTTCCTATGGAAATGGCTGTATGCATTGACCAGGAGATCCTGAGAAACTTACACTGGATCCAGTATGCTATAAATGCTGTAAATCCAGTGTGCAACAAATACTGGTTCTGTGACATCTCAGGAAACATTTTTCCTTACTGCATCAAGGCTTTCTAGTCATATTTGCATGATCATTTCCTTCTAATTTCAGAGGACTAAATATGAATCAATAGGTTGATATGTAGCTATGTTAAGGGAGCCTTTCAGTGCTACAAGAACATTGTTATCACTCAGGTATGCTCAGTGGTAACACAAATTCCTACAGAAAGTCTATAGAAGTATTCTAATCTAAAAGCACTGGTAAATGCCATGACAGTCAAGTCAGAGATGGTTTATGGCACTAATGTTTATAGTTTAGAGTGCTACAGTGAATTCCTCAGAAGAATATGTTAAAATTGTCAGTTTCTATATTGCTCTGCCATTTTTCAAAATTTTCTGGTCAAGAGGAGTTATCTATGTCTTTGAGAAATATTTGAAAAGGCTGTCCTGACTAATCATTTCTCAGTGGTGACAGCACAGGAGTTTCTGTATATGCATACAGTAAATAATTAATTTTCAGTGTGCTCAAAATAATTTTTTATATTGTTATCATTACAAAAAGTTTGTTATTAAACTTCTTCAGTGATAGAAAATGAGGTGGAAAATCTGACAATTCAATTTCTTAGAGATTGTTTGTAACAGAAGGCATGTGCAGAATCCAAATGACTCAGTGGAAGATAATGCAAATAGGTAGTACTTAAAAGTACAGTTGCTTAAATTGTGCTCTGGAATGAAATTTGGTGCCCTTAAGCCTCAGGACTAGGAGAGAAAGTTTTTCTGAGTGAAGATGAGATCAGGAGAAGGGAAAACTTACCATAATATTCCTGTTCAACATGTGAAAACCTGAAATCCAGAACTGATTTCTACATCATATATCCTCATGGAAATGTGTTTTCCAGACCTGCAGTTAAATTGCTGCTGCTATTTGAGATATCTGCTAGAGGATGAATTCATCAAGATAAATGGATTGTTATGTTTTCAGAGATGTTTAATTCTGTGTATAAGAGACCATCTGTTTTCTGATAAATGTTCTTGCTCATATTTTTGGGCAGGTTATTTTATTTAGTCTTTTAAGCTTTGCTTCTTTTTTTTTTTAATAAACACGTTTCAATGAACATCATAAAAATAATCACAATATATAGAAATGAAAAGCTTAGCTCTTCAGGGTTTTGGTTAGTTGGTTGTTATATCTCCCAGGTTGTGGGATGAGAAAGGGACTGTTCTATGTATTTTCCAGAGCAGTCTATAAGGTCGCTCCCCATGGTGATGTCTCCCTGTCCAGGCCTGTAACTTTGAAATGCGCATGAAGATCTTGCCTAGTAAAGATTTCTGTTTATGAGCAGCCTAAGCAAAATTAAAAAAAAAAAACCCCAAAACCAAACGAAACAAAATGCTGAGCAATTTATAAAATTAACTTCTTTCTAGCTAAGATTGCAATAGAATTATATGACCCACAGAGGGTTGCCAATAGGAAACAATACAGAAGTAGTGAAATTCTTAGAGTATCTGTCTCGCGTGTCCATTAGTTGATAGGAATCACTACAGGAATATTAAGAAAATATCTTACTTGGTAGGTTACGTTCAAGAAGCTCATTGCTAACAAAATATGTCATTTTTGCTTGTGTTAATTATGACTGAATAAACATTCTCTTTTTTTCCTTAGGGAGATTAAACAGGATTCACAGGTAAATCAAACTTCTGGAATGGCTGTAAAGTTTATGAGTTCAAAATTGACAATTTGAGAACTATATGTATATTTGAGAGTTATATATTATCATCCTCTAATATCCTCTTTAAAATGAACATTTCAACAAACATTCGCATGACAATAATAATCCAACAGAACATTTGCAAAAAGTAAACACAAAAGGAGTAAGCACAGGCAACATCAGTTCTCTGGGAGCATATTGTCAGTACTTATTAAACAAAGAAACCTAGTTATTATCATTACCATTGTTGTTATAACAAACATTTATGCAACTTTTCTGAGATATTCTTCCAGACCAGTTTTTGCAATTTATCTTGCCAAAATGCAGAAAACTTCTGGAAAAAAACATGAGGAACTTCTGTTTCTTTTTCTTTGACATCAAATTTTGCTCAAATTTAAAACACATTCAATTTAACTTATTTTCTTTTTTTCAATACAAGTAGCATTTAAGATAAAGTTGTTTTGACTACTCTGCATGTTTTATCCTGGACAATAATCATGAGTTTACCTGAGAACTCCGTTTTTTTGAAGATTAAGTTTACTGTTGTGTCTGTGTGTTTGTGTGTGTCAGAGAGGGAGGCAGAGAGATTTTGGTTACACACTGTGATCTAATACCACATATTCAACCAGGATAAAATGCTAACTGTTCATAGATATACAACTGAAAAATCCAACTTACTCTAGAAGCAGATTTTCTGAGAGCACAAAGAAGGACTTTGAGTACTTGGACTTTGAGTCCCACTTTCCTCCATCTCCTAGCATTTCAGCAGTGATGTAAAATGCTTTTGCATATCACAAAGTAATTTTTTCATTTTTCTTAAAACCCTCCCAAAGTCCTCCTCCTAAAATGTTGTTCCAATGCCATGGTAGTGCTATAAAACTGTAGGTGCATGAGTTATGTTAGGCACTATGAGATAATTAATAGAGATATTGGTACCTGTTCTTAGGACACAGCAGCTTCAGTTCATAGTGCTCACAGACATCAGCACCTCCCAGAAGATCCAGAGATGCCCTTGCATCTAAATCATATAAACTCAGTCCTATCCAAGATGTTTAGGATAATTCTAATTTTAAATTTAGTGAAAATAGTAAATTTAGTGAAAAATTAAATTTAGTGTTGCATCTCTGGATCTCATAGTTTGCTTTGCATATAGCCCTGAATTTCCAAGAAAACCTTCGGAGACTGGTGGTTGCTGCTCCTTTTAGGTCAAAAACACTCAAGAGTCTTCATCTCCAAGTACAAGTGTTAAAGAGAAATTTTTTCTAAACCCCAGGAGATTACTGAATAGCACTGAACAGAAGAAGAAAAAGAACAAGAGAAATAGTACAGCATTTAGAGTTTACTGAAGTTAAGATGTTCTCTGGAACAAAAGGAATCCCTCAAAGTAGCAGGTTAACCTCAGTGGCCTTAAAATAGCCAGATTGCATCATAATAGATCTGATATGACCATTCTTTCCAAGGTGCAGGTCTTCAGAAAACCTGCTCGTAAACCTGAGTTTTACCCTAGTTCACTACCCTTGAGAGTTCCTGACTTCCTTTATCCTTATGCTGAATAACACTGGGCTACAGGGACTCATTAATTTGAGCTCTAATAAAGAATAGCTCAATTGAATCAGTCATAAGTTAAATACATGGCTCTTTATTCTTTTTGTGGGATCATCATCTATGGAGAACACCACATCTCAGCTCTGTGTCTTGCCTCGAAAATAACCCCTGCATTTTAGTACTCAGGCACAGGCACAGAGAGAACTGGTTCTTCCCTGTTCCTGTGGCAGGGAAAGTATGTTGCTTACTCCTATCAGTGCAATTATGCCAGCACGGGGTAGAGCACACTTTTTTTTTGAAATTAAAGAACTTTAAAATGTGAGTCTTAAATCACAATATGTAGGCTAGTTATTGGTATATGTTGAAAACACCTTGCTTTATGAATAGAAACTCAATTGCATGGCATGTGACAATTAGGATTCATGGCCCACTGAGTAAAATACAAGCTAAATCGTCCTTTAGTGCAGGAGCTAGCCAGAGAAAACACAACTGGTTACAGAGAGGATGTCATAAATGTATAAGAAATGAAGCACGCAATCTCAGAATATGGAAAATGAGTGTAAGAGAAAACCACAAGCAATTTTTCATATTTCAAGAAGCCAGGTATTCCTTTTGATGAATTATAAGGTACTGAAAAGATTGACATTAGATTCCTTGGATAATTTCTGTGCTTATTAATGTAACACTTGGTTTATACTTGAAAAATATGGATTTTCTGAGTTCTACTAATAAAAAAATAAGACTATCTTTAATTTTTTTTCATTATACTAAGAGAAACAAGTGAATAGGTTGTAATTATTACTAAAAACTAATAGCTACTATTTTTTATTCATATAATATACATTTTTACTTCAAACAAAAGAAAACTAATTTTTCCTCTTATATTCAAAGATACGTTCCACTATATACAATGGATACATTCCACTGTTTTTCTGAGAATTAATTACTCTAAATCAAGCAGTTAACATCAGTAGAGACTGGGAATATTTCCTGTGGGGAGTTATGTACTCATTCTTGGCAGAACTTTTGCACAAAAAACGGTTTTAAGGGTTTTGTTTTAAAAGAACCTGTTATAAAATTCCACAGATCTTTTAAGACCCTTGTTTAACAAGTATTTTGATAATGTCAGAGTAACTGACTGTGCTATTCATCCAGAGAAATCAACACTGCTGTTATTAAAGAGAGGGTTTAAGTATGGCATAGAACTACAAAATTGGCTCAGGTTTCAGCCACTGAGAAGGGAGCGCCAAACCAGAGATGTGCTGAAGGAAACCCCATGGCAGCTCCACTGGATGATAAGGTGCATTAGGATGTGAAGCTGGAAGTAAAGAAAAAGGTTCAGTCATGTAAATAGCTGAGGTGATGATTGAAAGTTAGTCTGATGAGCAGCTCGGTCACAACCAATCAGTTGAGGTGCTCCAAGGAACACAAGTCTAACACTCAGACAATCACAGTAGAAATCTGCCTCTTACGGAGCCAAATGTTTTGCAATGAGGCAATTTAACAACTTGGTAGTCTTCCCAAATCTGCCATTGGCTTGTACTATGACTAGTTAACCTAGTAAGACATTTCAATGAGCTAAACAATTAAGCTGGGACCCAAACTGTAATTTTAATGTGGTGAAAGGGAACCGTAATCCTATGACTGTGAAACTTCAATCTTAATAGCTCTAATATGGACATAATAGCTCTGTTCTTCTTTATTCAAGTTGCAGAAGCAGAAAATTGAAAGAACAGAAGTGTGTTTTCTTTGGAAAGAACTCATATAGGCATTTACAAATCTGGAATATCAGATTTAGTCTCTATCCTTAGTTTGGCAAGACTCAACAGAGTAGATTAGCCCCAGGAAAATGAAAGGCTTAAACTATAATTAATCCATTAAAATAACTTAAAATTAGTCATTGACACACAAGTATGTTTTATAATTTGGTTTGTATACCCATACAAATTAAAGTACACATTTGTTCAGAATGTCTGTAAAAAAAGCTAGACACAGCTCGTGTTCCATTTCATCCTTGAAAAAAGACATGTACAGAAATAAATGATGAATAATTTTGTCTTGCTCTCTGTGAGCACAGCACAATACAGCACATATACTTGTAACTACTCACTTTCAGATAAGGAAAGCCACACTGTGTGTGCAATGCTAAGAACATAGAGGCAACTAAATCTAATAAAACAGTAGTAATGGGGGACTTCAACTGTCAGCATATAAACTGGTCATATGTCATACTGGGACAAGGTTTAGGAAGCAATTTCTTGACATTTTAAGCAATTGTTTCTTGGAACAGCTCGTTCTAGAGCCCACAAGGGGAGAGGTTATGGCCCTAAGTTACACACAGAGAGTTATTTCAAGAACCATAACTGAGCCACTAAATAATAGTGCCCAAAACACAATTACATTCAGATCCTTGTGGGAGGGACTGTGCAATAACATGACATTAAACTCCAGAAAGGAAAAAGTATGAAGTATAGGGAGATGGAAATCACTACAGAGAACCCTGCCAAAACCAGAACCTATATGCCCCTAAAATGAAAGGCAAGCTATAAAATTGCAGCCGTGGAATCTGCAACACAATGGCAACCCATCTTGCCTAAAGGGTCTCTCAAGACACATGGTCTTAAGCAAAATTGGAGTTGGGAAGGCTTGGGATTATTAGAATGAAAGCCTCCTCTATTGTTGTGATATCAGAGATGATATTTCTGAAGTGTTGACATAACTACATCCATTTTTAATTGTGGTATCAGATTATTCATAGATCTTTGTTCAAAATGTGAAACCACTACTCATTGATTATTAATAATACATGTTGATCTGCACAGCTTTACAGAGCATAAATTTCTTTCTATTTTTCTCATTAATAAAAAGTGGGATTTTGACATGACAGTTTAACTAAGTTTTTTGAGAAATTGTAAAGTTTTGTTACTTATTTCTGTGGGACCAGACTTAGAAGAGTGCAAGATAGTTTTCAGAATCTAATACAAAATATTTGTAAAGATTTTACTTCAATTCAGTTCTTGTACCAAAGAACACTACAGCTCAAATATTAAAGATGTTTTATAAAGTCTAGCACTACATCTGAACATCTTTTTATCACTGACTGTATCTAAAAATAAGAAAATAGTGAGAGGATGAGGTACATCCAAAATGTATTGGGAGTTGTGATTTGTTACTTTTTGATGAAAATAAGACTGTTTATTTTTTGATGGCTGATGCTTATCATGTGTTTCCAGTTTTCTATCTCCATCACACTTCACTTGCATTCTAAAAATAGAAGGGTTTTTCATCCATTTTATGAGCTAGCAGGACATGAGTAGAATAACAAATACAAGAAATCAACAGAACTCTCTTTTTAGATTTTTTCCTAATGATTCCCATGACTCGCATTTCTGTCTTATATTTATGCTGTATTATTCACTGGTTTCAAATTGCTTGCATCCATCCCTTAGGAGCTTGTAGCCCGGCACCTTCATTTCACTTTCAACTTAAAGGTTTGGTATCCAAGTGCTGGTATTGATCATTTTATCTTTCTTTATTTTCTCCTATTCTTTCTCTAACCTATGACATTTCTAATGAATATATACCTGAATGAATAAAGTGGCTCTGCAGCATAAAAGAAGCCACTTCCAAAATAATGTTTTTCTGGCTTTCTTGCTAAGAATTTTCTTTTGTGATCTCTGTTTTCAACTAAAGAAACATTTTAACCACAAACAGTACCACTAAATTCCTGCAGTAACTAACAGGTTACAGATCTTATCCACTTGATATGACAAATGATTAGTTACTTGCTAGCATCTGAGAGCTCAAAAATATTTCCATCAGAATGATTCTCTTCACAGCTGCTCAAACAGAAAACAAAACAAACCTATAAAATGAGATTGTGAATAAACAGCAGAAAAGTCAGCTCATTACTTGGCTAATACTTATGGAAGTTGTTCTCCTGAATGTCATCATAATCTAGCTAAGCTGTACCATACTACTTTGGAATGCCTACAGTATGTGCTATATGAAAAGGAAGAAATATATAAGATATCAAATGGTAGAAAGAGGCAAAGAAAACCATCCATCTCTGTCTCAAGGTACAGATTCCTTGACCTCTTGAACACTTCATAACTAGTGGTAGGTCATGTTTATCTGCTGGGAACGCTGGAAAACTGCCTCAGCTCCTGTATTAATATTTCCTCCACAGGCTGAGAGGACAGCCAAACTCTGAGGAAGAAAAGATTTCATCAAGTAGGAAGGTTTAATCCTAAATCGAGGTCACTTTGAGGAACATATTTTCAAACTAATTATTTTTTCCTGGGTCAGAAAAAGTAGAAGACCTCCTGCTGTCTGGACATGAAAAAGTACTACAAATATGACTCAGAGCAAACAAAAATATACCCTATATATACACATAAAGTCAAAAGTATGATTTTCACATTCATAAATACTGAATTAATGACACACCAGATTACCTGTACGTCATATGTTTACAGCTATAAAACACCCTGAAATTGGCCTATTATTCATTTTTATTTGCTACATTTTCTTTAAATTACATACAAGGAAATTGGTTGCAATTTTAGTATTGCAAACCCACAGCGTTTGACTGCCCACATTTTTTTCCATATTGCAATCAGCACATACATCATTTAATAAATCAAGTGTATCTATTAGGCTAAAGGTTTAAACATTTGTTTCATGAAGGATCATTAAATATACAGATCAGGCTTGCATGTGCAGATCCACATAAAATTAACTAACGTATGTTAAAAGAAAGGGTAATGCAAATGCACGGAGTACCTTATATAAATAAAACACTTCAGTTCTAGACAAGGAGAATCATACAAGGATGTGCTCTGAAAAAGCAATGAGCATGCAGGCAACCACAGAAGACCTTTGAACAACTCAGCTGAATTTTTTACATGTAGATATAGTAGATAACATTTTTCAGGATCATAACTTCAGATACACAAGAGCTGAACCCACTGAAGCTAATTGAAGTCCCTTTCTTCTACCTACCTCTACAGAAGTAATATGGTAAGTATTTAAGGCTAAATGAATGACCACTTCAAGTCAACAGAAATTCTCTTGGGTAAAAATGAAGCACATACTTAGCTTTGTAAAAGCTGTACAACACAAGTGAGACTTAGACTGCTGCCTGAGTTAAAGTGTCCATGTTTCTTAAAACAACTAAACTTCAAAAATTTATATTTTATAGATTTATTAGATGGCATTAAGACCATAGCAGAGGACCAGGAGGCCTGATAGGTGAAAGGTCAGTGTATATATCCTGCCACTCCTTCTATTTCCTTCCTGCCACTAGTGGAGTTCAGCCCCATTTGTTATGATTCCTATTTCTTCAGTTACATTTGAAAATATCCACTGTTGTCATAAGAGATCTTAGCAGCAGGTGATGCTGAAGGTGGAACAAGGTTGGCAGGTTGTCTCTGGCCTACACCCACTGGAATACACTTTCTTGCTAAGTCAGGATTGCAGTCTAGGATTCCCACTGTCTGCTGTAGTAAGGTCAGGTGAAACCTAAATAACCAAACAGGTATCTCATTCTCAGCTCTCACATCACCTCTTGGTACTGACACACATAAAAATGTGTGTCTTGTATTGTTAGAAATCATTAATTTTGTGCAAATTTTGTAAATCCAAAAGTTTAAACTTTTCTAAGGAACCCTGCTTATTGTCAAAATTGTATTTCAAACTGGAGTTTGTTTGCTATTAATAACCTGATTTCAGTAGCTCATCATTCAGAAGAGTACACACACACTACTTCTTACCAAGAGCAATCAGTTGGATCACCATTGAGAGATTAGGAACTGGTGGATTAAAGTTTCTGAACCTTAAACAATTTGTATTGTAATTCTATTCTCAACATCTGAGTTGCTACTTAATAGTGATTACACTGAAAAATCAGTGTCAGACTGAGCACCCAACTGACTGTACAGTTGTCAGAGCAATGCTGGGAGAGTAAGTTAAAGTATTAAACACTGCACTAAAGACAGCCATATAAATCTTAAAAAAACTACAGAAGTATTGTTTTCAGAGCAAGTCTGGACAGTGTGCAGTAATAAAATATGAAAATACCCACTGAACAGTGGACAATATGGAAAAATAATGTGCTTTCCCTAAGCATTTATCCAATAGACTGATGAAAGAGAGAACTGTGGAAAAAAAACAGTGTGTGACAGGGTAATTAAAGACTGTATCATAGTACAAACATACTGGGGACATAAATAAGGGTTAAACAGCTGGCCTCAATTCTGCTGCATAATCATTTAGGAATGAGATTTTGAACTCAACATGTTTTTAACATATTGAAATGTATATTCTAAAATGCTGCAAACACATTGCAGACTATATACAGCTGTAATGACTAGTAACACATGAAATTTTTAAAGCATAACACAGATCTCTTTCTCTGTCAAAGCAGGATCAATTCTATCCATGTCACTCCTGGCAGATATTTGTCTAACAGTTTCTTAAAGGCTTTCAGTGAAGGACATTCCTCCCCAGGCAATCTAATCTAACATTTCCCTCACTATCCTCACTGTTCAAAAATTCTTCCTAATATATAACTTGAATCATCTTTCATGCAATTTAAACTCCTTATTTCTTTTTCTATCCATCACAAACATGGACAGCAGCTTGTTTCCTGCCTCTTTGCAGCAGATTTCTATGTATCTGGAGACTGTTATCTTGTCACACTCAGTCTTTTCCTCCTTAGGTTGACCAATCCAGTTCGATAACTTTGTTCTCCGAGGTCATGTTTTATAAACATCTGAAACTTCTTGTTATAATCCTCTGACAAGCTATAATTAAAATGGTCTATAATATAGAAATGGTCTCCATTTTTATGAAGTATGGTACATAAAGCTGAATTTAATATTCTAGCTACCGACCACAAGCTGAAGAGTACTGCTTTAGCCAAGAAGAACAAAGGGTTACTTCACATGAAGCATTTAAATAAAGTAGGTCCATAAGAAGTTAACTACCATATACTAATTTTTAATCTGGCAGATAGGTTTGGAGGGATTAAGTCTCAAATTAAAGAATTTTTTTCTGAATCTGTGTTTGCTTAATTGCCATATTACAGAGTTATAGAGTGAAACACATCACCAGTGATATATTATTCACTTTAGCCACTTCCTTTAGGTTGTTCACGAATGGCAGCTACAGTGAATAGACTTATAGTTGTGCTAAAAAGCTTTTGGCTATTGAACCATGTTAGCTGTCATCTCAAGTGAATCCTTTCAATCAACATAATAAAATATACTAGCAAAATCCTGTATGATTAATTCATTGTAATCTATCAAACCTGAAGGAACTATTAGGATGGAAAAGTAATGGATTCTTTTTATTATTGTTACCAAAGACACAGCTGTTTAAAGAAGAATGAAGAAACAACAGGGCAAGTTGCATGCTGCACTATGTGAATGTACACTGTTTTAAGATTTTTCCTTCAGGGTTAACTACAGGTTGACGCAGGTAAGAAGGAATCTGGCTTTCGGAAAATAGAGGCAATACCTATTTGCAAAAGTAAATCTGTGTACAGAATTCCAGGAAAATTCAGAACATATAGTTTCTGAAGCAAAGGAGGTCTCTATGTGTTCCAGTACGTTGGATAGGATCAGCCCTTTGTACTGAAGAATTACACGAAGCCTTCAATAAATATTTACTTTGCTGTTGAATAAAGATTAAATAACCTTTACAAATTTCTGGTCACATGATTGAAACAAGACTCCCACCAAAGTAGCTACTTCCATTTTGCAGAAAGAGTTTTAGTAAGCTTTTGCAGTATCTTTGTTTTCTCTGGATGCCTGGGACAAGTATTGGAGAGCACAGATGCAGAGAGGCTCAGCATCACCAAACAAGAAAATATGTATCATCTTTGCATTTTCCAAGTAATATTTCTGTGACATCAGAGTAGCTGCATTTCCACATTGTCTTTATCCTGCCTGTTCTTGCTCAGACTCTGAACTGGAGCAACCCTAGGTTGGCTTTCTTTGGCCGCACTGCTCCTGAGGTCAGAGTGCAACACATCAATGATCATTTTCAGTCAGCTGTTTTGGCTGTTGCCTGTGTTGAGCTGAGGATGCCACAATTCCAATCATGCTGTTAGCTTTTTAGGCCAGAGGCTTTCCACAATTACTGTCAGCTGGTGGCTGGGTTGCATCCAGTGCAGGGTATGTCTCACATCCATCATCTGCACTTACTGTGCTGTCTGTGAGTGCCAAACGTCAGGGTCCCTCCAGTCTGTGTTCTGCTGGACACGGCCCCGGCCAGTGCTGCCATTCCGCAGCAGACACAAGTTACCAGGGAGAGAGAGAACTGTGTCTTCAGCTTTGTGCTCACACGTCTGTGCCAAGCTTTCTACAAGCTTTAGTAAATGTGGCTCTTACTACCCTGTCATAAAATGTTTTGCACATCCAACCTGTACAGGAGAAGAAGGACCAGTAAGTCTCAGATGACAAGCTTGGATGGGAGATAATTTGATTCATAGTCAATAATGATGGAGACAGCTTCACCTGCTTTCCTGCAGCACTACTGCATCTGTACTGTACTATATGTCCTTAGGAATTTTTTACACAGTTCAAGCCTATGAAACTGAGGTACCCTGATAAATTTCTTGATAAATAATTCATCTGCTCATGTATTCTATGCACATACCTGCAGTGAAGGGCTTTCATTCCTCCAAGAACACAATAAACTGAAAGACAACCACTTGATACCATCTGTAATCAGCTTATTAAAAAAAAAAGTAGGGACGAAGGAAACAACAATCTAGAGATATTAACATTGTACTGAGCATGACATGTGGCTTTACTACTATTTTACTAGTTTTGTGTTTATTCCTCATTAAATGCACAATCTCTAAAATATGGTAAATGGATGAATTTCCATTAAAATTCTGATTCATATCAGGAGTGCAATTTTTCATATAAATGCCTACTTTGTTTCCATTTGCTGAGATTTGAGTCATATCACTAAGTGGTCTTGGAGCTTATGAGCTGGATGCCTTTCAAATGAAAAATAAACCAGAAGCAAAGTTCCAAGAGCAAACCCAATGCACTCTGGCTGCTAATAGGCATGCAGTTCACTGGAACTGCCAAGAACTACTATGAAATATCTCCCCTCCCCAAATACAGACATCCACACCATCTGTTATGTTCTATAGATCTACTATGATGCTTGAGTATGTCTGACATAGATGGAGTCATTATGAATCATTCAGCCCATTAATAGAAATAAGAGTTTTCTTAACTTATACTGCACAGTTTACACTTGTGTGTATGGATTTCAGACAGGCTCCCTGTGGCAAGACTGCACAAAATTAGGACACTCTTCTTTACCCTATGACCAAGATGCATGGAGTAGTGATTGGTTTAATTATTATATCTAGAGAGATTTTGAAAGAATTCATGCATGATTATGTCTCACTCAGTAACATTAAAACAAAATAACACAATGATACAATGCCAGGAAACACCTTGATAAAAACGGTGCCTCTCATATGGATATCTACAAAAGATGCTTAAGCAATCTGTTGAAACTGAGTCTGGTTTAACTTGTTTATGAAACAGTTTCATTGGATGCACATAAACCTAACTCCACTATTATCTATGGTTCTTAAATTATGTTTCTTCTTTGGCATCAGTGAGTTGTGAAAGATGTTTTAAACTATGAGGGAAGACATCTTGTGATTTATAATCCTGATCTCACTTGCTAGACTGCTTGGTATCATTGTAATCTAAAATGATTCTTTACTAGTATTGGTCTTACTCTTCATTACAACACAAAATCATAAACTGATAATAACAAAATGAACTGAAACATCAAGGCAGAATCAAAGCATTGATGAGTTTAACAATTTCTCCAAATTTCTGCTAAATAATGTTCTTGAAAATAAACCTCCAAAATATATAGTTTACATCAATACCCTGTAAAATGGACCCCATAAATCTTTGTGGGTTCTGCCTATTTGGGTTCAGAAGCATGAAGAGCTTCTACACAAGAAATCCAGTTGAGTTAGTCACATGCTGAGACAGTTACAAGGGCAGATCCCAGATGAGGAAAACTCTACAAGACAGGAAGCCTGAAAAAATGATGCTGGATCCATTTCTGAGGAAAAGTATTTAGGAGCTGTGGAATCAATCAACTGAAATCACACTAGGAGCCAAGGTAAATGTATGCTGTTTCCCTTTGATTACAAGTTTTCACATTCTGAAAAGTGAAAAAGAAAAAGAAAAAGAAAAAGAAAAAGAAAAAGAAAAAGAAAAAGAAAAAGAAAAAGTCATTATTGCAATTTATCACAAATTGCAAAAAGATTTTGAGATACCAGGTCAAACAATGTCCTGTCAGAGCCCCCAGAAATAAAGGGGATTGCAATTGCTCCTTAAACAGAAGTACACAGTCCTGGGAAAAGTCAGCTAGGTGACTGTTCTGTGATCTTTAGCTGAACATGCAGAAATGTTAACAGTGCCCTTTCTACTTCTGCAGACCTTCAAATACAAGAGTTTTGCCCCTCTTGACCCAAAAGAAGGAAGTGGTTTGCAGAGTGCCAGAAGCTCAGTAAGGGACTTTGTTGAGACCTAGTCAATTAAAGGCTTTAAATGTCAAAAACAATATTTCTAAGCCAATCTACAAAACCAGTCAGTGAAAAGATTGGGCAAAATTACTAATGTCCAGTTGTGCAGAGTAAATAAGCTAAGGTCCTTTAAAGGAACCTTTCATTTTACCTTTTTGATGTTAAAAAAAAACTGCAGAGCCTTTCTGCTGAAAACAAGAAAGTCAGTGTACAGAGGCACACTTAATTTTAGAGCATAAGTGAGATTTTTAAAAGGTTTTTAAAAGGTTTTTAAAAGGTTAATGTTGCTGAAAAACAAACAGGATGTTTTCAGCAATATTTTCCAAAGGAGAATCTCATCTGAAAATGCTTTCATAATTACTATGTCTGTTAAAGGAACTCACAAGGATTTTTCAAGTGCTTTAGATTTTCTGTTACTGTGTTGCAAGCTTTCTTTTTCTCTCTGAGCTTTTTCTGGGTAAATCCCAGCCTCACCAAGTCAGTAGCAAAACTCATCAGTATTTCACCCTTCAAAGTTTGTTGCAAGCTTTCACAAATGGCGAAGATGGGTGCTGGTGCTCAGAGAAGGAAATGTGCAAATTTCTACACATCCTGTGAGAAATAGAATCAAGTAACTAATCTTTTCCCTATTTTTGGCACATTTTGTAAGAGTTGTTTTTCTTGACTTATTCTTCAATACCCATACAAACTTCCAGTCATGGTGTGATTTCCCTTCTTTGACAGTGAGCTGCAGAAATGACATGCATAACATTCAGATCAGGACACCAAGTGACACTGCAAGTACTCTTACAGCTTTGACCTTCAACTCCTCTTCCACACTGACTCACACATTACATTACCCATCAGGCAGCAAAAAGCACTTTGCTGACAAAAGCTGCTTTTCACTTACGCTCAAAGTGGTGAAAATATCCTAGGTAAAAGAACTTTTTTTTTACCTTTCCCTATGATGAACGCCAAAGAAAATTGAACAAAAAGGGGAACAATTTCTTTGGAAGTACCTAATTTTTGACACAGCTCTATTTTCTGCCTGATTTAATGGGAGGCAGGAGAGTGGCAAATTTAAGAGCAAACTTGAAAATAGTCATTACATCAGTTTGCTGACCAGTTAGTTCAGCAGTGAATGACCTAATTTGCTCCCTAAGACTCTCTCCTGTTTGATATCACAAGAAAAGGTCTATGTGTTAAAATGTGCATCTCATTACATTATGCAGCACAGGCCTCCATAATGTGATGAGATATGACATGAAGTTAAAAAAGTCTTTTGTGCTTTCTGCTAAGATCGTATGTTCCAATATTTTAAAAGTCTGCAAACATAGGTGCCTCAGAAGTCACACTGCTGTCTTAGAAAGGCACTGACAGAAACTGTCCTCCTAATTCTGGTTTTAACTTACTCTCAGGTTTAGTTTTTAAAACATTCTTTGTTTAGTTCCTCGGCCAGATAAAAGGAAAAGAAAACTCGCATTCAGAGTTAACCATTTCTATGCCAACAATGAAACAATCTGTATCCATCCCACCACTGATTTAGAGTGAGCAGAGACCAACTGATCTCAGATTAATTGCAGCTAAAGGCATGGCCCTCTCCATTTCATAGCCTCATTGTTCAGGGCTGGGTTCTGACACTGAATATTCTGATCTAGACTGAGGATAACTCAATTGAAATCAGTGTTACTTAGACTTGCGTGGGCAAAGTTAAGACTCACCCTGCATTTTCTGTTTTACTCAGGGGTTGAACTTGTATTTTCCTAGAGCTGATGGAGAGTTTCCTAAAAAGTAGCAAGGAAAACTGTGTTAAGAAATTCCACTTTTCATCTTCTGGGAGATTTGCCTAGGTTCTCATGTAATTTCTTATTTCCTCCTTCATCAGGGGGATGAAGGAAGATTTAGCCTTCCAGCTCAGTGTACCATTACTTGTACCTCCATTTTTCCAGAATTTTTTTCAGTGAAATAGCACATACTTGTTTAATTGAATGGGGCTGCGATGGGCTTTAATGGAGAGACAAAAGCTGGCAGATTTCTGTGGAGAGCTGTGTGTGTGCATGTGTGTGTTTGTGTGAGGCTGAGGGGTGACAGGGTGTCCAGGCAGAAGGAACACTGCAAATAGTTGACCAGCGGCCTCTCTGCACCCCATGTCTGCAGGGTTTGGCTGAGCTCAGCCACTGCATGCACACCAGGAGATGTTTTCCCTGAGATGCCCCTTTAGGAGAAAGCTGGGGGCTGGGGTATTGTGGGTCTTGCCTCTTCAGGCCACCCCACTTCCTTTCATCCTTCCCCACCCCACACGAGTGGGGAAATCATGAAAGGTCCCCTCTCAGTGGGGTCCAGGAGACAAAGAGTACTACCCCATTTATTTTCTTTCATTCAAATTGATTTAAAAATCTGATGTGTAAACAGAGCTGAATACTCGTCAGGCTGTTACTATAGAGCCAGCTCCTGAAGCCTGGGCTCAGTCCTTCGTCAGTTAGGGAGCTTTAACTCAGAGAAATATGAGTAAAGGTCTTCAGTCTTTATATAAAAACCAGCAATGAGCAAGGGCATCATTAGCAGCAGATGCACATTCGACCTCCCCCTTGGGAGTGTCCTCTGCTGCTGCCCCACCACATTCTGCCATCCTGGTGTGTGGCCACAGGGAGCTGCAGGCAGAGACCAGCCTGGGGCAGGAGGCATCCACAGCTCCTGGACCCAACACCCACCCTCTGTTCCTGCCATCTGCGCTGCTGCCCAGCAAACCACCCCACACAGACAACAAGAAATGGCTGGAGGAGCAATGTGAAGTTATGAGGACAAAGACAACTTCAGATTAAGAAAGCCCTGAAATATCTTGAGCTCATTAGCAGTCAGATTGCACTATGCTAGGACCTGGTGCTGGTTCAGGAGGAGCTTCAGAGAACTGGAGATGAAAGGAGATCTGTAGCTCACATTATTATTTAGCACCAAAGCCCTCAACAGAGTAACGGGCCAGGAGGAAATCGTTTGTAAGACTGTGATATATATGTTCCATAAAACAAAGCAAGTTACTAACCCACCTTTGCCCTCTGAAGTCCCTGCAATTAAAAGAAGTTACCCTGGAATTAAGTGATCTTCACCAGGGAGAGAGGAGAGCTCCTGACAGAAGCTGTTTTAAATTCCTTTAAGTTATGTCACCATGTGAATTCTGCATATGGGAGTTTCATCGAAGGCAGTGTTTTTCAGTCATGATATTATTTTTTGTTTTGCCTACAAATGATGGTGAGTCAGTTCTATCAGGCTGTCAAGTGACTTCAGGAAGCTGGAGGAAAACCAAATAAAAAGAAAACCTAAGCAATATCTCACTTTTCCCTGGTATGTACAGGGGTGGCATTTCCTTCCAGCCAGTTATGTGTTTATATTTTCTTCACTCCCCCTCTTTGAAAACAGACACTTTACTGAGATCCAAAAGTTCTGACTTCACTCAGTTTATGCCTCATTATATACTGGAGAAAGTCTAGTGTCTGTAGTCCCTACTATACTCTGTGTGCTGTTTGTCTCTGGGAATGAAAGATGAGGCAGAGAGCCATAGATGAAATCCTGAACCCATTAAAGGCAAGAGGAGTTTTGCCATTGACTTGTCTGGGGTCACAGTTTTGCCCTGAGTCTTTTATTTCCATCTCGTACAATGCCAGGCAGCTGTCAAAGCTGATGCCTAGTCGGTTCATTAGGCTGACATGATCAGATACAATTTCACCAAACCTAAATTGTTGGTGTCTGCACGGAGTTTAGACCAGAGATAAAAGCCGATTTTAACACAAAACTTTCATAATTTTATAAAAGTATGCAAGTGGTTTCTAGTATAAATCGAGAATGCACCTAAACAGTTTTGAAACCGATTCAGTTTTGCAAAATGCTGTAAAGAAAGCTGAGGGTGCAAATTGTGAGCTCTGAAACTTTACCACTTTCACAACAGTTCTTCACAATGCAGCCACCATGATTTGACTATCATTACCTTGAACTTATACCAAAGCAGCATGGAGGTCTTAAACTTTCCTGGGAGCAAACACTAAGCATGTACAAATAATAAGAAGAGTAATATCTGGACAGGTTTGGAAATAGTGAACATTATGTCAGCACATCTGTGCATCTTATTTGGACATAGAAATTAATTATCTGGAATTGACTGACAAAGCAAGTACAGCTTTCAGATTCTTTCTCCAGCATAAGACACTATTGCAACAGCTGTTTAATCTCAACATGTTTCAGTTTCCATATACTTTGAAATTTTTAGTGCAATATCACAGAAAACGCACATATGAGAGCAAATGGAAGCATATGTCTTCCAAACACAAAATAAAGCTTGAAGTATGCATCTTAGTTGTAAAATGATGCACCTTCAGTGAGGATATCCTCAATCTAATGAGTATTGTCCTCTTCAGAGGATAATAGAGATTTAGTACTGTAAATGAATGATACCTTTGCAATAAGTCCAACATGTAGAAATTATAAGAGCAAAAATATCCCTACAACCTGAAGGTTTAAAGCAGCATTTTAGTTTAGCTTTTTAAACTACCTCCTGCTTTTTCACTCTGAACCAACAAAATAAAATCAGACATTCCCCAGAATGGCTGACAGAACAGCTCTGAGAAAAGGCTGAATTTTGCAGGATGTATCACTACAGGAGTTTGTAATAAAGCTGCAAACTTCAGAAAAGGTGAGATGAAACTTTTCACAACATTGTCAGCCTTGATACAGTCACAGCACATGATCCTGTGTTGGGCAAAACTACTGACAGTGGTGGAGGGGGGCTCGGGCTGGAAAAGGTCTGTGGGGTTTGGGCATTCTGCCAAAAAATCCACATAATGCTGAGGCTAAAAGCCTGAATGTGTTCACATTTAGCCTCATATTAAGCATGAGTAATTACCTTCCAATGAGTGGAGTTACATGCATGTAAAGCTAATGCAACAGGGAAGACTCTGTCCATATGATGGGAAAGGCTGCTAGTATAGAATAATAACCCCCCACTGATCATTCCTGTATTTTTAGAACTGAACTTGGGCTGAACCTCTCTCAAGGTTACAACACTTTCTGGTAACTTATGTCCAGGCCTTCTGCATTTTTGGCTCCTGGCCTAGATAAGGACTTGAAGTGCAAATAATCAGCTTAAAGGCTGTTTCCCACTTGAATCAGAGAGGAAATAGGGGAATCTCACCAAGCCACCTTTTTTTCAGATGACTTCCAGCCCTATTTCCAGACCTGCAAGATCTGTCAGAAAACCCTGCAGTCTATTACGCCTTTTTTCCCACCTCCTGCCACGTTTGCTCAGTCTCCAGCAGTCTCTCCAGGAGAACCTGGTGGGGCAGAGATCTGCCTGGTGGCTCTCACTGTATGGACCATGGGTCTGGTCTTGAGGAATGCCCTGCAGACATCCTGCACATCTGACGTGACTTCAGTGAAATTCACTGCTTGGCGTTCATCCTGTCACACATCACTGAGATCTCAATCTGAGTTTCTTTAGAAGTAATAAAAACATATACTTGTGTACTGTTCTTAGCCAAATTGCAGCTACAAGGGTTTTAAATAATTGTCCACACACCTCTATAGAGTCTTCTTTTTCTGTGCCAAGAGTTTTTAATTCTTTCCTCTATCTGCCTTCCCTTGAAAATTGTGTCTTATTTGTTCTAATTATTTTTTTAACTTTTATTTTTGTTGATGGAAGAAGAGTTTCAGAGAACATGAATGAGATGCAGGTTCTTACAGGAAACCAGCCTAGGTAGTGCAGAAAATCTAAACAACCAAGATCATTGAAGAGTCCTGAATGTGTGTCGCTGATCTTGGCCACAAAATCCACAGTTCTGGTCTGGGTCACCTCTTCTGGTCCGCACAACTTGTACATGTGTGAAAAGCTAATCAATGTTTTGGCCCTGCAGGTTCTGTTGGACAAGACCCATTGGTTTCTTGATTAATGTTTACTCCTTAACTTCCATTTTTCTTCTACTTGGCCTGCCTATCCTTTCCTTTCAAGCCTGTTTTCTGATCGCACTGCTGGCCCCAATGTCCAGAGTACTGCTCTGAGCTGAGGCTAATGCAATTATCACTGCACGCTATTTCCAGGATATGTTCATTATCACTGTTTTGCACAGATCACGCTTCATGAGAACCAGTTGATTTCAGAGCACTAACTAAGGCGTGATACAAGTGCCTCTCACTGGGAACAACTGCTGGGTGAAATCTTTCACTGATTAATAAAATGACTTTCAGGAGGGCACTATTTTTTATTCTACTACTTTTTGCCCCCTTTTAAAATGTAAAGTTCAAATAGATCTTTTTAAAAAGACCTAAAACCTCACTGCTTTTCGTTAAAGGAATACCTTTGCTAGGAACTATCCGAAATTCAAAAAGAAAACATTAAATGGCATTAAAACTTAAACACATATATTCATAAAAAGTAAATTTAATCTAAAATGAATAATGGATTTTCTCCCCTCCACTTTAATGCATCCTGAAAAATTGTTTTTAAAACTTAGTCCAGAATATTATTTTCTTCAGTAGTTGGGTTTAAAGTGTTGATTCATCAGAGGGTTGGTTTTTTTTTTTTTTGTTTGAAGTTGTCCTAAAATTGCATCCTTTTACTTGAATTTGTCCCACCAAAATACATCTAGTAGTTATAAATTGCTAAGCTATGTTCAGCAGTATAATGCATTTGCTTAAATATGCAAAATGATAAGTTAGATTCACCAAAAATCTATTTTTTTATCTTTGTGTAGCTCCTTTTTTTTGGTAGAGTTTCTCTAGGCAGCGTGTCAGGAATAGCACAAGTGTCAGGAGTAACATGTTCTTAGATGCTTGTCTCCAACTTCCCTTAAAAGCAGCACTTCACAAAATTTTGTTGACTGGTACTTTTTAGAATAATTGCAATACCTGGGTGTAGCAATGTTGTCCACAGTAGAAATTCTGTAGCTGGCACTCCATTATTAGCATTTTGATTGCACCAAATTTATCTTGAGATGAAAAGTAAACATCATTATCCTCACTGGAATGCAGTATACTTACTTTGCTCCATAATTACAGGTCTGATCATTACCATTGCCTTTCTTCAATGACCCAGGAGTAGTAGAATATGGAGGTAGGATTAGAGTAGTGTGTGATTGATGATGGCTGCTTTCATTACTTTATGTGGTATAAGTGAGCACCTAACAGATGGATTTCATCACTATGTAACATATAAATTCCAGTATATGATAAATTTCTGTACCTCCAGTGTACTGCAATATTCTTTGCAAAAATAATGTATTATTTTAGTGAGAACTTTCATTAAATTACAGTTTATGCATTTCATTATACAGGAGAGTTTTTTCATCTTAAATTAATTATTTATTATTATTATTATTATGCAGTANGTGATTGATGATGGCTGCTTTCATTACTTTATGTGGTATAAGTGAGCACCTAACAGATGGATTTCATCACTATGTAACATATAAATTCCAGTATATGATAAATTTCTGTACCTCCAGTGTACTGCAATATTCTTTGCAAAAATAATGTATTATTTTAGTGAGAACTTTCATTAAATTACAGTTTATGCATTTCATTATACAGGAGAGTTTTTTCATCTTAAATTAATTATTTATTATTATTATTATTATGCAGTAATTTTTTTTTATGTCAAAAGATAACCTAACAAATAATTTTCAGTTTAAAATGCAAGGCTAGAGAAGATATTATTAGGCTTTTCATGTTTTGTGGCTTAGAGGTTGCTGTTTAGCCTGAGAGTTTTACAAGAAGTTTTACTATCAATTGTTACACACAAGTAGACCTTTCTCTTTTTCCTAACTATGAAGGACAGATCTTGACCTCTGCTCTGGGAAGACCAGATTGAGTAGACAGCTGAGGATTCTCCCAATGAAACAGCTTTTATAACCCAAGGTTGCTCCTAAGAGCTGTTCTGGCATAAATATCTGCAGTCAATTCTGTAAAGACTGATCAAAGTTCTTTAGTAGAAGCAAAGCAGACTCTGTGTTCTGCAATGTTTCCAGACTGTGAGTATAGATTAAAAAATGCATTAAGTACATAGTAAAAACTGTTAAAACCACATTTTTACTGATTTGCCAAGGTCTGGTCCTTAGCAGTGTCACTTAATACTATCCTAGTTTGTTCCTTTAAAAAGCTTTCAATGGATATGAATAAAAAGGATCATTCATGAACTGTCTTTTGAGATATAACTCAAAAAAAAAGTGGTCAGCATATTTTTAAAATTTCCTCTATTAATGACTCTGTAAAACATGAAGATTTTACACAAGTGAATCCTTGCCCTTTCTAAAGCTATGAGCTTGGTTTTCCTTTCTGCTCTCATACAAGCTCAAAGTCCTACAAACTCTGTTCACTGTATAATCTTCTGCAGCCTGAAGTGACAGGATCAATATATTCACTGCCCATAAGAGTAGGTCTTTAAGTTCAAGCTGTAGAAATATGCACACTTATTGCTCTAGGATTTTCTTAGGTGTATCTGAGTACATTAAAAAGTATTTTTAATACAAAGAATTTATTGTCCATATTTTGGCAACTTCAAAACAATCTTCAGAGTATTGTAATGAGAAACACAAGGCCACAGCGTCAAAGTCATAAAACCATAAAACCAGTTGGATTTTGGTGAAGCAAATTTCTACATTAGGGCACGCAGAGCAGCAGTTCCAATTCTTTACTGATGGGTAGGGTACAACATATCTAAGGTAACTGGATTTTCATTAGGTTTCTAAGCAAAATATTTTATACATTTTTTTAAATGAACCAAAGTTCACAGTTGAGAAAATTTTACTGCTATTTCTGCATGCTTTACAAAGCAGTGATATAATCCAGCACAGTGTCTGAGTCCCTTCTGAGCTTCATCAGAAAAGACAACCTGAAGTGCTTACATGTTTCCTTAATACTATTTCTTTTACAGGTCTTCTCTTATGAGAAATTCTACACAGAAACCTTCCATAGATTTAAGATACTTTTAAGGCACTAAAAAAAATCCATGGGCACATTTTATTCCTCCAGAAAATGAATCCGTAAGTTGTTGCTGACTTTAGCTGACCTTCATGCAAGTGCTTCATGATCAGTATGGAATGTGGGATGTCTATGTCTGTAAAATGTTTTGTTTGAAAATATAGTCCAATAACATTGATTTATGGTGATGTCTGCTCTCTAAACCCTTATGGATACCGCATTTGGAATGAATGAAATAGTGACAGTTCATCGCTCTGCGTGACGTGAGCAGTCTTGAAGCATGAATCACACTTATACATGTCTAAGTTATCTAAGTTATTATTAAAGTTCAAAAATACAGTTTATATTTCAGAATTTTTGTTGTAAATACGTAATTTATTACTGGCTTCAACATTTTTGTCTTCTGCACGTGTATTCAATATTGTAAACAAGTGCAGAATAGTTGAAGAGAAGTTTCATGCTCAACAAAAAGATTTTAAAAAGAAGTAAATATTAAGGATTTCATTGTAGTTATGTGTGTTTTAAGAAACATTGGCTAACTGCAATATCCTGATGTACACTGCAAAAAAACCCCCAAGACATTAACAATGAAAACTGAAAAATCTGACAGTTGAAATTGAGATTTATGTCATGACGGGTTCATTATTTACTTCTCTGCAGATGCATGTCTCTGGTAATTGCGTTGAGTTTTTTTTTTCAAAAGAGAAACCATAGGATACATTGCTCTAAGTTCCTCTGGCTTTCACAGCAGGCAGCAACAGGGTGAAATCCTAATAACTGATGAATAGCTCTCCACTATGTGTCCCAAGAGAATAAACTGAAAAAACCCACTAGTGTTACACTGCTGTCTGAAGGCCATTTAAAAGCAGCTTGTTAGTTGAACTGAGCAATAGAAAAGCTTGCAGTTAAACTGTTTTGCTAGCAGGTGTTCCCACTGCACTGGTACTCTCCTGAGTGGTTTAACCCGTGACAGAGACGTAACAAAATGAGGTGATACAAAAGGACTGGTTTTTTGGGAATTATCCATTAGATAGGAATTTTACAAATACACCACTATAGGAATAGTAGCAGTGTTTTATTAGTGGAAGGTATATGAGGATGAGATTCAAAACATAACATGCAAACACACTGTAATGAAATCCAATCCCACAAAGCCTTGCACACATGGCTAATCTTGCTGAGTCCACATCATGAAATCAATCAAAAATATAAAGTTAAAACATTTATATTCAGTCTTCCAGTCCAAATTGAGAAAAATAACATTCATATTTGGTTCTACCCAGATATACACAACCTATCTAATTTGCAAGAATCCATCAATGTCTGCTCATGAATTTTTATTCTGGATGGGTATATTAAGGAACTAGAAATGGGTAGAATCAACACAGGCTACCCAAGGCCATGTTGTGTTCCCCGTCTGAGAACAGAAGTAAATGCTATGAATAATCACTTGTTAGACTTTAAATCAAATCTTTCTGTCTTCCATGTAGCCCATACCCCATTTTCAATTCGGTCTATAAAAAATACCAGCAGGCAGCTGCTACAGACCAGACATGAGTTCCCTGTCTATAAGAGCAAATTATAGTTCCCCTCTGCAATGTCATTTCAGTTTCATTCTTTGAAATACATTATAGGTGACTCTGGATTGATGTTGGATGGAATATCATTATATGATAAAATAAGGCCTCTAAAGATATTATATGTCATTTAGTCTGAAATTCTTACTTAATCTTCAAAAGAAATCCTTTTTTTCAGACTCCAGGCTACAGTGCCAATAGAATTTTTAATGGGCAACTCATTGACAATCCCGGTCATCTGGTATAACATGAGAACAGTACGGAGTGAGAAGTGCACCACCAGAAACCAGTACTAGAAACTTAGCTCCTTTCTTTACTAATAGTGGAATATAAATCCCTAATAAACTCTGTCTTTGCAAGCAATTTTTTATCGTGTTTTGGATCTTTGGACTGGGGCTGTTTTGACATTGCTTTCTTGGGAATGACCTTCATGGCTTAGAAGATATAGAATGCCATGCAAAAAATAGGCATAATTTACCACAGAGGACATTCTTTTCTTCCAAACTTCCTCTTCCTCACATGGAATCTATTAATGCTTCATTTAAGACCCTTGAGTGCATAGGACATACTCTCCTGTTTTCTTTATATTTATCTTTGACCCTATCATAGGTGATATAATTAATGCCAAAGTTGATATTCCTTGTAAAACGTGTCAAGAGGTTCAGTACATCTAGCCTGAAGGAAATAAATTTTAGATATAAATGGGAATGTGTAAGTTGTAAAATTTTATGCAGTAATTGAATATGTTCTGTTTAAAGTCACTTTAAATGTACAACAGCAAGGCTTACTACAAGGGGAACTAGAAAGTCATGTAATGAAAAGAGGGAAGACAAAGAAGGGAACACAAACTTGGAACATAAATGTCCTTATCTGAATTTATGTGTCAGCTACCTAGCTCCCAATTATTTAAAAGGTTTTGGGCTTAATACGAAAGAAAAAGACAATGAATGGGGTTAGCTGCCAGTTTTGATCTAAAACTTTTCTTCTTGCTTAGGTTATCAGAGGAAAAGATAAGAAAACAGAGTTCGGTCTGATGATGCTTGCTAGCTCAGTGCAAGGAAAATAGGAGTTTGTCGCACCCTAGAAAACCAGTAACAGGTTGCACAATCTGATTCTCACTCCAAGGTCTAAATATTGTTTGTCTATTGACAACAGAGATAATAAACTGGCAAGATACCTGCTGTTCCTGGGCTCTGGTCAAGTGGACTCCTCTCAACAGGGTTTTCTGTGGAGACTGTGACAGTAGTTGAGATTACAGAAAGAAATCTCAAAGTGGTCTTGAAAGAAAAGGTCTTTTGAAAGATTGGAACTGTCAAGAGAAAAGATCTCACACATACAGAGGAAAAGCGGATCTAGAGCAACACACACAAGCCATGAAGACACTGTCATTTTAAAAGATGCTAACTGATTTCCAGTAGAAAGGTAAAATATGGACATTTTAGCCACTGAAAATCAGTACAATAAAGAAGTGACATTTGAAAAGGAAGATGAATGTTAAAACAGCTAAAAGGGAAAAGAGCAATTGCTAAGCAAACTTGAAAACTAATGAGAAGATTGTTAAAGATATTAGAAGTAAGCAAATTTCTGGACAGTTCCAGGCATTTGTCGGATCACCAGGAACTGAAGGAACAGTACACACATACAAGAAAATAGCCAGTATTCTTTGAATCTGTTTTAAACCTAGAATGTGGTATAAGGATCTCATTCACCCACAGATCAGGTTTGCATGGCATGATCTTGCAGTCTGCTGAGACGCAAAGGATGTTTTTGGCAACCTCCAGCTTCAAGGGTGAGTCATGGTTTCCCTAAGTGGGTACATTTGAGCAGAATCTGTTTCTCTGAGCTGTGTCAGAGCCACCTGCTCTGCCTGCAAAGCCAGGGTGGTTCTGGCTGTTGCCATGCTCCTCCCCATGATGCAGTTGTAGGATCACAGTGCTGGGAATCTCTAAAAAAACCACCCACTGATCAGGGGAAAGGGCAATTTGCTTGGAAAAAAAGTACATAGAGCTATAATAGACCTCTATTTTCTCAATATTTGTGTAAGTATGTCAACCAAATACTGTTTATTTCAGTACCAAAAATGCCTCCAGGTCTTTGTCCAAAGAATAACATAATTTTATTGCACTAAAAGGAGTTAGAAGCAGCCAAACTGATGGTAAGTAAACCTATGCAATTATAGAAAAAGCTGTATGGTAGTTTCAAAACACTGAACCTTCTGCACAGCCATGCACTGTGATTCACTAATCATCCTCCTTTACACTTTAATCAAAGGAAATATAGCCATCTCAGCTTGTTTTATCCAAACATATAAAGATTTTTCTTCCAGTTATAACCCCGTTATGCAATAATTAAGCACAATTATTTCTTACATGTATCCCATCATCAGTTATTTCAGTGCAAAAATAACCTGAATAGAGCTCTTTGTCAACATAGTATGAGCCATAACCCAGTTTACTAAACCCTTTTGGGGGATTTACCTGGCTCAGAACACAGTTATTATGTCACCTGGTTTTTTTCTCTGAGTAAATTTCTATATATCTATCTCATTAACAGAACCATTTAGAGTTTCTTTACATGAAAAACAATCAGTTTCATTATTGTCAGAGGGATTAACAGACAAGAAGTGGCATTATCACTATATAATAAACAAAAAAATTGCCTGTAAAAAGAGAATTTTATAAAAGAATGTTCACTTTACGAAGTCTGAGGAATGTCATCAACTCTGTAGGGCAACCCAAGCTGCACAATTCCGTGAAGGTTATTCAGTAGGGGATGGCAGGACAAAGCAGAGTTCCATGGTATCGTAACTCACGTTTCTTTGCTTCACTCATTAGGCACCATTTCTTCATTTGATTTGTTATTCTCTCTAATACTGTCTGAAATAATCATAAATTAGTGGATAAAACAGAACAATGAAAACCTGGTTATTTCTTATCTAGCAATTATGATTTTACTCCATGAACTAGTGTATTAATCAGTTTCCTTTCCCCCAGCTACTTTTTCTTTCATAATTATGCTTGTGCTGGAAAATGGTTGGGTTCTTAAATTACCTCAGGGTTTTCCTCCCTTCAGAAGACAGAGTTAGCTATTTATAGACACAGAGTCTAGCACAGGTTTGAGCACCTACCTCCACGAGGAGGCTGAAATCATCATCAGACCCAAGTGTAGGGCGGGAGAATAGGTAAAATTCTGTCTCAAAGGAAGGTCCACTTTAACCTGCAGTGTAACTATGAACTATTTTTTTAGCAACTGTCTGCTGTGAATTTATGATAACTGATGTTCATTTGAGATTAAAAATCAGATTAGTTAATTTGAAGTGCACTGGAGAAAGTCCCCAAAGGTTTCAGCTCTATGAGTGCCATCATGTCTCCCATCAGCAGATATTTGTAACCAGAAATTGGCATATATTTCAGTAGTAAATATTGTTATTGAAATAATTAATTCTAACACACTTTCTCCAATAATTTTTTTTCAGTGATGTACCTAATTTCATTAATTTATATTGTTTATTGAGATAGCCCCAGAAGTCCTAGAGAAAGTGCTCTTAAAATCCGTAGAAATTTGGAACATCGGTTACGACTTTCTGACGTTCTGTAAACTGCGGCTGTCCCGCGTTTCACCTACCGCAGGCGATGTCCCCGGCTAGCTCTGGAAGGAGCGGGACACGCCGTATGTCCAGGCCCACCCTTGCCCGATGAGGCCAAGGGGCGCAGGCGGGTGCAGAGCAAGAGGCTCTTGGCAAAGGTGATCCCAGGGTAGAGGCGAAGAAAGTAGGAAGGCAGCGAGGCTTCAGGGTGAAGGGCGAAGGGGGAGTCAGAGCCACAGACACGTCTAGGCAGCAGCGGTTTATTTGCCCAAACCTCAGTCTGGTGCGTCTGAACCAAAGAACTAAGTGCGCACCGGCTTATAAAGGGGGGTGGCGACAAGGGGCGGAGAGGGACAGCAACCAATGAGGGTAGACCAAGGGAGGAGTGAAGGGAGGGAGTACATTTGCATATGACCAATGAGCATATACATAGATGAATGACATGGAAAACAACCTATGGCGCGTCGAACTAAATTGAACATTCTGGAAAAAGGGGTATGGGCAGAAGGAGATTGACAAGGCCCGAGGGCCGGGTTTGAGGGATTGACAGGGAACACTCTGGAACTAAGGGGGGGGTTTGGGTGACGGACAAGGGGTTGAGGGCAGGGCTTGACTTCATTAGGGGAGTGGGAGGGGAAAGGGGGAGAGGGGACAAACCACTTTGTTTTTCAAAAAAGGGGGTAGCGGTGAAACCATATTATAACTAACTTATTGAAGGTACAGAAAACAATAAAAGTGCACCCCAACAGTAAACTAGTTTTTCTAATGACTATTTTTCTCCAGTATTGATAGTTAAAGAAAGATAGTGCTGCTTTTTAAACTATGTTGTAAATATAGCATAAATAGCTATTCAAATAATGTCGTACAGCCACAGGCCTTCATGCTGTGATCCTGTTGTAAGATCAGAAGTTAAGAGTCATTAAAGTTTTCACACAGGATCTACAAGGGTAGCAAATGGCAATATAGGTAATCCAACATAAAACACTATCAGTCTGGTTCCATAAACTTAGTGAACATTAACACCATCCTGTTATCTCCAGTGTTTAAGATGTGTGAAAAGCATGCAATTACTTAAACTACTGTGCTGCATGAGAAGATGTCCCGTCCCTGGAAGTGTTTAAGGCCAGGCTAGATGGAGCAACCTGATCTAGATGGAAGTGTCCCCTCCTGTGGCATGAGGTTTGGAAGTAAAAGATCTTTGAGGTCCCTTCCAACCCAGGCCATTCTATGGTTCTATGCTTCAAAACAGTTACTGAAATTTCATTCCCAAAGTAGCTGCAGTTTGCCTAATTTTAAACACAATGGAATTTTGAGCCTTTAGATAATGACTTCACTACAGATACATGAATAGGGAAAATAGTATACTAATTAACTGCAGGATCCTCAGTTCTCCAAAGCCCATAGTTAAATGATGATTCATTGCAATTGTAATAATTTTAGGAATGTATGAAGACCACCAGTTCTATGGAACAGTGCACATTTTTATGGTAAGGTGTGTTAATGGCTGTCTCCAAGCATTGATCCATAAATTAATTATGGAACTTGCTATTCTTAACATATGTTAGCCTCTTTTTTTTCTTACTGGCTAACAGGGACCATCCATCTGATTGTCTTTTATTTTAAAATAGGGCCATTAAAAGTTGAGTAATCAGAACTATGGGGTAGGTCCTCAAAAGGATGTAATTTTATAGTATAACAGTATACACACATAAATGTACATGTATACCTTTGTATCTCTAACAGGAATGAACATGGGTTTCTTTTGAGGTCCATTTAATTACAGTGCAGACTTCCTAAATACTTACAAGGATGATACAGCCCTTTCAGGGTGGGAAAGGGGAAGAGAGTAGTTTACAGTACAACTGTGAGCCAGTTTGTAGATCTTTTCCTTTTTCAGATTTGGAGATTCCCATAAGGAAAATTACATTTACTGAAGAACTTTGTTGCCAGACTCTAGGACCTATGAGACTCATGATGTTTCCCTGTGAAGAATCTGTCTTCCCACCAAATCAGAGCTTTTTCTGTTTTTAATGCCAGCTATGAAAAGAATAGGGCAACTCCTGCTCCATTTACTCAGGAAAAATATTTTCCATTGTTTTGCTGAAAACTGGTTTCAGATAAGTAGTAGTTTATATAAATGGGTTTCTATTATAGATGATACTTATCAAGAATGGTCTTTTACACATACATCACCATTGTGAAGGATAGGAGTAAGTGTGTCAAAACCAGGCATGTTTGCATTTAAAAGAGGTGGGAAAACATTAGGAGACAGAGGGGTGGTGACATAAGGAAAAAAGAAGAAAGATCTGTGAGGAGTGAAAGAAAAGACACAGGCCTAAAACACAAAGAAAAGAAGCAGGCTGAGGTGAAAAAGTGAAAGGTAACAGGATCAGAACTTGTAGTCTGGAAATCTGTATAAAGGAAGCACAAAGCTACTCATTCTGAAACAAACAATAAAGTGATCCTTGTCCTCTCAATAGTTCCAAAGGAAAGGGGAGACTGCAGAAAGGAAGGAAGGATCAGCAAACTCATTTAGGGAAAGGGAGGGTCATATCTCAGAGACATATTTTAATGCATGGTGCTGGATTTTTACTGCTTGCAAAATTGTCTTTTCAGATAACAGATATGAATGGAATTTATAGTGTTTCGTTCTCTAATACAAACCATGCTTTCTGCTTTTATCAACTCCATCCTGCATTTGTGGCGATATTCAGTTCATTTCCCTCTCAACACATTCATTGCAAAGGGTTTTTGGACAGGAAGAGCTGAGAGGAAAATATTTTAAATGCATGAACATTAGAGTCTAGCACAGCTCTGAAAATTGTAGACCACGTTTTCAAGTAACTTCTCCTTTTGCTGTAGTTTTGTGGAACGGAGCTGACCACAGTGCACTCACTGGATGGAACATTCCCATCAGTTTGCTGTCTGAGTGAGACTGCACTGGCAATACTTGCTACCCATTAAAATGAGATTCGGGCATAACCTTCCAGCCTCATATAAAATAGGATTTAACAAACCAGTGAAATCAAGACTTTCTTCCCAACAGGGGAAGAGGGTTTAAATTGTAGCCAAAACAAGCTCACTATTATCCACCCTTTCAAATTTTCCTTACACTAAGACATCCAAAGGCAATTTCCTTCTCTTAAAGTTCAACAGAAAATATTGATCTGCTGCAGAATTACCTTTACACACATGGATTCACACTTACATCTCTTTTTGTAGCAATCTTAATTAGCATCTTTTTTGGCTGTTACCTATTTACTGCTCCCGACTGACACAGGAAATTCTCTTTGGTATAAAGGAAGCCCTAGGAGAATTAAACCTTCAGCTATAATAATCCAGGTACTTTGAAGTTGACATGGAATTCCCCAAGAAGCAATGTCTATCTAAAAGTTCACTGTTTTTCATCACATACCATACTGAGCATGATGATGATTCTTTCAAAACTTTTCGTGAAATCATTTTTTTGTTCTCTTTTTACTCTGATTTGAAGGCTGAGCTCCAATACAAAACAAATTTTCAAATGAAAATCATTTTAAAAGCTTGCCAAACATTTCAGTTTGAAAGTGTCAAAACAAAATTTTCTGACCTTAACAGAACGTCTTTTCTTCCTGAAATAAAATTGTCGAATTTGTCAGGTTTCTGTAAAACATTTTACTTGGACACATTGGCATTTATAATCTCTGATAAAATGTTCTGTCAAAATATTCCCAGCTGGCCGTATAATAAGGCAGTAGAGATTTCCACCAATTGAAGACAGGTCTTTTTTGTTCAGATACAGCCATTATAAGAAGAAATATGTGCATACATAATGAAAACATTCTATGTAGACCCTTGTTTTTATTGCTCTTTGCTATAATTTTCTCCTGTATTAAAAACGAAAGATCAGGATGGGAATGTTCTACTTATATTTGCAAGTAATCAATTTAAGTTATTTTGTAGAAACAATAGCAAAAAATCCCCAAACCACTATATTAGCTGAAGAACATTCAGCTGTTCAAGGAGAGCCTTTCTGGGGAAAGTCTTAGGTTTTTTTCATTCTTCACAAAAAAGTGCACATTATTAAACCATGAGCCATTCTGCAAAATAAAAGCACATAGATATGTGCTGTTATGACCACAGCAATCTACAAATTCAGTCATGCTGGTGTGAAAATCCTATGAAAAAATGCTGTTAAAATGAGCTTTTTTTTTCCTGAATAAAAAACTCCTCTGGTATATTAAAATCCCACATTTTGGCAGTATTCAAAAGTTATGACATATCACTTACAGGGAAATAAACCTTATAATGACTGTTCCATTAATGCTACCCATGCCATATATTCCCTGGCCCTCTGCTGAAACCATTACACTGAAGTCCCATCTGGTTCTGATGTCAGAGGACTCCAGCAGACACTGGCATTACTACTCAGTAAACCGTAAAGATTTTATTTTTGCTACATGGACTTTTGAACTGTGTAGTGAAATTGATGAGCAGACCACAAAGTCATGCTACTGTAAGAGAGAAAATTGCCAAAAGATGACAGAAGGCAGTAGGGAAATAAGGAAACAGAACTGGGCTAAGGAATTAAAGCCTCTCTCCATATATTTTTTTTTTTCCTAGAAGTCTCTGTGTAATACTAAGTTTAGTGGCCAGTTTAGGCTTCAGCTTGGATTGGATTTATTGGGAGAGAGAAGGGTAGAATGCTGGCATTTCTGAGGTGGCGCAGCATGACGAGGAGCAGCTGCACAGTCCCTTGTCCTGAGCGCTGCAGCCTCTCGCCCTGGCCAAGTCATGGAAGGGTGAAGACATTTCTGCTGTCCGTCCTCATCCTCAGTACGTCATGAGCTATTAATGCAAGCCAACCAGCACTGATTTTGTAGCATACAGACAGAACAACTGAAAATAATTAAAAGCATAATTTGGAAGGATGTTTATGCAGATCAATGAGAAATTAAGTTAGCAAGTGCCTAAATAAAAGTCTGCTAAATGAACTTGTTTGAGAACTCATAAACAGGCTCATTTCTCTGAGAGATTGGAAGGAGTTGTTTAAAGTTCCCAATTCAATTAATAATATGCTATTTTCAGTGTTTTGTTCTGGTAGTAGTCAAGTGATATGCTGTTCCCCATTTTCAGTATATATCACCCTGCATTACAACCACTGCATATGATTTGCCCAAAATTCTACTTTCCTGACTGTTTTCCAGCTGATGTTTTAAAGCCTACTTAACAGGGCAGACTAGTAAGTTGCTGAAGACATGGTCAAAACTTCCTCAGCCTCAGCTAATACCTATCTGGAGATGCCATTGCAACTTGAAGTGCACAGACTGTAACTTCTTTCTTTCCTGCTTGTCAGAATGATTCACAGCTTCCTCTCATTTGTTCCAGTAAGTCTCTCATTCTCAGTGAAATCCAAAGAGGTTAAAAGAAAACAAGATCTGAAAAGAGCTGAGGGGGCAGGTTATGGTGTGTGGATGTGCACAGCAAGGCTAAGGAAGGGAAGAAAAGCAGTAACAAGCAAACATTGAGACCCTGAGAGTTTCGTTTAGAGAATTGTAGGAGGCATAGGTTACATACATATTATCTGTTCAGACCAAGACACAATCCCTATTTTTGTCAGGAAGATTTCCATATTATAAGTAAATATATGCATTTGTATTGCATTATAAAATAATTTTACATCAATAGCAGTGCTATGAATTTGAAAGTGTCATGAAATACAGAATGAGGTTTCCAGATTTGTAGTAAAATGAAATTAGAAACACTGTCTCTACAGAGAGCGGCCAGCTTGAAGTAGATGGCATTGTGGAAATTCATCCCACTTGAGGATTTCATCTCCCTAAGGACAGCTAAATGCAATCCTAACTGATGATTCTTTTTTTTTCCACTTTCACCTCATATAATGATTTTTAAAAGCCTGTGCTTTCAGTACAGTATTGTTCCAAAACTGAGAGAAATTTTCAAAATTACTTATTTTTTCTTTTCTTTAAGCAGATAGGCATTTAATTTCCTGAACTTAGATTACATGAGAACAAAAGAATATCTTAAAATTTCTTCAAGTGTTTCTATCACTGAGAGTGTTTACTGAATATAGCATATAATTTTCAAATTTAATCTCTTGAACTCATATGTTTTATAATACTGAGTTTGCTCATTGAAAATTAGATACTCTCTGGTGGAAAAAAGATCCACAGAGAACTTTATGAAATAGCAAACTGGAAATTTTCCTCACTTCTTAGTAAAACCTGTTCTCAAGATTAAGTCATTTAAACATTTGAGGAATATTTGGGAGATATAAAATGAATAGAGGCCTCAACTGTGAGGCCTCAAGAACATGAAGACTAAGGCATTGGTTCCATCTATATCCTTTGCCTGGAAATCCACACTCAGCTGTGAGGTGGGGGCAATGAATCAGTGGTGGCTGAAGTTAATAAGAGGCTCCTTTTCTAGTTCAGTGGATAGCAGCTTATTCCTTTATTGCCTGTTGCCCTGTATAGTCACCCTCCAGTGCCATCTCTTTTTCTCTTTCTACAGCAGCTTTGCTTCAAACATAGAGAAAATCAGCCACTTCAGGTTTTGCTTTCTTTTCCTTTTAAAAGTAAGAGGCCTATTTGGTGGTTTTCTTGGTTGGTAGTGTTTTAGGAGGGCTTTGTCTGTGTGTCTGTGGTTTTTCGTCATTTATTTATTTATTTATTTATTTATTTATTTATTTATTCATTTTTAATTTTCCTCCTAAATAATAGTTCTACAGAATGAATTGTCTATGATTACTTCAATGTTCTTAAGTAGCTAGAACTCACTGACATCCACAGACTGATGTTGAATAATTTACTACTTCCATGAAGCTAAGTTCCTATTTAATGATACCTTGTTTGAGAGCTGCTAACTGAAAATGCCAGCAGGTACTGCCCGTGTCTTAATACCATGTACAGGTCTTAGACAAAAAACACTTATCTGGAAACAGAAAAAAAAAACTCAATAGACATTATTATTTGTTTGGAGTGTGTTTTAGCATGTAAACTTCTTGTTTATATATGATGTCTGCATTCTAAATTTAACTTTATGACAGTTTCAGCTAAAATGCCTAGTAAACTAAATTAGGGCTGGGAGAAAGGTATTATCTCTTTGCTGCCTTCTTTATCATCATGGATTCTGCTGGATTTTTTTTCCCACAGAGTGCAAATACTCTCAGTACTGTGCTTTCCTTATTATACAGATATCTTAATTCTAAGAACTAGTGCTATTTGTCATGATAGGAAGGAGCATTATAGCATAATGAATACTCTCATTTCCTCTAATTTTTAATAAAAAGTTTGAGCAGTTAAACTATGCAATCCACTGGTGTTCATTAATGACACTGCATATTTTAATGGTGTATTTATTATGCAGACATACAGACAGAGTAGAAAAAATGTTCTCAGGATGTTTTTTAGATTCCAGTTTTAAATGTTGCAGGCAAAATGTAAAAATACCTTATCTTGTATATAGATGCAGTACTTGGGGAATTTCCTGATGAACTGCCTTGGAAAATTGAAGCTATCTCTTTTCTCTACATTAAAACATCCTCCAGAACACGGATAAACAGATACTTGGGCTTTCTGTTGGCAGAACGCAGCTTCATCAGGAGTCAGTTCTCTGCCTCATCCTTTGCTGTAGCTCTACAAATCAGTGCACAGAAACAACCCCTGTGCTTCCATCCACAAAATACTGAAGTGATTGACTTGACAACCATCTTAGATACCCTTGTGATCACCTGCTCTTGAATATTTTGGTAACCATCTCCCCTCATATACTCTGAGAACAGCAGACTGGACCTGGTTGGTCCTTGAACTGTCAATAGTTATTATACCAGCTCTCCCAGTTAATGTGGCTCCACTATATTCATCCTCCATATTTTGCATAACTTTGGTCAGTGCTGCAAAAATGAATGCAGGATTAGCCCTGTAAAGCAATTTAGTCTTTATGGTGATTTAATTCTAGGCCTTTCTGAGGAAACTTTCCAAAGGTGCCCATGAGAGCTGTTAAATTATTCATTCTGAATAATATTTATTCCAAATACTTTTTCCTGTTTGAAAAACAGGCCTTGTTTTTGTTCAGGATTATCTGCCAAGTAGCCTAAGGGATAAAGGCTCTGTCCCTGGTTCAGTGACAAGTAGTCCACTCAAGCATTTGCCTGCTCCTCACAGTAACACACTGCAGGTGATTTCACACGTGCTGCCAGGAAGAGTAGCCAGACAGAAAGCCAGACTAGGAACAAGCATTTTGGAACAGACACATGGGAATTGGTTAAAGCACGTAATGCACACGCATGTCAGTGTTTTACTCCATAATTACTTTTGTTGGAAATGTTTTTCTTTATGTTTCAGGCTTTCTAAATTCTGGTAAATAGTATGCCACATGTAACAACAACTGAACTTGCTGTTTCCCTTCATTCAAACTGTCATAATTCATCTGCATTTTTATTCATGCAGCTGGAGAGTACACTGTGATAGTGACATTTGCTACAAAGATACTTCCCTGTAAGGAGAGCCCGATCCTTTTCCACTGACTCTGTTTGTTGCAACTTTCAGACTGATAAAGATTTTCAGCCACTTCCAGTCTGGCTAACAAAACTCAACCCAATAATTTAGATGTGAAAGACTATCTTATGATTATTACAAAATTCCTGAACTCCTGCCCCCTTCTTGGACTATTCAAAAATAGGTGTATTTTTGGTACCACAAAATGATAAATTGCAGAATATTTCTAGAGTTTAAATATTTCTGAGAGAGCAATTCTTCACTCCCTGCTGTTTACATGGGAAATACTGTCTACAAATAATACATTACATTAACTGTCCTCTTTATCATAAAGCCGTGTTGAATACTTGTAACATTTATAAAAAGACACCAACCGATTGCAAGATGAGCGTTACCCTTGAGCAAATTATGAACACATTTATTTCAGTCTTATGCTTTTGAAACTAATTTTCTGGTAATATCAAAAGTGTTCATAGAATTAATTTCCTGTCAGTTCAGCAGTATTCAAGTGAATATTTTATGATTTTGCATTAGCTGTATTTGTCTAGAGTTGTGACATGATCGAGTCATTCTCTGAGGGAAACACATTAATAATTAAACTCTGTCCAATGTGGAGTGCTAAAGATGACAGCATAATTGTACATTTCAGAGACCGTTTCACAAGGCAGAGAATGAGAATTGCCCTGCCACCACTTAAATGTCAATTTAGAATTTCTTTCTAAAATTAAAACAGTGTTGCAGAAAACAAAGAGAAAGAAGGAGGGGATAGAAAGACTGTAGCCAGATTTGAAGCCTTGTCCCTTTTCTGCATTCCTTTTCTTTTAAAATGTGAGCTAAATATAAATGGAGTTCCAAGATAAGAAGGAGAAGAGAGAAGGCAGATAAATGATCAGCTGTAAGATTTTTTTTCTCCCCTTTCTTTTGGCCATGTAGTATCATCACTGGTTGTAGTACTAGAGCTGTTTAGATGATAAATGCAATGTGCATAGATTAGCTCCAGCGAAAATACTGCTACCTGACACTGAAAGCTTTGATTGGTTTCAGCCCTTACATTTGACTCTTTTTTGCCCTGATAACTTCAGCAGTATTTTAAGATTTTAATCTACTTTCTAGTCAGATACCCATGGATAGATCACTATTTTATTTATTATTTATGTTTCTTTTTCAGCTTCTGAAAGTAAGACATTATTGGGCTTTAGCTAAAAAAAATTTCACAATGTCTGTGGAATATATTTTGCAAGCACTTAAGCTTCTCCAATGAAAAGTGCCTGTATTATTCTGGAGAGACAGCTGAGCCACATTTACCAATTGTGTATGCAAGATCACTTAATGAACACGTGTTCTTAGAAAATGCATAAATTAGAGATATATCAGTGTTTCCGTAAGACCCTCTTTTTCTCCCACAACCTGTGTCTGTCAGCATGCCAAAGATCATCTTTTGGCTAGAGTCCAGGTGATGCCTCCCTCGTTCGTTGCATCTTTCACCCCTTTCTCCCTACAGCTTCATACAAAGGCCTAATTGAGAAAATGTAGCTGGATGGACTCAAGCAAATATGAATAATGGCAAGAAATCTCCTTTCTGTCCCCATATTTTACACCCCTGCCATGTTGCCTCCATCTCCCATTTTCCCTTCTCCTACTTCATCCTTACAGAGCTCACTCACTTTTATTGCATGTTCCTTTCAGTTGATCCCTTCCTGACAAATCCTTCATTTCCTTTCATATAAAAACATTTAGCAAATTGTATCCACTTCTTATGATCTCTGTGTACATTCATTTCTGCTAAATCTTTTCCCTTACCCATATTTTCCATCTTATCTATTTAGATTATAAGCAGCTTAGGAAAAGCATTTGCTCCTCTGCCTCTGTACCTCATCTACCACAATTGTTGTTACTTGGCCACTAGCATATGAAACATGATTGATCATATTAATTCATTTCATTTCACTCAAATCACTTACATCTCTGTGGTATAATTCAAGAACTATTTAAGGCAAAGAGGAGCTTTTAATGCATACAATCTCTGTGTTTTAAGGGACATGTTTAAGATTTTTTTTGTCATTCAAATGTGAAAAGGGAGTATTTGAGCTCAACAGTGTGCTGATTTCAACATTTGGTGTTATTTTCTGAGCCAGTTAAATGAAAAGAAAGCATGTAGAAGAGAAATTGCTATGATGCTAAAAGTGATTGATGCCCTTTATCACTGTTTGTTTATGCTCATAGTTGGGATCTCACTAGAAATGCAGTTCTCAAGTACTACTTAAGTTTGTATTTACTAAGGATGAATTCCACTGCAAACTTTGAGGTTTCAATATTACTTTAAGATATTTAAGGAACAGTATAAAAGAACATTTGAGTATGAAATACACATTAGGAAGCCAGTGATTTTTTGCACCTCAATTTTTACCTGGACATTTCTAAAGACAGAGAATGCTGATGGAATGTTCAGACACATAAAATGAAAAAGAATACATTAAAAACATAATAAAAATTATTTCTGGAGCTGTACTGTGTGAAACCATGACTAGGCCAAATTATAACAAAGAACACTTTTCTTTATGTTAGATAACTAAGATACAGTTGCTTTAAATGATATCCATGTCTGTATAAACTAGCAGTTAAATAACATGTAAGAAGTGGTTCATTTTTTACTGGCATTCATTTGTATTACTTTCCTGTTTCAGTACAGCTGTCCATGCTATGTGAATTCATGCAGCCATTAAACCACTTTTAAATTCTATAAAACTAACTAAAGCAAGAGAGGCTACTTTTGACAGAGGTTATGCCTCATGTAAAAAATATCAGTTTTAACTTTGCTGTGAACCTATGTCAAGAAAGATCCCCTTTCTCTAGTAAAATACTTGACCAGAGAATAAAGCACAACTTGTCAGTGTTCACTACGCCTTTCATTATTTCTGAACACACTTTCATCATGTCCCTTATTCTCTCCACTTTCATCAAATGAATTCTCTCTAGTATTAAAATATTAGAGCTTCAGAACAATCGCTTGTGTTTGTTTGATTTTTCCCCAATATTTAATTTTATATAATATTTTAGAATAGATTGAATTTTTTTTTAACTTCAACTGTCATCCTTTGAAAACTGTGTAAATAAAATCACACAAGATACCTAGTGATTCACAGTGTTAGAGGGCTGATAAATTGTTTCATTTTAAATTCTAAGAGTAGTTAATATTAAGGAAGCTGATAGGATTTATCAGATATTATTTTTTCCTTAGAATTTTAAAATACTCTTCCAAAACATTATTTTTGAGGTAATTTGTCTTTGATTTCAATGTACTTATCTGGAAGAGTGTGATAGCGTGACTCTATCAGCATGTGACATCTAGCACTTAGAATTCTGCCCTTTTCGAGCAAAGAATAATATTCCCACCTGGGAGACTCTAGTTCACAACGTCCCATTGGTCAAGCTGTGGCTCAGTGAGAACACAGAACACTGCAGATGTGTAAACCTAGTTTAATAAATATTTTTAGGTCTCAAGTATTCATTAGTAATTAAAATGTTAATGCTGTGTAAGTTTAATGTTGTGCCTGCACATCCTGGGAGTAATGCACATCAAACTCTTTCTCAGCAGTAGAAAGGAAGTTGACCAGACTCTTGGCCTCCTGTTAAGTTCTGCAATTTTTTATTTTAACCGTCAAGAGGTCCACAATAAACTCCAAAGAAAACTTTGTGAGACAACACAGTAAATTTGTAGCAGCAAATATTTTTAGGTTTTCTCTATCCATGATTTTTGAAATTGGAAATGAAACATCTAGGCAAAATATGCAGTCCTTCAGAAGAAATGAGAATTGTCACTGTTCTAAGTCCAAGTCAGCTCCAAATATAAAACCATCCCCTACTCAAAATAAGAACAAAGAAACACCATGTCAGACAAAGCCAAATTCCAATGAACAGAGCTTCATTTTAGCACTTGCAGTGTCATGCACAGGGAGCTGAGCCAGTAACAGGAGTGTGAATCTCAGCATGGGTTTCTGTTTTCTAGTCAGGTTCTTCCCTGCTAACTGCTGTTTATTTCATCTTTGTTTTAAGAGCTGTTGCAATCCAGCAGTCTAGGGAAGAATCCTTCACTTAGTTCTTATAGAACAGCCTATTTGCTTGTTCATTATACTATAACCTTAGTAAAATAGGTGTTTTTTAATTAGACGTAAATCTTCTGAGATTTTTCCTTCCTTAATATTCCACTTTTTGAGCAACTGAAACCTCAATTAGGATGTCATTTTTCCCTTCTAATGTCAATGTTGTAGGTTTTTCAGCTCTATTGACATTTCCTTTCTTTTGTTTTGTCTTAGTATACCCTAGATTTTAGTATGCTGAGCCTTATTCTTGCATTACAATCTGTGTACATTGTTGATACAGTTCCACCCATAAAATTTGTCCTTGCATTCATAGCTAGAACTTCATTAATGCAGAGGGGGACACTTCTGCTATTATTGGTAACATCTGACAGAGTGAAGATCTCTTCATAGCCAAAGGAGACAGAATGGCTTCCCTAGACAGTGATTGAAGGCACTCAGCATCCTACTCTTTACTAGGCATTATATAAGTAACTTAAAGTTCAGTGTCAACCAATTAATGTTCCATTCCCTAAAATTGGGATTTTCTTACACAAAATTGTTATTATACAAGTACCAGTTTATATTTAGTCTTTTTCCATGGACAGTTGATGACCTTTTGAATAAAAAGAATAAAAAATTACTATTCTAATTTATAACAACAGCAACAGTACCCGCCCCCACCACCCACCCATCCATGCCAACACACATCCTCACCACTGAAATAAAAATCTCAACAAGATTCCTCCTCAAAACAGACTGATTTTGCTTCCTCTGAGCTCATGTAGAAGCCTTACAAAAACAACACACTGCCCCTCCAAAGCACTGGCTATTTAGAACAAATGTGTCCTGTAGGAATTCATTCTGGATCTCATGTTTCTGCTAATGATGATGATTATGATGAATAACTGGCTTTTGCTGTTGCTTTTTCTGCTGATTCCTCAGTTCTTGATAGAAGTATTGTTGCTACAGTTATTGCTGCTGGTCTAACTGCATAATGTGAGCAGAATCTACAGAGATATAAACAAGCTCTTTAGCAGCCAAGTGAGGAAACCTGCAATTTTACAAACAGGAAGAAGCAAAATTACTAGTGATCACCAAACAGCACAGGAGGTGTGCCATAGAGAAAATCCTAAACAAGAAATGGAAGTGGTTCTGGGTCGTGATGCTCTAAAGAAACTTAGGGCCTTAGGTTTTGGGGGATTGTTTTATTTTTTCTTTAAATTAATTGGAATAACCATGTATTAAAAAAACTCCAAAATCTAACAAGAAAGCAGTTGAGGCAGGATCTGTGCTTTATTGACATCACTGGCTCAGATGTGACAGACATTGGTAGCACAAATGGTCACTATCAGAGCCAACTGGGGACATGATTGTTGGTGTTATCTTTTGGTAAGTGAACCCCAGACATATTTAGATTACAATCTTTTTGTAAATAGCCAGCTTTTTTCCTCACATGCTTTATAGCACTTAACATGTATGGCTCTGTTTAATGAAAAGGGCTACCCTAAAACACTGAGAACAAAGTAAATCTAAGATAAACAAGCATATTTTAAAAAGGACGGCAAACATAAGCAAACATTTTTGATCTACAGCCAGTAGCTAAAAATCTTCAAGTGCTACAAAAAGCTACAAATGGTCTTTCTGATCAGCTTGGGAGCCTAAAAAGATATCTAGGACATAGAGTATCTCATTTACAGGCAGCCTAATATCATAAAGATCTAATGACTAGCAAAATACTACATGATATGGTCTTCTATTAATTTCCTAATAGTCTTGTCCTGCAGCACAAAACGCTCCTGTCATTAGTGCAGTTGATATGTTCATAATTTAGGGAACTTATATAGAATTAATGAACTAATGACACAGAGTTATGACACTACCATATTTCTGTAAGTACGTGCAACCAGCTATTTGGTCCTACAGGTAAAGCTCCTAGACCCCTCATAGATCTGAGCATAGATCTGCTACTAAAAGTTAATAGAAGTTGAGATGGAAACATCTGTGGTCAAAAAGTATTCTCCTCAGGAGAGCTAATTTTCCCATGCTTGTCTGCAAGAGGTTGGTATCGTTCCACACTCCCCTTTCCAAAAACAGAAAAAAAAAAGACTCTTGAAGTTTTGGTGAGGAAAAACAACTCTGAAAACTGTGAGAAAAAGACTGGTGGGTGGATTTAGAATTTTAGGACACTAGAGGGGAAATTATAATCTTGATTTCTCAGCAAGACAGAGGGATGTTGTTTAGATGTGGAATGAGGGGCAGAAATCATATACTGCGAGGTTCAAAAATGCGGCCTAAGGTGCACAAAAAGGTCTTATGTCCATGGGGTCCTGAAGAATATTCCTGAATAATCAGAAGATGACTGATTTGTTTTCTTTTTGGGATTTACATCCAGACACAGAGTGAAAACCAAAGATTTTCTCAGAAGCACTATGCAAATACCAACTGAACTTGAAATTCTAACTGGTAAAGCAGAAGGCTCATACCATCAGAGATAAGCAAAGAGGACATTTGGAGACATGCTGGCATGATGCAGGGATGTTTTTGTCAGACCTTGAAGATAGCAAGCAGATTCTGCCTGTTGCAGCAGTCTGGTAAGTATTTAATGTGAAAGCTTAACAGAACTCATAGAATTAACAGTCAAAATTGCTGATATTTTTAAACTCTTCAAGGATTCCCGATAGCTTTAGTATTTGAATACTGAAGTACTGCAGCTGGTATAAATCAATTGGTATAAATTAAAGCAAGGAAAGAAACAACTTCTTTAAATAACAGCATAAAGAGAGAATTATAAAGGACTGTGCCTTTTAAGTGTAGTTTTAGACAAAATTTATCCTTAAATGGCTCCATACTTCCCTTGTTTATATATTATGACATGTACTGGTAGACTGGCTTGAAAAGAAGTTCTCATTACTGAGGAGAATAATTTTTCTAACACCAGCTGAAGTCAGTGGCAATATTCCCATCCTCTTCAGTGGCTTCAGCACAGAGCCAAACTGAGAAATTAATCCTGAGACCAAACATGCCATTTGCAGCCAGGATGTCACATGACTAAAAGCCTTTTTTGTAGAGTGTTGCTTATTTCAGCTCATTTTATTTTATTATGTCTTTAAACTCTACATTTGGTGCAGGACAAGCACTTGAGAGACGTTAAGCTTCCCTTATTAAAATGACTTGTTTGTATAGGCAGAGTGAAATTTAACAACACCAAATGCATGAAAGGATCCTAATGTGTGACAAACAGGCTGCCTTGTCCCCTCCCCTGACCTAGGATGCTCCGACTCCCTGTAAAGGAACTGTTTGCACTGGAGTTCTCCCGTGGGCTGGCACGTAAATCTTAAAAATATCTTCGAAGCCCATCTGCCATAGTGCATTTTTAATGAAAATGGAAGGTGCCAAACATAAGTAGCTTTGATACGCCAAGTCTCTCCCATAATGCCAGCCTGCTACATCTCAGAGGAGTCAATTTAAACACACACATATTTCCAGGACTTGTTTGTAACTTTATGATTAACTGTCTTTAGAGATGAAGTAGAAAAACCTCAAAAAGACCAAGTAATAGGCCATTCTGACAATTAAGTTGTCAGTGTAAGATTGTTAGTTTCAATATAGTCTCACGAGTTTTGTTTATTTTGTTTTGTGCATGTATTTTGTACAAGATTTGTATTCAGAAATAAACCTCTTTCCAAAGACAATTTGTTGTTTCTCTTTTCAGTTGGAGCACGGATTTTTTTCCTAAACCAAGTCAAACCCAATAAGGATATCACCAACATAGTGCTAGATATTAATGTTGAATGGATTTATTTTCTTGCCAGGTTTTATATCTTGCAGACATATAGTAAGGAAGGCAGCATAAAATAACAAAGTATTAGCCCAGAAGACATCTAATTTTGTATCATACTTACTTGTCCATGCAAGTTAATGTTTGCTATTCATTTCAGTAACAGTTCTTAAAAAAATCAGGGAAGTTTTTTTTGATAAAGGTTTTACTGAAGCACAGAAAGTAAAATAAAAATATCCAGATGCTTGAGAGATTTGTCAACATTAATTCAGAGAGTCTGACAAAAATAATGTTAGGAAAACAGACTTCAGAAAATACTGTTTCAAAAATTTGTGGTTTATTTTCCTCACATTCTAGAGACTGAGAATGGGAGTTTCTTTAATCACTGGCCCCAGCGAAGCATTGGAATAATATGTAGGTAATGTCTCAAATATTTAAATAAAGTTTTAAAATCCCAGAAGTAAAGTAAATCCAGATATTATTGACACATTAGCAAGGTCACAGAATTTACAATTCAATGGAAACAGAGAGGTACTAAAACACTCTTAAACTTGGATTATTTCTTGAATACTGCCACAGGAGCATTACATATTTACTACACTACCTAGAGTATGATATTCTATAACCATTTGTATTCCTCCTATAAATCTGAGAAAAGCTCTCTCTACAAATGATTAGGGGATTAACTTTCCTTGTGAGTAGGTTCACATTATGCATGGTCAAAGTCATATCACAGACACACATGGAAAAGAACATTTCAAGGGTTATAATTACATTCACATGTTGGCTAATTGGGCCCTCAGGGGCCTAGTTCCTAATTATAAGATGGTATGCAGGAAAATATCAGTAAAAAAGTATGTATAGAATGAGATTAAATGGGTTATGCTGGCTGTATAAAAGCCGTAAAACTTGATAGGAAAGGAATGCAGTAACTTGCCAAGTATCTCTAAACCGTAAATGTTTTTTTGATGCCATTATCAGAAGGAGATGGGAGGAGGTTCTGTTGTTTTAGAGGAAGTCTGCAAACATCCATTGTAGCCTCAAGTGGTATTTTTACATAGTTCTAAGAAAATCAAGTAATGATTGAGCCAGATGAGAAAGAAATGGAAAAAAAGAGAAGCTTTACAACAACTGTGAGATCAAAAGAAGGTGAAAGTAACCTACAGAAGTGAGGGAGAAGAGAGTCCCACACTCACATATGTCACAGAGGCCTGTTAACCAGAAATGAAATGCTCTAAAAAATCCAGATATTCATTAATTAAACTTGCATAAGCTTTAATGACACTGTTTATTAGTTTAGCTAAGGGCAGAATTTTTATCTCCCATAATTGAAAACTATAGTTTATTACCTTGATTAGACACTAAGTAAAATATACAGGCTTTACTTTTTGCTCCATGTCTCTCAGAGGGAAATGCCTATAAGAATAAATTAAAGAACTTTTACAAGGTTGTAATTTATTTTATTTCCCATCAAATGGTATCCTTTGCACATTTCTATAAAAGTCTCACTGTTTATAGTAGATGTGTATGTAATATTACATTACACCTCATAACAGAAACTGGCAGGAACCCTGAAGCTGAATAAGAACGAGATTGTCTTTATCTCTTAAACCTGTCATTTTAATTTTCCACTCTAGACTTTGCTGTATAAGTAGCCTGACTTAAGTTCCTGGTGACTATTAGACCACATTCTTGCAACATTTTGAATTTAGTACCTAATCAAATTTCTTTCAATATTCTTATCTTGATTTATATGAACAGGTATATTTGTGAGTATACCCAAAGGAATACAGTCTTTTACAACATTCTAAATGCAAATCCTGTTTTCTTATTTATGCTGTAGCCAGTGCAGCCACACCATTAAAAAGAATTTAAAATGAAAAGCCGAAAAATTGAAATGACAATCCTAGCATTCCACTGCCTTGAACAACCGATCTGAAGCTCCACAAGTTCTGGCAGCATGAAACTGCTGTGAATGAGTCAGGCTTTCAGGCTTCACATGCCCAACCTGATCTTTGTGGCGCTGGAATAAAAAGCCCACAAAAAAAAACCAAAACAAAACAAAAAACCAAAAACCAAACCAAACCAAAACAAAACAAAAAAAACCAAATAAAAAATAAAACAAAACAAACCAAAAAACCAAAAAACCAAAAAACCACCACCAAAACCAAAACCAAAGTAAAGAAACAAAAATACACCAAAACCAAAACCAAAAACCCACCAAAACACCCCCGCCCAAAAAAAAACCAACAAAACCCCCCCCCAAAAAACAAAGAAAAAAGAAATTAAAAAAGAGAAAGTCTACACTACATCCTCTAACCCAGCTGTAAGTCTGATGCTATCAGCCTGGAATTCTGGGATAAGGAACATGTTCCTCATTTAATCAGGTGTATACCAAGACACACTATTTTGCAGTAATCTTGATAATGTGAATAGTTTTGCTGTCTTCAGGCCTCTGACCTAAACTGCCTGAGATGACTGGAAGAAGTAAAATCTCAGAGTCATTATTTTAAGCCACTTTTACATTTGGGAAACCAACATCATCTAGTGCTTCTGACTTGACTTTTTCATCATATTCATAATTGATAGGGACATTTTATAGTCACAAGGTTTCAAATAATTATTAAAAGCTAAAAGCTCGAGTCTGCCTCCCAAGCATAAACTGAGGGAAATCAGTGCTGATATCAATTTCCTTTCTGAGAACATGGAGATATGAAGGTTGCTGTGATGCATAAAGGAGCAGTTAAGAATATGAGGTTAAGACTGTTTCCTCTCAAGAGGAAAAGAAGTGTTTAAGTAGGATTCTTGATGTATGTTCCAAACACAAACAAAAGTGAAAACAGGTTATGTGTTCTCTCCTTGAAAAAAAAAAAAAGAAAAAAGAATCAGGGAATGAGAACTCCAAACTGAAGTAGATTAATTATGACAAGATGTGGGTTATAACACTGAAACACTTACAAGATAACTAGGTTTAAACAGCAGGGGTGGTAAAACTCACTCTATTGCTAGGGAATGACTAAGGCAGGAAATCTGATGACAGTGTTGCTCAGAGCCCTTTTTTGAGTACAGATGTAGTTTCTTGTAAAAGGATTCAATAGAGCACTGCTGAGTAATGTTATAAATATTGACCAAGAAGAGCACATTAAAAATTATCAAAGTAGAATTAAAATCGATATATGCTTTATGAAACAATCTCTTAATTTTTATCCATAGTACTTAGGTTTAAGATTTTGAGTTTTTAAGTTTTAGACATGGATAGTGGTCCTGCCAGAAACCATTATAAAATAGCTGAAGAAATCTTTGAAAATCACTGAAGTAACATTGAGAAGGGAAAGAAATACTAGTCAGTATACATACTAAGGGACATTAAATAAACATTTTGTGATAGAAAAAGTTATCTATGGAGAAAATAAGCCGCATTGCAGTAAAAGAGGGATTCTCTGTAAAACAACAGTCAGAAGACAAATAGACCAAAAAGGTTTCACTCAAACTTGGTGGTCACTTAGTGAGAAGGGTCAGAACTACATCTCCAAGACATGGTGTTGAGGTAGAACTCATATACTAAGTCACTACTACATAAAAAAAACCCCACCACATCTAGAGACAGGCAATTTTTAGCAAGTTATTTTGCAAATCAAGAATAACCACTGGGTGACAAGATGTCAGTCATGGTTTCAGTTTGTTTTGTTCTTCAAAGGGCCCTGGAGATCAAAATTCCCTTACTGAACACCAGCTAGTTAATAGAAGTGGTGAAGCTGGCAGAAAACAGACTCTCAGAGGCTGGAAGTGTTCTGTCCAAATTCCACAGCAAATGAATGAGGTTACTGAGGGAGAAAGCCAAGGAAGAGTTTAATATTTTGGGCCAGGTGTTCAAGTCATAAAAGCTGTATTTTCCTGTTTTCTACCTGTTCAACAGGCATAAGAATGGCCTCTCACAACTTTTCTTTCTTTTTGTTCACATTCTAAGATTTTTCATGCTTTCTTACCTCATGGCTGTACAGTTTCTAATATTCATGGTGTAAAAACAAGAAATTATGGATTTTCTGGTAAGTCCTTGAAATCAGCCAAACATCTGCTTTGTTTGTGTACCATCACTACATCACTATCTGAGAATAAGATAAGGTGCTTGTACAGCCAAGTGCTCTACCTCCAATGCAAATTCTTTCCCTGGTAGCAAGAAGAATCAATATAGCATTCAAAAGGAAATTGTTCTAATAGCACACCATAGAAAACTTTTCCATGGTTATCTTAGTCTAATGTTATTCTAATGGATTAAGTTCTTCTTACTTCTTCATAAAGGAAACTAATGATAGCTAGCAAGTCATGAAAGAATTAGATACCTTATTCACTACTGTTATCTCTGCAGGTGGTCATGTTAAACTGAAATTTTTTGTCCACAGAATAAAATCAAGAGAGAGGTGTGTGGGGCTTCTTGGTCAAGAATGTCCAGGGTAACTCTGGTTTGAGGGATGGCTAAGACCACATACATAAAGGGAAGAGTAGACCACTGCCAGGAGCAGACCAATTGCCAAGGTGACTACTTTTCACAAGATTCTGCCTCATTTATCCAGATTTTCTTGAACTACTTTATGAAAAATTTGATCACCTTTCCTTAACAAGTACATTCTCAACTATAACAAGAAATAAACCCAAGACTTTAATGAAACAAAGCAGATTGTTACATTTCCAGCAAATTATTTAGTTGAAAAAGGAAGCAATATGTTATGATAGCAATTCATGCTAACACTAAAGGGGTTAATTAGGTAAACCAGGTTTTAACAGTTACAAAGGAAAATTGGAAACTGCCAGTGCCGGGGGTGTTTTGTAGTACAGACATCAGCTAGAAAATTTCCAGCTGTGTTTGCCTGACTCCTTTTGTCACCCACAAATTCACCCAAATACAGTACATAAAAGTTAGTCTGAATTGATCAGATAGAAGGATATTCATGTCTTTTCAGTGACATCAGTAATGTACATACTGTAATTCTCTGAGTATTGATATTATATATTATTATTGATTATTATTGATATTATTATTATTGATATTATGAACATACTGCTCTGTTGAATAAAGATATACATTCAACTTAATTTCCAATCTTTTGGAGCGATAGAGCTAGACAATTAAGAGTTGAGTCTGCTGCACAGCTAAGTCAGTTATGATTTCCCTATTCATTCCTCCTTCCTGGTTTTTTTTTGTTCTCCACCTTCTGAAGACCCTGTTTCAGTTTCACTAATTGAAAAGCAAGGTATATATATCCCTATTATCAACTCTCCTCGGGGATAGGAGCCTTGTAAAGGTATTACACAATTTGTTCCACTACACAGAGTCTGATATCCACCGCGGGCCTCGAAGAGAGTGCAAGTTCACAATCCTAAATTAATACTTATGTATCAAGAGGCAGATTTATTTTCTTTACTGTGAAATAATGTAGTTCTTCCCTTAAAAGACTTTTTCAGTGGATATGCTGATGTAACCTGAATGCAGTCTGAGTGTCACCACTATTATTTACCTGAATATGCAGTTCTGTGGAAAAAAACACATCAGCAAATGCACAGTAAATAACAGGCCTGAAATACCACAAACCAGCATTATATTCATAAGCAATTTCAACTCTATTTGCTTAGTTTTTCAGAATATTTTGGTACAATACAATATATCGAACAGTTCAGCTGTAGGAGGCTATAGAATGCATAATGTTTTCCCTTCTATCTCTGTATTGGGAAACACAGGAATAACTCCATTCTTCTGTTCCCAGAGTCCAAATGACTAAGTCCAGCTCTATCAGTTCAGATTTAAAGCTCTCGTTAATTTTAAAATATTTTGCTGGTATCAGGTTACCCTTCCATTTTTTATACCAGCCTGCAGAGGCAAGTTACTGTTCTCATGTGGTCTACAGTATGATATTAATTTATGCAGTCTTCATAAAGCAGGCAAGACCTGTATTCAGAGGAGGGAGATTTACAGCATTATTTACTGTTATCTTTACCACAAATGTATCTCATGTTAGGTATCAGTTAGTTTCCCACCTCCATGAAAATACAGTACAATAATAAGAAGTGCACTAAAACATTGGGGTTTCAAAAGGACATTTCATTTCATTTTCAGCTAAACTTTTTCCTGAAGGAACAGACAAACAGGTACTCATAAAGTCTTGGTTTTCATAATAGTGAGGTTTTTAAGAAAATTATAAAAAAAGATCTTTGAAGTAATTTTAACTGATCTTACAGTATCTCTTTCTTTTTCATAGAAGATATTATTTAATCTGCTTCTAAATTACCCATGCTATGACAAAAAAACAAAAGTCAGACCTTAAGAATAAAAAAAGGTTATTTATACCTAGAAAAGATCAGAGAAAGACCAGGATACCTGAGCCTGCTTAAAGTAGTTCTATTTCTCATGAGGAAACATCAAAGTCTAACATGATCAGCTAGAGAGGAGAACTTTCACCTCATGGACCTCATGAGGAAAATGGAAGAATTAGTCATTTATAACTCATGGTGGAGAAGAACAGAAAGAATATGAGCAGACAGCAATTTACATATTCTCTACCTATGTCTTCAATACCAGTCTTCACCTTCACCAAGAAGCATATAGACTTGCCATAGAAGAATAGACCTTAGAATTCCCTAAAACTGTCAGAACACTGTAATTATTTTCATAAATAATGAAGAAAGAAAAAATCCTTCAAAATAAAGGGATTAAATTTTTTCTTCTAGCCTCACATACAACTCACCTGTTGTTTCATTACTCCTTCCTCAATTAGTCTCAACAGAATACTTTATAAAACTGAGCTCAGTAAGGCACAATTCTTTTGGTTTAAAAGGGGTTAGGAGGTCATTCAGGGTTTTGCTCTTTCAGCCTTAATGTTACACTTTAAATAGAAAGGAATATTTTAATGTCATTCTCTATTGAAACTTCTCATTTATGGGGTTATTTTTCTTAGAGAGTGGTACATGATATTTAACCAGAAATTGTAGCTCAGATTCTAGTAGGATATTATGTAGTTTGTATTAATACTCAGTACCCAGCAGCTGTCACCTATAATTCAAGTCTTTAATCCTGATTTATTCTATTCTAGAAAAAAATTGAAATAGAAATGTAAGTTTATGAAGGTATTTGCTAGTATCTCAGACTTTCTCTTCATTTGTATAAAACAACTTTCTACAGTGCAGATGTGTTATTGAAGGCTGTTCTTGCTGTATGCTTTATGAAGTGGTAGGATATATTCTTTTTACTTGCATAAATGTTTCTAATAGAAAACTCATTTTCAGTTTGTAAATGCTTTAAAAATGTACCTAAATTACATATTACTGGTGAGATATGTGTGAAATACCTGAAGAAATCAGGTTAGGCAAATTATTAACTGTCTATCCATGGAATAATAGAAATCATTAGAAGACATTTTTTCCACCATGCATTCAAGGTCTTTGGAGTATCCAGCATCATTTCTCTTGCACAAGAGAAAAATCTGGTTCTGGAGCATGTGGTGTCTCACATCATCTTAAACTTGGAAGCCTGGTGAGCACTGATGGTTTGACTTTCTGCAGAACCCCACACTCTTATTCTCTGTTACTCCTCTACAAATACTGGAGGCATTTTTTCTATGAATAGTCTGTGTTCAGATTTCTCCTTTCCTAGAACCTTTACATGAGAGCTGCCCTTAAGGAACATATACGGGGTCCCTCAGGTTAATGGAGGGTGGTGAGGGGGAGATATACTGAGGGTTTTGCCTTTAAATTATAGTATGTAGAGGAGTTTTTGCTTCTAAAAGAAGGCTCTACAGCAGTGAAAGCTCTAATTTAATTTTAGAAGTCATAAAATTGTACCCAAGATTTTAAGGATTCAAGCTGTTATAAATTTGGCCTTAGAATATATTAATACAGAAGATCATATCAGTTTATTAAAAGGCAGAAGTCAGATACAGAGAGACACAAGTAACTCAGTTCCCCTTAGCACAAATATTCAAAGTGTGAAGGGATATGGAGAAAGTCTGTTCTGCCCTCGGGGTCTCTGCACAGTGACCCTTCCTGCCAGAGATCTGATGTTGTGATGTCTGATTCCTGCCCTTATCAGGAGCAGTGGGGAAGCAAACTAAAGTCTTAAGGGAGTTCTAGCTGGTGCTCACTACCCCCGGTGACTGCAGCAGCCAAAGCAGAGCTGGGATAATTAACATCCCTCCCCTCCGAGGTGTGGTGCTGCAATAGGAGTGACAATGCAAGAGGTATGGTGTGATTAATGAGCAAAGGGGGCTGCAGAATTAGGCAACCTGCTCATTCACAAGGATACATCATAAAATTCACACATGTGTGTAAATACATGTTTTATAGCATAATATTTCAAGTCTTATAGCATGTTACTCATATTAAAATTAACCCTAGACCTTTTTTTCCTTAATTTAGCTTGCTTCTTAAGCAGTTACTATTTTTTAACTACTAGGAAACCAACCATCTGACATTTCAATTTTAATCAGGCTTGCCATTCATTTTTAATAACATTTATGAATCTCTGAGGTAGAAGGAATCTATATACATTTTTAGAAAAACAAAATCAGCAGGAATTAGAAAATCCTTAGCAATGCTTTGAGCTTTTTTCTTAAGAAAAGATAAAAAAAACCAAAGGAGTGCTGACTGTTTTTTTCTGTATACTTCTATGGTCATGAGCATTTCAGATTTAGAAGGGCTTCTAAGAAAAAAACATCTTTCTAAAACCCTTAGGCCTTCAAAATTATTTGTGATCCTGGCATTTCTCCATTTCACTATATCTGTCTGTCCCTCTTTCAGCTCAACTGGAAAAATGAAATGGGTAGGTGATATAAAAATAATTCAGTTCCTTATCCTTTCATAGGTAACCCAGAAACAGGTTAATTGGAATTCATTATACACAGGTGATAAGCTGAAATAAGTGGGCTTGAGATTCTGAAGTCCTCTGCATTTCCTTTCTTGCTTAGCTTTTTCTTAGATGCCTTAAACAGATAACAAAGTAGAGCTAGTAGAGTAGATAACAAGAGCTAGTCAAGTACAACTTAACAAGATTTTCTGTTACCTTCCAAAGAGAAAAAGCTGTTTTCTTGCAATATAAAGAATAATTTTCCTTTTTATTAATATATTTTTAATAATAAATTAAAAGAAATAATTCAAAATCTAAAGTAATTTTTCACTTCCCAAAAGTAAGTTATTTTCCAGTTTTGCTGGAGAAGAATCTCTGCTGCAATTGGTGGTGGTGCTATTCTCTGATCTTGAAAGAGGTATCCTGCTTTTAAGATACAGCACTCTTAAAAGGGCTACTATTGCTAATACTCACTGTTGAGAAGAATATTGACACCTCCACAGCACCTATTTGTCAAGCCACCATCGTCTATTAATTCAAGTCCTTCTTAAAAACTTGTTCAGTAGCATAGAAAAGTGGGTAAATATCATTTAAGAGTGGATTATAATGGATATATCAAACCCTGCCTGAGTAATTATATAATCTTTTCTGTGTAAGCCTTGACCCTACTTGAACTAACGATGTGGTAATGGACAAGAAATGATGGCTTTCAAGAAATTTCTGCATATCAATGATTTTACTTGTACATGATAATCCTTCCTCTTTTACATGCACACTGAATCCAATATCTTATTAGGCAGAACAAAGTTTACCTATTTCCTGTTGTTAGGAATGAAGAAATGTATTTTTATTAATGAGGGACAAAGTCAGTTCTTCAAATATGGTGTGTTAGAAAAATCATTCATTCTTCAAATGGCCTTCACTTCTGCAATATTTTCATATGCTTAATCTGAATCTTTGGAGGTAAAATAATGATTCTCAAAATACTTTTTTCTCACCTGAAATCACTAACGGGGCATTTAGGTGTTATAATACTATTAATGTAATAGCATGGTAAGTTTTCTGCAGCCGAGCTACAGCACAAATGGAAATCTTGGTAGCACAGGAAATGATCAAATATACCTTATGGAGTTTAGTCATAATGACTATTTCTGATATGCATTCTGATAACTAAATACTAAGATGCTTTGCATAATCTCTTCAAAATTAAGCAGTGGAGTGAATTTCAGAGAGAAATTAACAGCTTGGGAGCTATTCACCCTCTACTTTTTTATGGCCTTGAAACCTTCAGCTATTCTGGGAACCCACACGCAAGCTTTAGCCAGTTTCCCCCTGCTTTCATGGGTGTCTTGTTGGCAGATAACAGACGAGGATTACATAAATCATGTATCAAATGCATATAGCATTTCCAATATTTCCCTGCAAAGTATAGAAATAAACATTACAGAATTTCAAATTACATTTGATGGATGTAAGCATTTTGGGCCACAATATCTCACTAACTTTACATTTTATTAAAAATATGTGGATAAGCACTTCTGGGCTAGCAGAGGTATGAAAAATCACACAACTTTCTGTGGGAAATCTCAGAATTCTCTGTGACTTGCTGTTTACATTATGGTATTATTTAAATCCAGTGCACAGCTGTAGAAGCATTACTAAATGTATATAGATTAAAAAGCCAGAGATCTTACAGCTTCATTGGAGGAAACATACAGGAGTAAAAGAGGGAGAGAACATCTCTACCACTTTAACTTGGCAAACAGTCAAACCGTTACAAAATGCTGACTTACTCCATTAATTGCAAAGTTTTGAATAGAAATAAGTAAATAAATAATATATAAAAAATCTTTTGCCATTACTTATAAAAGGGCATCTGTTTTATTTGCTATGTGATTTACAAAATTCTGTGGCCTGTTTTTCTGAACAAACCTTTTTTGTTTGGTTTGGTTTTAAATTTTTTTTTAATAAAACTGACTAGAGAGCCATGCAGTTGTCTCAGGGAATGAAAAGGAAGGAATAGATTAGACCAATGGCTCATATACAGGAGGTAAAGCTGGGGACTACGACCACACTGATTTTCCCCACCCTCTAAACTTTAGTATGCTTTTTTTTTTTTTTTTTTAAATATGAGTGACAGAATAGCAAAATAGTGTTAACTACTCTTAGCAGGTTTGAGAGTCTTTGGTTATGTGTTTTTGGGCTTCACAGTAAAATTTCTGTAGACTGTTTTAAGCTATTGATCTTTTCTTTTTCTTGTCTCCACAAATGTGTGGCAAAGTGCCCTGCAAAGCCTGGGCTGGAAGAAGGGTTATAAACAAGAGCCCACGGGCTGTGTTTGCCAGATAACATTTGCTGTGCTGAGTTACTTTCTGGTTCAGCACGATTTTCCACACCAAGGGCCTATCATTTTCCTGAAGTCTTTAAAATTTCAAAAGAGGAGCAGATAGAGTGGACAACAAATAGAGACTAAAAGATATATTTAAGGAAGGTATTTACAGCTCTAGCATAAATTTAGCAAAAACCACCAAAGCAATTTCTCAACAGCTGCAGTGGTAATGTCTCTCCTTATGACTGACCTAGATGCTCACTTATAGCCATTGTAGTTAAGCTGAACAAATCTGGAAGACGTGGTAGAGAAACATAACCTACTTATGGAGGGAGAAATACATATATATCTGATATTAACCAAAAAATATACAACTGGGCTCTTGACCTTCAGAGGAAAATCGTATTATTTTCCTTGTTCAAAGAATAAAGAAGAGAAAACAATCATAAATGTACTTTTTAATAGCTCTTCATAGAAACTGCTTTCTAGTTTCTCCGAAAAAAAAATCTTAGGCTAAAACCATATTAAGAAATATAATTTGTTTTCAAAGTTGACTGCCTATTTGTGCAGAAAAATAGACATTTTTATAAGTATTTCACTTAAAGGGGGTGGTTGGTGCTCTCAAACAACAGCTGGCTCCCTGTAAGATCCCTCACCACAGAGGTGCAGATGATATGTGTCTCATTCAGAAGAAGAAAAACAGTCAAAAAATAAGAATGATGCAAACAGTGACACAGATATTGAACAGTGTGGTCAAAAGACACAGGTAAGCTCAGAAGTATGCTGTTTTACAGCCCAAGAAATTACATAATTGTTTTAAAACTTTCTCAATTGTATCTGAGGGTTATTCATTTTGAATTTTTATTGTGTATCCAATTTGCCCATGGCCTGGATTGCCCTTCTTAATAACAGTCAACGACAGTTCATGAACCACTGAACCCAGTGCTTACATAAAGAGGGACAGAGGACATTGTAATGCATATATCTGAAACCCAGAATAAATACAAAATAATAAATTAACAGTAAATATCTGGAATCTTGGCTCTCAGGTCATGCTGGAATGTATGAGAGTGTAGTCATAATTAGGCATGGGAAATTATGTGAAACAAAAACACTGTCAGCATTACAGCAGATTTCTAATCTCTTTTAAAACCCGATAAAATTGTTTTAATTGTAATTGTCTGTACCATGCTTAATACAAAATTCACTAAGCACATCTGTTACCTCGGTGCAACACAAATCAGTGGCATCTCCCGGTACCCTAAAGCCTTGCAATGAAACTCTACATTACCTTTCAAGAAAGATAGAATAAAAGAAATAGAAAACACATCCCAAACTGTAAGAAAAAATCAAACCAGACCATTCCATACAGCTATTTCAACCTTTTTCATGGATTCATACTGACTGATAGCACGCAGCTTTCAGGGTCTGGAAAGTGCTACTTTGGGCTCTCAGATCATTTAAAAATTCAAAGAAAGTTGAAGCCCCGAAATATTTCATTGTCTGTCTGAACTAGACACAGAGACAAAAGCCCAGCATCTGGGCTGAGCCAAAGCATTCAGGGAAAAGGTAGGTTCTTCTCATCACTGAGACTGTACTAGAGTAAGAGGCAGTCACTGTGCTGTTAGCAGAAACATATCTCTGTACATGAGAGTTCTGTGCTTACTAATAGAGCTGACAGCATACCCCAGCAAACTTCCTGTGCTACCAGCACATTTGTCCACTGCAGGATCACAGCGTCACTGCCTGGCTCACCAATCACCTGTGTGACAATGTGCCTCAATTACGAGCCCTTATAAATAAATAACAAGTCAATCTGACAACTCACTAGCTGATTGAGATGAAAAATATGTTGAGCTTTGTGAATTTTTAATCTGAATTTTGAAGTATGACACATTACAATGATAAATATTTATAAAACATCCAAACTGCTTTCCACACGATCTAATTTATATTTAAAATATCTTTAAAATATATCTGAATTCAATGAGGTATACTTACAGTACATGAAAAGAAAATGGAGTAAAGTTAACAGATCCCACTGCAACTGAATTTTGTTGTTTCTGGCCGTGGGGAATGCCTTCTGGGTTTCTGAGGTAAAACAACAACCCTCCTTAGACAGGTAGGGAGCCCCCAGCAAACATTTTACTTGAAGAGCTGTTTTGCACAACCATGTAACAAGCCTCTCAGTGGACCTTTGGCGAGCATTCACCACAGACTGTGCCAGGAACCAGAGGGTGTAACAGGTTCTCATCACCCTCAATAGGAGTTTGGCTTTCTCTTTCTAACAGCAGTACTTGAGGAACGAAAAGAAATCCTTTGAAATTATGCTTCAGTAATCAAAAGGTTACATGACTCCAGCTGATTCCAGCTAAGCACACACAACATTTTTTTGACTCTGTGATTATTATATATGTACTATTTGTACTTGTGTTCCTTGGAATTTGATAGTTTCTTTGTATGGGAAGAATTAATTCACTTGAGCTCTAAGCTATCAAGAACTGAATATCACAAGAGAAAATACTTGAAATATCCTAATCCCTTAGAGGAGTTATAGTAGAAAGCATTGGATCAACTTCATTTCTAAAGGGTCAATACCACTTAGAACAAGGACAAGTGTTACAGCCTAATCAATGTTTGAAGCCCCTCATGTAATTAATGATTTCAAGCACTGCTTTCTGTGTTTTTTTCTTGTTAGTTTTTATGAACTTCATTAAAAATATTCTGTGTTTTGCCTTTAAATGATCTATTTAATCACTCTTTTCCTAACTACAACTTCTTTTCACTGAATCTTTCTTAACAGCAACATCTGTATTTTATAAACAGAACTCTGACCACCCATTGCAAATAGAAAGGGCATTGAAGAGCCTGTCCAAATCCAGGTTTAAAAAAAGAAAATTAGAAATAAACAGAAAATAGAGCTGAAAGGAACCTTGAGAGGTCACCTCATCCATTCCCTCTGCCCCAAGGCAGAATCAGTTATACCTAAAACATTCCTGACAGATGTTTGTCTAACCTGTTTTTTAGAACATTTTGTGACAGAAATCTCATATACTCCCCAAACAGTTTTTCCTAATGCCTCCTAAAAGGAGGGTTCTCCTTTTAGTAGTTCTTGGATTTTTGTTTTGTTCCCTGCTTTTGCTTTCTTTCTATATTACCTAATTTAAATATTCATTGTTATAATTTAAGCTTATTATTTTCTGTCCTGTCCACCATGGAATGAGGCAGAGATAATTCCCTTGATTCGTGCAGCAGCACCTAGCCTGTTTGAAAAGTGTTAAAATGGAGGAGGAGTTAAGAATACTAAAAATAGCCTCCAGCATAGTAAGTGACCAGTAGGGGAAAAATGGATACAAATGTGAAATGCATTGGAAGAAAGCCCAAACAGGCAAACGAGCCATAATGATCTGATAATTTGGCTAGACAGAAGGGAACTTGAATAAAAATTGCACATATGTGGCTCCTATTGAATACCCACAAAAGATATGCATGATTTCTGGCATACTGCATCACAAGCTATTTAGTTTAGCAGTAATTAGCTGTAAACACTGGTGCAGACCTTTAAAGGATGAGGTTTGTCCTGGAGTTTCTTTTGGAATGTTTCAGTGTTTAGACGACTAGGAAGAAAAATGTTCCTCAATTTCTAAGAATTATAGAACTCAAAAACAAGTAAAGCAAAAAATGTATGAGCTTGAGGCAAAAGGTGGAAATTAAAGTGTCTCTAAATTCTAAAGAAAGGTAGGTCAGTGAGTTGAAATTCAGTCAAATAATAGCTTCAGAGGAACAGTACCAAAAATAAAATGCTGTTCTGCAAAGGTTGATTTGATTGCTTCCTACGGACAACACTAAATAATAAAAAAAAATCAGAAAAATACTCACAAACCAGTAGCTTCCCCAATAGCAGAAGAAAAAGTGCATAGGGAAAACCCTAAAGTATGACAGATACAAAAGGATTTCAGAGACTTTTCAAAGTTTTACTGCAAGCATCAGATTCAAGATTACATTTACCATACTGCAAATAGCTGGAAGTTGGTCTCAATGGGTCTTCAAGAAACTCAAGCTTTTGGGCAGAGCCAAGGTATGTAAAGCCCAAGAGGTAATTTCAGAATGTAGAGATGGAAACTATGAAAAACAATGTATGTTATTTTGTGCTAGTGCAGATAAATTAGCAGGAAACTGCGAATAAAACTCATCACATCCTTAAAGATGATTCCTTTGACATGGTTGTTTTATCATCTTAAAAAATGAAAATACCCCTCTCTGCCATGAATTCTTTGTAAAAACACTTTCTTAATTGCTTTCTTTACTGATAATTTTTCTACATTTTATTGTTGGCAATTAAAAACACATTCTGTCTTCTTGCAAGGTGAATAAAAATTAAATATTCATTTAAATAATCTCCATGCTTGTGTTCAATAATCCAAATCTAAAATATTATTAATGTGTTAAATTATTAAATGTAAATTACAAGGCTAAAGCTTTCAACTTGCAGAAGTCTCCAGGGTAAGTCATGGCACTATCTGTTAATTCATTTTTACAAATACAATCTAAAGCTCTGGTGACTGAATGTATACACATTCAAAGTATTTACAGAAGAAAAAATCTTGAGAAATCACCCATTTTGCAATTTTTTTTTCTTTTCTTGGACCTAAATTTCATTCAATAATGATAAACTCCTGTCAGCAACCTTCCCTTGCCATAACAGAGTGGTGTTTGATGTTTTTAATCTTCACTGCCTTCTCTTTATTCTCCACTAGTTCCATATGAGAGGATTTAGAATAAGAATTTGGATGGATCCAGCCTGCACTGTCCTGTGGTTCCTGTGTACAGGATCCAGCTGAGTCTTCTGGAAAGTAAAAGAGGCCTCACTGCCTCCCTGTGTGTCTCTACAGAAGGCTGTGCAGGGACCTTGATTATTCTGCCTTCCTGTAGATACAATGAATTTTCATTGAAAATGAGTCACTTTTCTGGTGCACGTGGGGAAGTTCATGCTTCAGTGTGTCACGTTAGCATCTTCCCTGTAATAGAGCTGGCCAGATACTAGGAAAACATATATATTATATATTTTAATTTGCAGCGAACCGAGCTTTCAGGGTCCTGGATGCTTTTAAGTCAGCTGATTTAACCAATCATAAAGTCTAAAGACCAAATATGGAATCAGTCACTATAAGAAGCAAATATAACAAATAAAATATTAATTTGACTAATTCTGGTGTGTATTTCCCTCTCCAGTCTGCATGGTAATACGATTTGCAAATGCCTATCAACACAAGAACAAACATAAAAAGTATTGATTTATGTGATGCCAATGAGCACAAAAGCACTACAGAGTATAGTGAGTATAAAATACAGACAGAGATAAAAGAGCTATTACAATAAGCAAACTGATAGCAAAGGACAAGCAGGAAAAACACTGCTTTTCCGTCATGCCTTAATGGGATGATTGCATTCACTAGCTTTTCCAAATACTGATTTTCACTTACTATAAACCTTGGGGATATTCATCAAAAAGTGTTTCCAGTAATTAGAACTTTGAGAAGAATTAAAACATTGACAGTACTGAGCAGCAATGAAAACAAAATTCTAAGGTTGATTCATGAGCGTTCACAAGCTGAAATATGAACTTGAGCGAGCAGTCAGCTCCTTGGCAATGTCTCAACACAGGCTACTTCAATGAATCATTGCATTTGAACATGTAGGTGTATTTCTCTTAAGCAAATGATCAAAAAAATTCCTGCTTAATTTATGATTTGAATATATTTTTCCATCCAAATATTCAAGTTTCATGATCTATCCTGGTAGAATTCTTGTATCCACATACAATAAATTATAGAAAGGACTGAGCTAAATATGAGAAATTAGGCTCTTGGTATTAAAATAGCAAAATGGGGAAAATACTACGAAACCAAATTCACTCTGTTCATAAAATTCAGAGACTTCACCAGTACTAATAAATAAATTAATTTCTCATCATCTACTCATAGTCCTTTCTTTTCTTGCATAATCCATGTAAATGTGCTGGTGAAGGGGAAAAAAAGTCATTAAAACAGTCTGTCTGGTTACCTGGGTCAAGCTATTACAAGTTTTATGGTGTGAGCTTTAGTATCAATGACTGTTTTCTATTTCTATTTCCTTTTCCCTTGATTCTCTTCTCTGATTTGTCTTGACCTGAATTGTTTTGTTGGCTTCTCTGAGGGCACCTGGGAGGTCACACTCCGAGGTGTTTCATTCTGCAGAGCCGAGCGCCGGGCAGCCCCTGCCGCCCACAGCAACCTGCAAACAGGTTCTGACAGGAATGGACTTACAGGAGAATATGGGAAAACTGGTATTGCTGCAGCATTTCCTGGGCATACTTAGCTATCTGCCACATAAATTAGTCTTAGATTTTGTGTGCAAAAATAGTATAATGAAAATATAATGTTTCCGAGCATCCTGCTCTCAGTGTCCTTCTCAATGTGTAGCTGATCTCCCTGGAAAACTCGAGCAGAGAAATGCCTGAGGTAGAAATGGGGTGAGGTAGGGAGTGGAAAGGGGAAGGCACTGCGTGCTCAGTCTTGTCCTTGTCAAGTACAGAGGGTCTCTTAAAGAAGTGCTCCTGTTTAGAGAGGTTATTCAATAGTCAGTCCTGCACTGGTTGGTATTTGGACATTTTTAGCCCTTCCTGGCAGGTCACCAGTGCTCTTGCTTGAATCTGGGTCCAGTAATCCACTGAATGTTCTAGATTTTAGGCAAGAGCTTGATCAGATTGTCACCTGTCATCTGTCACTTTTGCTGGCCCATTTTGAGGCTGAGGGTTAGGGTGTTAGGGGATGTCTTCTGGCAGAACAGAGACCACTGATGTATTAAGGTGGGTGTGGAAAGGGCAGAGATTAGTCTGGGAGGTGAAGTGGACAGTAGGTCCCCAAGAGGGATCGTGATCGAATGCTTTCTGATCTTCCTTATTTTTGCACATTAGGTGTCCAGGCCATGATGCTCAAAATATTTAAGAGCAGAGTCCCAGGAAGGCATCAGGAACCCTTGCAAAGGCAGCAGAGCTGCCCACAAGAAATCTCAGGCAGTAGCTTCCAGGTGTTAGCAAACTGGGGTGCACAGCCAGGGATATGATCAGAGAAATCTCTAATGAAGATACCTCTCCTAAAGGGCAAACATACTGTCTTTAACCTTTGCTGTTCTAGTTCATATGGCACCCCTACCTTTGCAGGTGACTAGAGAAAAAATACACACTGCCAAATCAATAACTGGGAGAGAAAAAAAGAGGAAAGCTGCTGGTAATGGCAGCTACCAAAAGCAGCAAGGTGCTAAGGCTGTCCAGATCTCATTCACTAGTTTATTGTAGATCAGAACTTCAGCAGCTTTGCTGAGCAGTTTGTGCTTCATGCCAGCTAAATGACACAGACTGTAGATTTCTGGCTTTTCACAAGATTAATGGGCTTTAAACTTGAGGTGAGACACGTTCTAATAGGGTGCTTATGTCAAAAAGTACCCTGTAACTTTTATTTTGAGCAGTATTAATCCTACAGGCTGTTACGTGCTCACTCCTTCATCCCTGTAATGAAGATAACCTGCCTCTCTTTTGGCACTTGGATTAGATCTTCCTGGTGTTTATAAAAGATAACAGAGGTCTCTTTAGGACCCTCTGGACAGCTCAGCAACATTAACAATAGTCTCTCTTTATTTCAGTGCTCTTAGAAGCATATGGTTTGGGGTCAGCTGAGGCAAATTGGCAGAGCCTAAGCAGTTCTCAGTTGGCGTAATTTCTACCTTGGCAACATTTGTTAAAAAGAAAGGCTCAAACAAAGAAACTCCCATATTTACTTAAATTGCTTTAGATTCTTCTTATTGTGATTGAAAATGACTGACAATCTGGAGGGACAAGCTGCCCTGACTTAAACATTCCTTTTTAATACAAAGCTGCTAGAAATATACTTGTTATGAATCTGTTCTCATAAATTGCACTTACTAATTTATGTGCTGATGTGTTTTGTAGCTTGGAAGTCATGACTGCTTCAGCACTATCGTGTGATGAACAGGAAATAAATGCTTTGCTTTATGCTGATGGATTCCGAGAGTCGAAGCCGGACAGATTTAAATCAATTTGTGATAATGACATTGTATACCAACACATGATCTGGCGTACGCATAAAAGTAGAAGAGAAACAATTAAGGACCAGCTGGGGATACAGACACAAAGAATTCTAAAATAGTAGGCTTTTAAGCCATCAAAACTGCAGGATTAGTGGGTTAGGGATTAATATGAATTCTTGTGGGTTATATATGAACTCTTGGGATCAATTTCTATTCCAAATAGTTTACATCCTTTCTAAAAATATATAAACTAATATTCTAAACTTCACACATGTGTACACTGATGAGGGCACAAGGGAGCCTTCCTTCTTCAGGTAAAAGCTAGTGACAACCTAAGAAAGTTCTGAGCGGGTATTTTCACGCTGAACTTCAAAACAAAGCAGAAATGGGATTCAGAAAGCGACCAGCACTGAGCTCAGTCTCTGTGCTAAGTCACAAACCAGCTAAGCAAACAGTAAGAGAGGACAACTGCACCCAAGAGAATGCGAGTTCTTTGTGCCTAGATGTTTCTGTGACTTTCTTTGTTGTGAGGTTTCATAAAGTTTGGCAACTTTATTACAGAAAATAAGCTTATAATATTAAAAAGCTAAAAAAAAAATTATTGAACACTACTGGTCATTTTGAGGAATTGGAAGGTCCTTTTTTGGTGTCCTATATATTGTCTGCCCTGCAGCACCAGGCACCCAGGCCCTAGAAATCTGTTTAACAGACAGTCAGGTTTGTTGGGAAATCTATTCTATGGTGTCTCCAGATAATATTCCAGTCTGCAGCAGACTTTTCGTGCCTATGTCATCTGTGCTTGCTCCTCCAGGGGCCCATAAAACTAGTTTAGGACAATCTAATTCTACTCAAGAGATACACAGCCTGCCCTCTGGAGACCCCCATCTCCTCTGGGGGCAGTGGTAGGAAGGGGAGTTTCTAGGGCCTTACTTGTGGCTGGACACGTCAGATTTTTGGGGATCTTGGTTTCAAGACACATAGCACTAGGCCTAGATTGTTGGCTGCAGCACAATCTTTGCTTTTCAGTCATTTCCTCTTACAGGGGGGTTCTGTGTGCACTCTTGTGGCATACCTGGAGCACACCCAAATGCCCAAGGTGAATATACTCTCCCAGAGGCAAGGAAAGACAGAAAAAATGTAGTGATTTCTGGAGCTGATGCTCTTCCTTTTCTGCAAATGGAGAAATTGTTTTTCGTTCCCCGGTCAGGTGAAACTCATGTACAGGCAGGGTCCCCATGGGAGTGGCCTCCACTCTGAAGCAAGGTTGCCATTCTCTAGTACACGTTTACCTCTGCTTTTTCCCTGCTGCACCCATTGCAAGCTTCTCACTTTAATTCTGGGCTGTGAAATCTAGCCATCACATGCTTAGTAATTACTGTGGGTGAAGATTTATTACTGGATGCACACTGGTCCATATTTCAAGATTTCTAGCAGTTTTTCAACATAGAATTGGAAAATCATTTTTTAACATTTTACATAGACTTGTCTGCTGTATAACCAGCAACTAAATTAGGCCCAATTAACCTGGGCCAGAAACTGATCTTTAGTACTCCTCTACAAGCCTGGAGCAGGTTTTTTGATTGCACAAAATTATATTCTGTGTTTAAATGAAACACAGAATCTGGCCCTTCATGCTCTACCAAACAGATGCAATTAAATACATCTTCTCTACCTGCTTACATATATTTACATTTAAGGATATCAGCAGAAAATACCATCAATGGGTACATTCTGGCTGAATCCTAAAAGCATGCAGTAATATAAAATATTTATTTTAGAGAGTGAGATGCTTAATTGTACTCAGACACCTCTGGAATCCACTCTCATTCATTTCTATACGAAAAGCAAACAGACAAAAGTCTGGCTGACAGCTTGCCAACATGCTAATTAACTTTCAGCTGCAGCATTCCCAGTCAGCCTTCGCTCACAACCTACACACCCTGCCAGGAAGTGCAACAACAAAATTCAACTTCAAAATATAGAACTGGACAGAATAGAGAGAGTGGCTTCACAGGAAATGAAAATGTTCTGCATGCAAACATAGGTTATACCTTCTTATTATTTATTTAGGGTAGACTTGCATGTAATTCACTCATGGCTCAATAACTCAAATGGTATTATTATTCCTTAATTATTCCTTATTATTATTGTTTAATTCTGGAAATTCAAAGATCTGTTCTTCATCTACATACATAAGACTCTTCTTTACTGTTTTACTGCTGCATATATTTCCAAATGTGTGCTTTTTGCAGTAGAATACAGTACAGGTGGGAACCTTCAGTTTCCAGCTTTTTAGAGGCAAAACCTCATGGCTGAGAAACTCTTACAGACCCTCTTCACTTTCTAGTGCTTGCTCAAGTGACATTGATGTTTGGTCTGTCTTTTATGTTATGCTGGCGGTTCAAACTTTCCTCTAGTGTAAGACACAAAATGTGTGCCTATGGGAAAAAGAAGATTCTTAATGTAAATTACAAATTGAATTCATATTTGTCCTCCCTTGTCTTTAACCAAAATTAGCCCCCTCCCACACCCCACATCTGTTCTGCTTCTGCTCTCTTCCCCCTCCCATCTGCTCCCACTCTCTGTACCCTCCTCCCCCATCTGCTTGAACATCACTAACCCTCCAGGGATCCCTTTTCCTCTCTTTGACTCCCTGCCTATCTCCCAGCTGGGCATGCCTCTGCTATATGAAAACAAAATGATAAAAACAAGTGTTTATGATGGAGAAAGCAACACACGTACTATTGTTAGTGAACTTCTGCAAATTCCTCTCCTTGTGCTCCACACAGAAAATAGAAAACACCTCCTTGACTTCTGAACACGATATTATCACACCATGTCTGAGTGTTCCCAGAGGGCTCTGGCCCTTTTAATGGATGCAGTTGAGTCATTGATTAGACAAGCACCCCAAATGTTTTGCTTGCAGTGGGAAGCTTTATCCTTTTGCCTCATTACCATGTCCATCGTGAATAGTGCCAAATAACAAAAGCAGCTCTTGGGTCCTGGGTCAGACACTGTTTTCAGTTCCCATCACTTCTGGGAGCTGCAAACACGTCTGAACTGGCTTTGATGGCTGCAGGTCCAGGCGATGATGAAACTGCAGTTGACATCCAGTTGCAAAGGTCTTTGAAAACACCGTGTTTTCCGCACTATCCATTTTACGTGGGTCCTTTGATTGCCCTGCAGTTACACTGCCTTGAAAGTGGCACGTCAGAGCAGAGGGTGGTTCTCTGAGTATCACAGAACTAATTCTCAATTATTTCACTGTTATTGTCTTTCTCTATACACAGCATAATCACTGTGGCCTACACCTCAGTTGCTCAGCAGTAGCAAAGGGAAATTTGGCAAAGCACTGTGGCATTTTTCAAGTATTCTTCCATGGAGCACATTTCGGTGATAAAATTTCAGGAAGCATCTTTTGGTGTTAGGTAGCTTAAGGCAATATTTTATTTTGACCAGACTTTCCATGGATGCACAAATTTACTGTAAGCCTTAGGAACCCTTGTTGAGGAGTTACAGTACTGTATTGCAGAAATCAGCCTTGAACTGCTTTGCCTGGAGACCTGTCAGTTTTATTTAAAATTAGAACAAAAATACATGTATTGTTAGGGGTGTCTAGCTCCACAGTTATTGCTGTTCCTCCCAACCCAGTGTTAGGTCAGTGGAAATATTTTTCAGAAGCATGCAGAATTGAACAAATTGGCACTGAACGTATATGAACCAAAAAAAAAAGAAAAAAAAAAAAGAACTGAGAAAGTTTGTCACAATATTGTCACCCATTTTAAAGCAACTTTGTAGTTTGCATATTAAAACATTTAAAAATCTCATTACAATATCTTTCTGTGTCACTTTATTGATAGTCTAATTTTTTGATGGTAGATGATTTATCTCATAAATTTTGTGATCATCAACAATATTTCTGGCTAGTAGGGCTTTAAAAATTGAATATAAATGAAGACGAAATCTGTAGTTTTTTTATACAGTTTCCTATGTTTTACCGTTGCTATTTATCCAAGGAAAGGTTATGATGTACCTTAGTGGAAAAGTAAATGAGGACAACTTTCCTGGGGAAAAGATAGTTTTATTAGGCCCATGATGACTTTCATGAGATCAATTTTGCCTCTTCAGGGAACATATGCTAAACATCTAGCAGGAGGAAAATATATTTTAGTAAAAAATAGAATGATTTTTACTTTTATAAAATTGAAATAATTTTCTCTGAATTATTAAAAAAAGGAAAAACAAACCGCAAACACCAAAGCCAAAAACCCAAACAGAACTTGCTTAGAAACCATTCCATGAGCAATTATTCTTCAGCTTCTTATTTCTCTAGCAAGGACAAGGAATATACAGCCCCTGCAGGCTTAACAAGGTTTATGTATTTTTCTTGTATTAGAGAACAGGATTATAGAGAAGGCAGCATCCACAGTGTTTTCAACTTTTACGACAAATTCAACTACATGTTTTGTCATGTGGATTTGCAATCCCTTTATGAATGGCTGAAGGGACTTCTTATGTAAAGTGATTGGGAAAGAGGAAAAAAAACCCCCAAACTGTATTGAACATTAAATGTTAAAATCACCCTTCTAATATTTTATATGTTAAGAATCTTGCAGCAATTTAAAGCATTTAATGAATGTTTACATCTTATCTGAGAGGTGGTGTTATTTTGCCCATTCTCTACGTGCAGTATAATGATATGCTGATTGAGTCCCGCAGGAAGTGTTCCATAGCTCATTTCATCAGATTGGGCCTGAAAGGATATAAGTGATTGCCCAGAAAATCTGCAACAGAACAGGAAATGGGTCCCAGATTACACAATTATTACTCCTGTACTTTTAAATAAGACTGGTCTCCCAACAGAGGCCCCAAACTGAAACTGCTACAGGATTTATTCTGAAGTTGAATAATACCACTAAGATAAAATATCATAAGGTGAATTTTCAGAATAGAATTCAATCAAACCTCCAAAGAGAAATTTAAAACCGAGTTTTAGGAATTAATCTGCTTTTTTGCTTGGATAATAAGCCTAGTGGTGTTAAGACAAATAAAATATATGCAATTTTTTTAAAAAAGCATATGGGAGAAAAGAAGAAAAAAAGGAAAAAGTTACTGTATAAGGCTCTAATGAGTAAAATTTTTTGTAGGGATTTTTTTTAAATATTTAGTTTTTGTTATGTGTTTTGTTTGAAGAAACAAAACCACAATATTTCCATGGATTAAAAAAAAAGCTAAAGACAATAATCTAAATACAATCCAATGTGACTGTAAAATTTTCTCAGCCTGACTTCTACTCTAGCTTGTTGGTAGATTTTATTTCTACATCATTTGGAGCATCTCATTAGGATTCTAAAGCCTTAGAGAGGACATCAGAAGCATTATATTTTGGGGTTCTTAATTGAATAGAGCTCAGTATTGTGCACAGCAAATGAATGTCAGCATCCATTTTGTTATCACTAGGGAAAGGTGATATAGTCATTTGAAAATGTTTTCTACTTTCATGTGTTTAAGTATCCATTCTGGTGCTGTCTGATTTGCTGGAATTATCATTGCATTTTTTTTTAGAAAAAACATTTCTACGTAATTTAAGTAGAACTGGGTGTGTGAAGGAGGGGATTTGCCTTTAACCATAAGCAAACTTGGTCCTTATCTCTAGAATTCCAGACAATGAACATTAAATGTTGATTTGTAGCTCACTGTCTTGTCACAGGATATCAGTTTGACACATATAGAAAAGATCCATCAATTTTAATAAAGTCTTGCCTCTCCCTTCAGTTAAACAACCCATACAATTCTCTGTAGGAGAAAGAGGTAATGATGCTCAATAATTACTATTTTAGAACAATATAAGAAAGAAAGCCGTGCAAGAAAGCCGTGTCTATGCAGCAGATAAATGAGTGAGTAGAAGTCTACTTTGTATAACTTGATACATCTTTAGGCTATTTATCAACAGCGATATTGTAAGTGAGACAGAGGGCTGAGTAGAGGTTCAAAATCGAGTTGGGAATACAGGCAAGGGGTTTTGTTCCAGTACGTTGAAGGTAGCTTGTAGAGATTCATGCAAAGTGAAGCAGTGCTATTGAAAACTGCTTAGATGTACCTGAATGTAAGAAAACCTAAGATAAATTTAACCACATCAAAGAAAAGAGATGCCTGTCACGTATAAAGACATTCCTGGATTTGGTTATGAGATTTTTTGTTAAATTCTGTAATATTAGAGATGCTACACAGTCAAATCAGAAACTGGACATTACACAATTCACAACTGCATCGCAACAAAACTGCTCATCAAAGCTTCTTACCAGTGAAATTAACAAAATGATGTGTTTCCTTTAAAGAGCCGGGATATACGCAGGTTTTGTACAGGGCAGATTGACTGTGCTCCCTGTTCCACCTCACAGAACACTGGCACAAATATATTTGAATATACTTGAACTAGATCCCTTCCAACTGAAATACTCTATTCCACTTTTTCTAGGTAAACACTTAAACACACTTTTTGAAGAAAGCAGATACCTGCAAGATGTAAGATGTTGCAGGAGACTACCAAATTAAAACCTTGAACCAGTGATTTTACTGTTTTCTGTTTCTTCAAGGATTATGTTCTTGACTAGGGCATTGTTGTCTGAAGAGGATACAGTACACTTTTTTTCCAATGTATCTTACTTGATAAGAAAAAATAAACAATATCCTGGATTATTTTTTTAAATTCAGGTACCTTAACTGTTTTCTTGATTTACTGGAGAATCAGAAAAATTATGAAAATAACTGTAATTTAGGTCCATGACTTAGCTTGTTTAAGTCAGATAGATCAAAAGTTCAGTAAGTGTATACAGATGAAAATAATATACAGTCTTTCTGAATAAATAAAATTCAAGGAAACTGTTCATTTACAATCCAGAACTTGAGACAAAGTTTGAGTAAATTATTCAGCGTGAATTATTTGTTCAGCTCTCTTCATTATACCTTTGGTTTGCTTGATTACTACTAAACAGACTTTGCCAGATTAAGATATTTCCAGGGACTGAATCAGGAGTATGAAGGTGACCTTATCTTACACCATCAAAATTAGGATGCTTTGAATCATCAATTCTAAATCCTCTATCTCTTTGCAAAGATCATATGCTACTTTTATTTAATCAGAAAAAGAACAATGCTTCAGTTATTTTTTCTTTGTTAATATATCACATATACAAATGCCAGCAGTCAGCAATCATAAGAATCCATAAAATATCAGATCAATGAGCACATGCAATAGTTGAGGAAAATATCTTTTAAAAAAAACCTTCAGTTTTAGCTTTCAGTTAAAGTGAAAAATTTCCTAATGTTATGAAACAACAATCCTTTGTAATTCTTAATTTTCTAAGTGTAAGGTAAAGATTTCTCTTAACATTTTCAAATTCTAAATATAATCAGCTTTTCATGTTTAGCTAAAAGTACATATTAGTTAGCTCTGGAAAAAGAGGTATAAGACATTTTTGAAGGTTATTATGGGATTTGACTTTACAACACCACTATTTCTCTTTTTTTAAAGGATAATTTCATCTAGAAAAAATCTTGTTGCTTCCAATTTAGAAACTTGTGAATTTTAAAAGCGAACTGTAAGTTTGGGGAGGGTATAAAAAGAGAGCCTTCGGTATCTAGCACCAATTTCATTTAAATGGTTGCCTTTTAAACCTGAGGTAGTCCAGACTTGCTTGGCTGACTTTTCTAGGCTGACAGGGTTTGAGTTCATCCAAACATTAAAAAAAAAAAAAGAAGAAGTTAACTGTTCGGTGTTTGTCCTAAAATATCCTTTCTGTATGTATGTAATACAACAGGATGGTGACTCTAAATAGGGAGCAAAAACTACTGCTTTTTTCATGCTTTTCTTTTGAAGATAGATTCATTTACATCAATTCCTCAGAGTCAGTCTGCAGAAATGGAGCTTCTAGGATTTAGTAAGCCACAGAAATGGTGTCTGTTGCAGGTCTACAATATCTTAGGAAAGACAGAGGAAACAAGCCCTCAATTCTGAATGACACAGGCCCTTATAAACATCTAATGGTTGAGGAAGACTTAGATAAAACCTGTAAAAGAAAGAACAACATGGAAAAAAAATATTTTTTTTCAAGGTGCCAAGTCTTTATGCCCATTAGTTTTTATATCGTTAAATGAATATAATAGGATGCTGTCATTTGTCTTAGTAGCTTGATTTCTGTTTATAGATGGTAATACGTAGTATTATAGTAACAGACACACACTTTGTTAGCAGTTGAATAAATATGCATTTTAACTGTAGTCTCCATTGTTTAGACTTTGTTTTTGGTCACTGTTGATCCTATAACTGGTGATATAAATGTATCAAACAGGGCACAGCACCAGCTAGAGGAAGTGCACCAGAGGAGACGGCAGCGTCCTGAGCTAAACCAGGCACAGAACGAGACCCCCAATTCTTAGATAAAGAAGCCACAACCCAAAAAAGATAAGTTGAAGGATTAGTAAAATAACTGTGTTCGCTTAACTGCTTTGGCAGGTGCTGGCAATCAGCATTAACTTAATCATGGCTTTTTCCTAGGGGCTGCTGAAGTTGGTCTGCTCGTTCTGGACTCTGAAGCTGGTGAAGATTGACTGAGCCGCTGCGTGTGGGCTGGATGTGCTCCTGCTTCCTGCTCTGGGCAATGCTGGCTGCACGCTATCCCTGCCGCTAATCCAGGGATGCACTTTGTCTCCTTAGCAATCGAGGAAAGATGTATATGCATTTGTGTGCCCCAGGTGTGTACTGTACAAGAATGTGTTTGCTGAGAGTGCTTAAGTTACTTAAAAGTATATATATTCATTTTCTGCCTCTAGTTTTGGGTTGGTGGGGTTTTTTGGTTTGGGTTTTTTTAGTGGTTTTTTGTTCTGGTTTGGGTTGGTGGTTTTTTGGGTTGTTTTTTTTTTTTGCGGATGGGTGGGGAGTGTTTCTTCTCCCAGGAAAGATTTTGTAGAAGTGTTAACAAAGCTGCTGTCAGCTACTGACTGAGTCTGTGTTTTACATTCTGTTTCCAACTTGGCATAAATCCTAAAATTAATAAAATGATGTGGTGCTCCTCTTGGTAATTAAAGCAAGATGATTATTCTACAATAATAATCCTCTTAAATAGTGAGGCATATAAACAATGGAAAGATAATTCTTTGCTCAGCAATGTAATATATTGGTAAATAAAAAAACAGATTACTTTTGAATTGGTAAACAAGTAATCCTGTTTGTTTCAGTTAGAATAATGAATCTCTATTTGTGTAACAAATGTACATTTGGTTTGTGACCCTGAAGATATAAGGTAGAATTTGGATAGTCCATGTGTTCAGAAATAACTGTTTTATCAACTGGCTGATTCTGAGCCTGAAGCATCCATCATAGCTAAGGATAACAATCTATTTCATCCTCCTGACTTTATATATTCTGATAAATAAAGGTGTAAAATTCTCTCTCTTTTTTCTTTTTTTTAATCCCAAAAATTAGAGCTAAGTTGTCTGTGCTATAAATATTAGACAGATCACAAATACTTTTTGCAAGTGTATGTTTGGTGTTTGTTTCTTTTATCTTGGAAGAGCAGAGCAGGTTCCTTAACACAGACAAAATGACTTCTAGTGCAGAGGCAATCAGCCCTAGGCAGGAATACTTCCCAGATGTAAACAGCTGTCTTCTGAGAGAGGAGAGGATGGGAGAAGGGACTGGAGCAGCCACTTTGGTGCATGATATGGACATGGGTATTTTGCTAACTGAGAGGGGACCAAAGGGCTTAGCTGGTGTTTCACACTGGAGCCCAGACCCCACAGTGCAATGGAATCAGCTCCAGGGGCAGCGTGTCCAGCCCTGCCTTGGCAGCTGGGTGAGCAGAGAGCCAAGCATGTGCTATAAACTTATTTGACATGGGCCCAACCCAGAATAGACACCGCAGGACCTGGATTCCTTAGCTGTGGTTGATGTTTGGATTTTGGTGTTTTAAATGTTTATAATAGTAATCTATTTTATTATTAACTATGTCCATAGTAATTTGACAAAGAAAATATAAGAAAGTGAAAGAAGAAGAAGAAATATAAGGAAATGAGGCAATACGTCATATTAAAAAGCCTCTCTATGTCTCATATTTCTATAAAACAGAGCACAATTTTTCCTCAAAATTTTTCCTTCTTGTATAAATAGGATGACTTAAGAAGAAAGATAAAACTTACGGGTAATGGCCACACGTGTGTCAGCCATGATAGTGCTGTTGCAGTTTTCAGCAGTACTGAGAAGTATCTGTAAAGTTGATTCACAGTGCAACTGATGTAGCAGTGAGCTCTACTGTGAAACTAAAGAGAATAAAATTAGCCTTAATCTAGCATTGTCTGTTTAGGCTTCAACATTTTTCCCTTTCAAAGTACATAAGTACAAATCACTGCTAGATTCTTGTGATCCTTTCCTGAGAAGTGAAAAAGAAGTACAGCAGGAGGGAGACAAACCAAATTGTCACCTGGAAATCCCAAGTTACATATTTATCGCTTTTGTGTCAAATCCTTTCTCCTTTCCCATTCCACAGATCACTGTTTTTGGAGCAAATGATTGTGTTTGTCCTATCCATTCTTGGATGAAATCACAGTTAGGTTTTATTCATACCACTCTAGAATATGTTAGGGTTTTATGCTTATGTTATTGGAAGAAGCTCAGTCAGGGTTACACAAAGCAAGAGGAGTTCTGCTTTTGGAAAACTCCACAGCTCAGCTGCTGTATGGTGAAAATCATTGCTATACTTCCTCCTTGTCTCTTTCCCTCTCTTGGAATAAAGGTTTCTCTGACAATTTGTATGTGTTTTGAATGTGGAAATGGACATACTGTCTCTTGACAGGAGTTATTTAATCCAATTTCTGATGCTATTATCACTGACAGCTTTTAGGGGAGCAGCTGTAGTTTTGATTTATGTCCTCAAAGAATTTGTTCTGTCAAGGAACATTTCCAAACATGTTGGGACACATAAATCCTACTCAAAAGGGATCCCGTCCTTATGAAATATAAAATGATAGGATCAAGGGATTGCAAGTGTTTGACACATTTCTCATTTAAAACAATGTATAACCCTTTGGGTTCTTAAATACACTTTTGTCTATTCCAATCGGTCTTAAATCAAAAACCCTTGAAGACAAAGTTAAGAATGGTAAGTAAAGACAACTTCTCAGGTGTACCTCTCAGGGAGCAATTAGACTGATCAGTTTGACCTCACTAGTTCAGTTCTATATCTGGATCCTGGCAAAACATATATTGGGATTAAATATTTCTATTAAAGCTTGTGCTATGTGAATTACAGCTTTAGCAACTAGTGTTTATATAATTAACTAGGCAAATTTAACAATTATATTCAATATCCTAGTGCATCAATGGCAGGTCTTAAATAATGAAAATAGAATAGTTTTAATAGGCAGTGTCACTTGCGACTCTCTCTGACCACTTTTCACACATCTCTTGAAAAAGACTAATCACAAATTTGTGAGGTAGTGGGACTTATGGGCTAGTGTAGGGAGGCCTTGAAAATAAATTATTTTTCTTTTAAAAGTCTTTCTAACAAGGTGTAACTACTATGGTGCTATAAATCAAAACTGAGTTTGTGTGAAGCGCAACTCTAGAGATTTTTATTGCATGGAGATTACCAGTGATGGGGCCTACAAAAATTATTATTTTAAGGTTTTTTAGGAATAACAGCCTCCAAATATATTACCTTATTTCAGTTTTCTTTTCCCTGGTAAAAAAAATGCACAAACAATACTAAGTGGCTTTGTTCAATTGATCCAGAACCAAATGGGAACAATTTAAGAAATTATTTTCTTACCTTTCAAATAAAGGATAGTTTAGAGACCTATTGGTCACACATCTGACCTCACTTGCATTAGCTTACAACTTCGATCGATTGAGCTACTCTGGATTTATGGTAGTGCAACAAGGAGTATATTTAACAGTAATAGGTAGGGCTGCCTAGGTTCTGGAGGCCAGATCCTAGCTTTTAATTGCCTGTTCCTGCAGCCCTGAAGAAACATCTTTGCTGTCTTAAGACCTTTTATTTTCCATTTTTCTTTCCTTTTTCTTCAAAATAAGTAAATAAATATTTCAAATAGACGAGTAGTAAAACTTTATTTAATCAAACTACAAGGCTACTGAAAGTAAACTGAATTAATACTTTCCATAACATTTTTGGCCCTGTAAATTTTTTTAGACACACTCAAGTTCTTATCTTATGCTGCATCTGAGAGTGATATCCAAGATACCAGTTTGCAGAGCTGGAGGTGATGCAGTTTTGGATGTGCTTCTTCAATGAACTTGATCTTAACAAAGATTACTAATCAAGAGAAAATTTGACTTGAACCTTTCCTCCTAGAAAAACTGCCTGCTCTCAGCTTGGATGGGTGAAGTTTTTGGTGAGTAAAAACTGCTTGGATGGCTGGGCCCCAGAGAGTTGTGGTGAATGAGATAAATCCAGTTGGAGCTGGTTGCTTGTGGCTCAGTTTTGGCATCGGTCCTGTGTACTGATAATCCGAACATGGGTAAATTTGCAGACAGCACCAGTTTGGATAGAGTATTGATCTGCTCAAGGCTGGAAAGGCTCTACAGGGAGACTCCATCAGTGGGCTGAGGACAGCTGAAGGTGGTTTGACAAGATGAAATGTCAGGTCCTGTACTTGGGTAGCAGCAACCCAATGCTTTTTTTAAATTATTATTTTAAATTTTTTTTTCTCAAGTCTTGGTGTCAGCAATAGGACTGAGATAGTCTACCTTCTGTATAATCAAGACTTCAGTTATCTCAGGAAATTTGAAATGCAGTTAATAGACATAGGATCACAAAGCATTTCAGTATTTAGGAGACAGTTTACCAAATACAATACCATCATTGGACTCATAAGTCAAGAAACCATTCCAAAATATAATTACGGCTCTTTTAGCTAAAAATAGTCTTTCCCTCTTAAGCAATTATCCCTGGTCAATATGAAAAAAATAACCAGTGTGTTCAAGACGCATGTTCTGACTTGCTGGAACTTGTTTAATTCTGACTTGGTATACAAGGTTCCTGGATATCAGTTTCATGTCCTCTTTAATTTTGTATACTTCTTTTTAAAAATCTTCTATGTTGTTCATAAATTTAGTTGCATTATCAGATCACATACTGGAATGACAAAAAACCACACATTCTCAAAATAAGAGAGTTTTTTTCTCCTGGAAGAAATTATTTTTCTCTGGATGAATGCTTCAGCAGGCTTCCCAGTGGTACCTCCTGAGGCTGCCATCGCCTGCTAGCACTACTGAACCTGTCAAGAGCTATTGGGGAGTATCACAGATTTCTTTGTCTTCACCTTGTTCAGATCCCCAACAGGAGAAGACTCCTATTCTAGGCTCAGACAATTGTTTGATATCAAACATGTCTCCATTTCAATACTAGAAAAATCAAATTCTTGTGAATTGCCTTGAAAACTTGGCAGCTAATAAAGAGATACTTGCTAACAGGTATGGCATGATTGTACCACATATTCCTGTTCTCAGGGAGATGGAAAGTCTGATCTCAGACATCACTGTAGAACTCCCAGAAAACCCTTTTTTGAAGCAGCCATTTTAAGTGTTTTATGTTGTGGTAGGTTGTGAAGTATTCAAGTTAACTTTTAGTTGGCTTATGTCATATTGAGAGTTCAATGTGAGGAGAAATAAACAGTCTGTGCTGGTCCTAGCTATCTTTATTCATCATAAATTTTTATGTGTGATAATTAGGTACTTTTCTGGTATGTTTTATGTTGGGCAGCTTATATGCCTTCCAAAATGATATAAAACTACCATATAATATATGGGACTTTACACTGTATAAGGGTAAAGTATAAGTATACTTTATACTTGAGTATCTTTACATCTGGCTGCCTCTGTGTTCATTTGCAGCTGGAGTGCATTGGGGATATCCCTGCAGTGCATCTTCTGCTGCAGTTTCTTCTTGTGATGCCTTGGAGTGGCTACCTGAAAACAGAGGTTAGACAAGATTAAAAGAATAAAAGCGGGTTTTTATTGAAGGGCCTTCAAAGGCACACCTTGGGCAGCCAAAAGCCTCCCTGGGGCTCCACCCACGATGGATGTTGGGTCACGAGTTTCTCATACTTTTATAAGTTTGGTCCATTTGCATATCAGGGTTTATTCTGCAGTTGTGTTTTCAGGTAATGAAGTAATTTACCCCAGTTTGTTCCTCCCTTCCAGAGCCTTAGTTTACATATTTTGGGGCCTGGGACAACAAGGTGTCCTTGAGTCCTGGCCTAGAGAGAATTTGTTATGTCTAAGCAGAATGGAAGAACAGTAGCTAAGAAGCGATAGGGAGTTTTAGAGTTACACCCTAAAGCAGTACAGGATCTGAAAAATATAAAAGCTAAATCCTAAGGCATCACTTGAATAAATCAAGGTCATGTGCTCTGAAATGTCTTATGAAGAGGAAATTACATCACAGTTAGCTGGAAAACCTGGAAAGAGTGCTTCAGAAATTTACTGCTGATCCAGTTCAACATGATAATGAAGATGAAACTTTTGTGTTCACAGAATGAATATTAGGTTAGATAGTTGCCTGCATTTTCTGATGATTTGCATTACTGATATCTGATATTCAGAATGTATAACCCTCATGGTTAAAGGCTCAGCAAAATTATAATTTTTGACCCATTTCTGTTTTTAGTGTTTTATTCTATTAAAGATTCAGTGAATCATATGCTCTTTTTTTTTGAGCAATAATTCCATTTATCACAAGAATTTGTGTGAATGGAACATGATTACTTCCAGGTTTGTGGAAACCAAGTCTAAAACAGAACAATGAACACAGACCCTGAGATTCAATCCTGGAGAAAATTAACAACTTATGGCGATATCCAAGCAGCCCTAGAGTAGTTTGTGGTACCACCTTTACCAAGTGGAATTGCTTAAAGTAGTTACTACATTACAGAGAAAAGATAGAATATCTACTTAAATACTTCTAGCATAATGCTATAGATATGTTACCAAAATGTCTCAGAAGAGCAGCTGGGGGATGCTTGTGGGGAGCATATGTATGAGCTTGAAGAAGCATATGTATGAAGTGAATTTTATTACAGAACAGATGTCAGATATATTGAACTGTGATACAATGTAGATCATTTTATTGGCTTTCTTGTAGAAGACAGTTTTAAAAGAATACTGACTAATCTCTTCTTCTTTCTTGTACATTACCAAGGGAGAGAGATAAGTCAGTGACCAACTTCTTGAAGGGATGAAGAACTCCTTCAAGGTGAAGGAGGCCAAGAGAAGAAGGTCACTTTCCTTAAGGCAATGTAACAAGAGGTTGAGGGGGGGACATACAATGGTGGGTTTGGGGGATTTTTTTTAAAGCACTTGGAAAAGGGGCCCTTGACATTTCTTTCTTTCCTTTCTGAGGCCCTGGCTCCCAGAGGGAAAAAAAAAAGGATGAAAAAGCTCATAGGAAACGTAAGTGATCTTTATTGACCTGTGACTTTTGTGTAACCATGGCCTCTGGCATGTGACTCAATGTGCATTTCTTGTCAAAACAGGTAAGGGAATTGTGCACTGCCCTGAAGGAATGTATAGTGTATGTGTGTGTGTGTAGAGTGCTGAAAGGCAAGAGATTGATTTGAGGGCTGAGGTGAGAAGAGGAAGATACAGAAAAGTGTGAGAGGGAAAAAAGCACTGTGAAATGAATTACTTTTTGTTTCCTCTGTGCTTGTAGAGGATTGCTAGAGTTATTGACTTTTTCTTTCATACCAACTCAGTGTTGTTCCTCTTTCTACCAATCAAAATTCCATATTTATTTTGGTTCATGAACCCTATGGTTTAGACTTTCTTTTTTCTAAATTTTATGAAGTTTCTTAGATTTATTATATGTTTCCATCCAATGTTTCTGTAATTGTATCCAGTAATTACTGTATGCAACTTATCAGGAAAGATCTAACAGGCAGTGTAAAGTAAGGTGTGCAGGAAAAATTAGCCTTATCTGTGGTGGTTGAAACAATTCAAACCATTGAGGTAAATGTAAAAAGTATTGTCCAGCTAACTAGTACTGCTAAAGAGGACAAGACAGATGTTGAATTCTTTCAAAAGATTAGGTCAGCAATTAAACCAAGGAGTTGGGATCCCAGTCATTCATTCCTGTGGAGAGGTGTAGCTTGGAAAGGGACAAGAGACTCTTAAAGCATTCTAAGCATCTACTCCAGCAATGGTTGTTTCAGGGTTACCACCAGCAGCCCTGTATTGATGTGCCAGAAGCATAGGGATATTTAGAGGAAGTGCTGAAAATGTGCTGGGGCATCTCTGAGATCTGCCATCTAACTCACAGTTTAAAAAGGGAGACAAAAATAAGATAGACTTTAGGACAAGAGATACAAGAAATATAGATTTGATATGTTGTTCCTAAAGCCCTCTGTTTTGACGGGAAAACAAAGCAGGTGAGGTGAAACAGACTTGTACGGAAAACCTACAGCTAAATCTGGAAAATCTGCAAGATATGCAGGCACCTTCCTCCAGTTTTTGGGTCAATAGACATGTCAAGCAATGCATCTTCCTGCTTCACTGGAGTCCCAATTCTCTTCTTAAGAATGAGTTTTTAGACAGCAAAAGCAAAACATAGTGAGACATTGGGCACTTGGTAGGGAAGAAAATGTGGGCCCTCTGTTCCCTAAATTGCCAGAAAGCAATTCTTTGGAACTGGAATGAATGGGCTGGTTTTTATCAGGTGGGAGGCTCTGCAAAATGATCACCTGTCAGCAAATTATTCATACACAGCTTCCATAGACTTGGAATAGCTCAAAATTATTCTTGAATATCTTGTCTGTGAGAGTCAAAAACTTGAGTAAGGCAGTTCTGGTCAAGATTTCTGGGTAAAATGACAGAATAGATTGAGGCCAGTTTTGAGGATATGACCTCAGAACACCTGAAATGAGGAATGATTTATTGGACAAGACTAGAGTGATCTGAGTTTAGAGGAAGCTTTCACAAGAATATAATAGCAGTCAATTGCCATAAAGTCTGCTAGAATTGTGTGAAAAGTTGATTGGTCTCTTTCAGTACAGTAAGCCCGAAAGGACTGAGCAAGAAAGCTTCATACAGAAGCTTTGGGTTCTTGATGTGGTTTGAGATTTTACTTTGGTAGGCTCAAAAATATATGAAAATTTGAGGAAGAACTTGTGCAACTGGACTAAGGCCACATGCAGGGATGAAGCTAAGGCTTCCTAAAATGGCTGGATTAGGATTTTGTACAGAGTATGCCCTCCTGTGAACTAATTGATGGCCAGACTTGAACTAAAGAAAAAGCATCAGTTAGATTAAGTGTCACAATATAATGTCCTTCTGTGGTTTAGAGGTCTTTTGGGGTTTTTAGGTGGAATTTTTGGGGATTTTTTTGTTTGTTGGTTGGTTGGTTTGTTTGTTTAGTTTTTTATTTGTTTTCCAGCACTCACTGCATTATACTTCACAGGCCAACAGTTTTTCCAAATCATGTAAATGATACCATGCACCTTTTTCTTGTATTTTAAATACCCGAGTAATTGTGTACCTTTTGGCTTAGAGAAAGAATGAGAAAAGAGAACATTCAAAGGAGGATTTAGGAAATAGCTTGAAGAAAATGAAGCATGGGAATAATATTAACACAAAAGTGTTGTGTGGACCTTCTAACCTTTTTGAATGAGTCTTCTGTGTGCTACTTTCTGAGATTAGTTGACGTATTTACAGACCTTTTCAAAGAGAAAAAAGAAAGGATAAAAATGGTGGGAGGTGGAAAGACAGTTCACCGGTCCCTACTGTAAAAAATGCCATTCAATCCCTGTGAGGTTACTTTTCTGGTCTCACTTCATAGAAATATTTCACAAAAACGAAGACAATTTCTCCTTGTGTTTCAAGCTAACTCCTGATCCCTCATATCAGATTTACCTAACTGTTTCATCCTGGGAGCAGTGAGATCAGACCTGAGAGTTCGTGTCAGCAGCAGCAGTCTCTCTGCCAGATGCGCCTAAGGGGCAAACAACAAAGTGTTTGCAAGCTTTCAGGGGTTTGTTTTCCATATCTCAAAAACATCCACTCCTGAACAGCTGACAGTAGCAGCTCTACTGAAGTGTCCCACAGAACAATCAATCTAAATTGGAAAATATCACATAAAACAGTTTTACTCCCACTGGTATTGCCCTCTGCCCCAGGATTCAAACCTAATTTGAGGAACACTTTGGGGAATGAAAATTCAAAGGATTTTTCAGTGTAAATATATTGAAGATGTATTTATAAATCAGAAATGGTTGTGTCTGCCCTGGTTCTGTGCCTCACAAGCATCACCCCACCTCACAGAGTCAGGCACTCTGGCTTAGGTATCTGCATGCTTTATGAGCACGTCCTGCATTATGTGCCTGAAGATGAGGTATGCAGAAGGCAAAGAGCTGAACAGCACGCTGTAGCAGCGGCTGAACCAGCAGCTGTGGCGGCCGGGGGGCTCAGGTACTGGAGAGACCCGCTGGTGGGCCAACTCCGAAGTTTAAAGATCCCACCTCAACTCGGAGAGAAAAGCCACTCCCATCAGGCCTACAGTGATTCTATGTACATTCGGTCTGTCTGGTTGGCCAGTGGCCGTACGCCCCTTGTATCCCTTAAAGGGTTGTAATCCAGCCCCCACTCTGCCCCCTCCTTCTCCCCACTGGTTGTTGTTGTGTTACCTCGCCCCCCTTCTGTACCCCTGTGTGTGTCCCGAGCGGAAGCCGCTCCTTCCGTCACTGGACTGCTTCAACGTGGTTTGGTAAATAAACCCCTTGGAATTCTGTACAGAGGGCTGCCCCCTGACTCTTTGCCTCTGGTGCCCCTGAGCTCTCCAGCTCAGAGTGAGCGTGGCTGTGTGTTCCCACCGCACGGGTGAGAGCTGGGTGCGAGTGTGCAGAATAGCACCTCTGGGGGTTCCACACCAAGGAGCGCCTCAGGAATATCGCAGCAGCTCCCCACCAACACCCACACAGCAATGGCAAACCAGCCAAAATAAGTGATAGGAAGTTCTGAAATTAGACATGATGCCCCACCATGGGTCTGCACTCCCCTTTACTCCAGTTAGGATTTGAAACTGAAAGCCATTTCCTACAGTTTGGTGTCCAAGCCACGCTATTCATTTCTCACAAAAACACAATGAATATTGAGGGGTAATGCTTCATTTTTCAAAGAAGGGGCTCTTGCCTACCCCACAAGGCAGGTTTTATTCCTTGATTTGAAACTAGGAGATGGTGGTAGACCTGCCATTTCTCAGGAAAGTCTCCAAGGTATTGCCTTACTGGGAATTCTGTCTCCTAGAATTTCTCTCCTATTAAAACTGTTTCACTTTGTGTAAACAATTAAATTTTAATTAAGATGAGTGAAAAAAAAAGGGAAGAGAGATTGACTCTATAGCCTGGTGGTTAGAGCAATCATGTGGGAAAGTCAAATTCAAGTCCTCCTTCATTTAATTATTTATACCAAATGGAATAATGTCAGCTGGAGGGAGTGAAAGATTTACCTTGGACTGTGCTATTGCCTAATGGTTACAGCAGGCTCTCAGGAGGGTGACAAACTGGGCTTAAATCCCTTTGTCAGATTGAAACAGGCAGGGTAATGAACTTGGGTGCACAGAAGCCACCTACTCTAACTTTCAACTATTAAGCTGTTGGCAGGGGTGGAGTAGGAGCCCTTCTACTTTTTTTGTGCTAGTAGTGCCTGATGTTTTCAGGTTGTTATTGGTTTACTTTGGCAGATGTCCTTATAGCTAAGATAACCAGAGGAATGCCTTGATTTTGATGTACGTGATGTTTGTTTGCTTGTAATGATCTAGGAGGGCTCCTCACCATCAAGAGTTTACTGCTTATGTGATAGTTTGACCAGTATATTTTACTTCAGGAACCATCTAAGTGCAGAGAAAAGAGTAAATATGTTTGAGGTTAGCTAATGACAGTCTGGCCAGCAGGAAGTTTGCAAAGTAATGATTTCCACCCATTGTTGATTTTATATGTTATAGCAGAAGTGTGAACTCTAACAAATGTGACTTAGAAATTTTTGCACTTGTGGAAGTTAAATGTTTCCAGATGAAGAGGAAACAAAAAAGACTTATAAAGATCTATTTTGGGCTTGGTCACTAACCTTACAGTAATACATTAAACCCTTTGTGAATATAGAATCTGAAAAGGTTTTGTAGCCTTAGGTTTTAACTTTTATATTTTTAAAATCCTGTACTGCCTAGTGTGTAACTCTGAAGTTTCTTGTGGCCTGTTAGCTGCTGTTCTCTCATGCTAGTTAGACATAAGAAGCCATTCTAGGTTTGCTCTCCAAGGACACCTAGATTGTCCCAGGCCCCAAATTATGTAAACTAAGGTCTCTGAAGAGGAGGGCAAACTTGGGGTAGTTACATCATTAACTGAGGTTATAATTGGAGAACTGATCCTGATATGCAAGTGAACCAAACTTATAAAAGTGTGAAGAAACCGTGACCAAGGGTCCATCTTGGGTGTAGCCTTTGACTCCCCAGGGGGAACCTTTGAAGGCCCTTCAAAGAAATACCTACCTTTATTCCCTTATTCTTGTCTAGTCTCTGTTTTTAGGTGGCCACTCCAGGCATCAGTTTTAACTTCCTTCTTGTGCTGAAAAGCATCGTAGGTAGCTGTGTCACAAGCCTGAGACATGCAGCACCAGGAAGATTTGAAAAAGTACCAACTGAAAGTAATGCTGGCTGAGGTCCTTTTGGTAGTATTTGCATATAAAAATTTTCTCTCACTGAATCAGGTCTAACATTATGTTTTATGCTAAGTTGGAGGATTTAAGATCCTACTGAGAAAAATATGAATGGTCCTTGGGAAACAGTCTTCATTTTAATCTGTCTAAGAAAAAAATGCTATATGACCTTAAGCTGAAATGACTTTTGACTTCCAAAGTACTTTGTGCTCCCTCCAAAAAACCTAGTTCACTCATTTTTAGTGATCAATACTTCACTTCATTTCTCAGCACACGAGACTGTTATCACTGGGTCACCTGGCATTGTTATAGTAAAGCATAACCCCAGGTATTTGGGACTGTTACTCATATGACAATAGCCCTATTTATCTATTTAGCTATTTGTTTGTGTTTTATGAAAAGTGACATGAAAATTTTTATGCATCAAGTATTCTGAAAAAAATAACTGTAAGCTATACTGGCACTCATCCTTCAGAAAATGGGTGTCCTTGAGATGGCCAGCTACTCCTCTGACTTCCCCAAACCTCTTCAGGCTGATTTATTCACTAAACATAATTCTACTCAAAATATTTCATGTATATATAAACCCCATAACTTTTAAGGTAATCAATGCACAGTTAGACTTAAAAAAAAAAAAGAAAAAAAAAAAAACATGTTAACCCTGCTCCATGTGCTCAAAATTGATGGTATGTCTTGGGCCAAGACTGTAAGCAATTTTCAGCTTTAACTGTAGTGTCTCATTCTGAAGACTAAAATGACAGGGAGAACTATTACCATAGCCAATGTTATTACAACATAACTAAATATCACAGCATAAGTCCACTTTGCTGGCATTTTAAGATCATCATTTTCTGTGACATCTCAGCTACCATACTTGGACTTCCCACCTGTTTGTAGCAAAACAAATGTATCGTGGTGATATACCATGGTAGAAATTCTTGGAAATAAACCACAGCTGAATAGGTCAGTCTGTTTATGAGAATTAGATTATTAATAGGTTAATTTCCCACTAAAAAAACCAAAACAAAGCAAAACCCAAAAAACCCCCACAAAAACCCACCACCAAAATAAGGAAAAAGCTAAGCTCAAGGCAATTGTGCAAAATTGTATTATAAAGAAGTAAATGAAGATGTTTTGCTGTAAGATTGGAGAGAAAAGACTTCAGACTCTTCCTTTGCCAAGGTTTTTGTATAGTTCAGACAGACCTGGACTAGGGAATGATGTGTTTTAAAGGAGAACACAATGGCAGACATGATATCCTTGGGGGAGATATTCCAACTGCAATAGAGTCCGGAAAAGTGATTGGGAGTCCCTGTTGTAGAACAGGAATTTCCAAGAGTAGAAACAAATGGACATGTTATCTGTGCTTCCTTGAGAATCAAAAAACCCTGGAAACCAGTGCTTGCAGTGGCTTCTACCTCATTAGAAAGAACCTAACCTAATCCTCAAATTAGAGTAGATCAAAAATACTTAGACATTTTATTATTCTTCTGCATTTACTGACATTGTAAAGTAAATTGTATGTTTGAATTGAAAACTCACAGGATACAAGTTTCTTTGACAAAGGAAAGTTAAACAAAAAGAAAAGTGAATTAATGTTTTTAGATGTTCATTAGGCTACCTTGGAGACAGATAAGTTACTTTCTTTAGAAGGATACTGGAGATACTGTATTAACCTAAGCTTTTAAAAGTAAAGGCTAAACGAGGGAACTGAAGAAACATTCTTCTTTGACCAAAGCAAAAATGTATATTGCATGTCAAACACCTGCATATCAAAAGTCCTTAGAACGCTGTCTTCACAGGGAAGAAATGAACTGCTGACATTAGGACTGCAAGTGCACAAGCTCACAAATCCCACCTGAACTAAACATAGTATTCTACCTTGTACTTCTACAGCATTTTCCTATCCAGGATTACAGAACATTTTATAAGCTTTAATGGTTGAAAAAAAGACAGGAATACGTAAACTGAAATCAATCACGTTCAGTTTATCTGTCTTCCCAAGATCCACTAAAAAATAAGTGATAGAGAAACCCACAAACACAGAATCTTGAGTGGCAATTGCTTGTCAGCACGTGGAATGATAATTGTCAGATACTGTCCATGCTGTACATCCCCGGTGGTACTCTGAAAGGTAAATAGGTTTAAGAGCATTGTGGTCAAGTAGAATCACAGTCTGGCGTTGCATGGGCCAGGGAAAGGGGTGTCAGACTCATCTAAAGCATCCTCAGATTTCCAGATGTCTGCATTCCTGCAAGTCCAGCTAAGCTTCATAGCAAGATTCCCTATTTCATATCTGCTGGTCTTTTCTATTGAGGAAAACATGAGCCTTTCCCAAAGATCATAGCTGAAGTTTTGCAAGATTACACTTTGTACAACTGGAAGTGATTTGGTATTCCGCAATCTTTCTAGATCCACATAACTGTAATGTGTGATAATGACAGTAAAATGAGCTTTTTGCAAGCAACCCTGTTAATGTGTTGGTAGTAATTAATATATTTTGAACTAAAGGAGAGCAAAAAAAACATGTGATGTATATGCTGTGAATTTAAATACGATATGTATTGAGACTGGTGAAACATTTATCTACAGAAAAGTGAAAAAATCAATTAAGTTGTTTTAGAAGTAAAGATTTTTTTTCAAGGTTATTAAGATATATGTAAGCAATCTAACTATTGTTAATAATACATTCTAACATTATATAGTGCTGTGCTTATGTTTCTAGCTAGTGATATATAGTCTGGTGTGCAAAACTTATGCTGAACTAAGGTACTCAGTTCCACAAAGGAAAATGTTTTGGGCTTTTTCTTCATTTTGAACAGCTACTGCTACTTGACAAACCTTTCAATCCTTTCAGCTGAGTTTTATGCTAAGGCAGACAATAAAGTCCAGACTTCTCTACATGCATACTATTCTATAGGATAGAGACTTCAGCCCTCCACTATGTCTGCAGTTGATGAGAGAACCACAGGAGCAGAAAATACTACACACAGCTTATCCACAGGTGTATTTTCAGAGCAGATAACAAAAATTATGCATGTTACGCACCTGGAAAAAAAATCTCTTTCAAGGCAGGGACACATGACAGTGGATACATTTTTGGAGCAAAAATATTACCTAGTGTTTGCCTCGAGGTTATTGAATTTGATAAAGTCAGGACAGCTGATAAATTTGTTTTGAGATTCTGAAATAAAATGCTAATTTAAGCATGAAGTCTGAGTGATCTTTACTGCATTCTCTGCTCAGTTCAGTAAGGACTAACTTGATGGAACCCCAAATTTCCCTCCTTCCTCACTCCCTTTTTACACCTATGAGGAGGCAGCCTCCTCGCTTGCCTTCTGTCTAAGACAGAAGTTAGAGTCTTGGTTTAAGTACTTTTTCTAGCGAATAATTTCTGCATTAGTTGTTTTCTTTTTATAAGTCCATGGGGAAGCAGTATGCTTAGGGAAACATATAGCTAAGGCTGCCAGAATGTTGATTTCTAGTTCCCCAGTTGTTTTGAAAAACCACCAAATGATGAGGCAGAGAGATTTGTATCCAGGAGGCCTACAGCTTACTTGCCTCTCTCACATACTCTATTTCAGTTCTCACTAAGACATCAGAACTGTTCTTTCCTCAACTGAACAAAAAGAGTCTCTTAACACAGAAGTGATCTCATAATCTCTGCTAGTTTGTCCTGAATGTACATATTCACTAGTGAGCAAAATTTTATTTATAACTATGCTGTCATTTATCAGTAACTTTGCTGAATTTAATTACTTCCCCTGAAATAGCACCCACACTTCCACTTTGTTCAGTTTTCAAATGCATAATAATGTAAATCTGTATTTAAGTATTAAGGATATTTAAGTAAAAAAACTCTTACTTTCTTTTTAAAATAAATTTGTATTTTTTAAAAAAAGGTTAACAGGTGCACTAAATAATGTTCTATTAGTGTAATGTTTTTCATTATCACAAAATTAACTTTGGTCTGAAGGGAGCAATGACACCAAATTTATGGGTGCTAAATCTAAGGTCAGATTTCTCTCACAAGACTTACGCAGTGACAGATATTTACATTTATTGCTGAAGTACACTGAATGAAAAGTGATTCAGAAAAAAGGCTTTTAGTGCTATTGTCAATAGCTTAGTTTTTATTTCAGTTAAAAATCAGAAACTTTCAGACAACATGAGCAAAAATTCTCATTAGGCTTAGGAAAAATGTTCACTTCTGTTGTTATGCTATAACATTTTTTTAAAAAGAAATGCAGCACAAAAGAGTTGATCACCATCATTAAATGCTGTTTAACTGTCTGATGCAATTAAAGTATTGAAAGGAAAAAAGTATTAAGATTATTTCATGCTTCATTTAAAATTGCATCACAGCCCAAATTTACTAATTCCAGCTATTTCTGGATTCCATCACAAATTTTCACACTAGACATATGGTGTTCACAAAGGATAGATATATTTATTCCCTTTTGTCTGAAAATCTTATGATATCTGTTGTAAATGTTACCTGCACAGCTTCTCAGAATACAAGTTTTTGACATTACAACTCACCACTGTAGTTGGCATGAATATGATCAAATTGCCAGCTAAAGAGGTTTGGAAACCATTGTGGAAACGGCCATCATATAATGTTTTGAAGAGCACTAGTTTCAAAGTAATTACTTACCAGTAGTAAAATTTTGAAATGAAAAAAAGATGTGTATGTGATGGTTTAAATCTGTTTGTGTGAGTTTACATCAGAGTTATTGATTTCTCTTTTAAAGCACAGAGTTTCACTTAACTTGCAAGACAAACACTATAAATATACAGGTTCATTTTGGAAAACATCTAAGTAACCACAGGTAATGTAATTTTAAAAAAAATCAACTACACAAAATTTCATACAATCATGTAACTAATCTTCAAATATATGAGGATAGTAGGACTCTTTCCACTGGCATAAAGATGAGACAAAATACTTAGCAAGAGTGAAAGCTTAGTTAAACTCTAGTGGTAATACTTTTAACAGATAAAATAGAAAATACTTCTATTGGGTGTCAGAAGACCAGTCAAGGAAATAGAAGTTTTTCTGTCATATAGAGCTTCCCAGAAAACAAAATAACTCAAGTGCCTGGTATACACAACTTTTTCATGGACAGAAATTTACACATTAAAAGAAAAAGTTTGCCAAATATTTCTATGAAAAACCCAGTATTATCAATCCTTTCTAACTTGCAGGCAAACTTCAAACCTTAGGATTTTTGCCCTGCCAATGAAATTTTTCACAAAGATTTATTCAGTGATTTAGAGAACTTGCATTTCCATTAGCTGTTTTGCTGTTAGGTTCCCAGACTTGTCAGTCTGCCACCTTTCACAAATTACATTTGTGAACTAAAAACAAAAGCAATTCCTGCTCATTTCTTTTGCTGTCTGGAATACTATTATTAATTCCAGATATTACACTGATTATTTGCATTACAGTAGTCAAAACAATGATGAGGTATTTCCCTTCAAAGATTGCATCTCATTCAAAACACATTTAACTCTTATGTTTTGAAACATTTGCACAGACTTTTAACTATTGGAATTTCATGTCTGGCAATATTTTAAACAGTTGCATTCCAATGAAACTGCATAACCTGGAAATTCCAATACAACTGAATAATCTGTTATCTGCTGAAAACAGCTTAATTTTAATATGCTGCAGTTGACTTGAAGGTTAAGCGACCTCTTAAAAGAATGTGAACTTGTGAATTAGGGAGGTCTTATACTCTCAGGTGGCATTTTATTCACCACAAGAAGTAACTGCTAATGAGCTCCCTAGCTAGCAAAAGCTAGATGTAAAATATGTAAAAACTTGAAATGTCTAGTGTTTCTGAAAAAAAATACTCCATGAGCTTGGCTTATTAGGTAAATTATAATAGATCAAAGAAGAAAAAGGTAAAACCAGGTGTCAAAAGCTGAGAATGGCCAGCCAATCTATTTTCTAATGTTTTTTTACGGTCTGCTCTTATTAAAGTATTTGGGTAAAACAATTTGCCAATTAAAGATTATTTCATCTAAAATGTGTGTTGGATTAACATACACAAAAACCTCAATGTGCCAAAGAACAGACTTACTATGTAGGAACCAATTTTTTTTTTTTTTGGTCCAAATCAAGCTTAAGCTAAGAGGAAGAGTCCTGATTTGGAGTATTTAGGCTAAAGAAAAAAATCTTTCCTTTGAGAGTTCATCCCTGAGATAACAGGAAACGGGATTCTAGTAAGAACCACAGAACGTGCTCCAGCACACTGTACTAGAGAGCTAAATCCCTGACAAGTGCAAGAGAAAACCTCAAAGGACAAACTGCTTGTAGGAACAGCGATTTCTTAACCCCTTGAGCACAGTAAGCACGGCTACTCTGAACAGTAAGGTAATAATTATTTTGAGTCCCTAATTTTTCAAAGCACTAAAGGAATTATATAATCTCAGAACTGTTCTACCAAGTATCAGGGCATGTTCAGAGTTCCTACTTGCTTCAGTGAAAATTAAGCAAGTGGCTCTATGGCCTCGAATGAAAGCTGGTGCTAAGAGACAGGTGCTTAAATGGTTTAGTGTGGTCTCAACTCAAGTCCTTGGGGCAGTTTTGGACACAACAGAAAGATATAAAGCTGTTCGAAAATGTGCAAAGGAGGGTTATGAAGATGATGAAGGGTCTGGAGAGGAATGCATACAAGGAGCAGCTGAGGGCACTGGGTCTGTTCAGCCTGGAGGAGACTGAGGGGAGAGCTCACTGCAGCTGCATTGTCCTTGTGAGGGGAAAAGGGGACGCAGGCGCTGATCTGTGCTCTGTGGTGATTGTGACAGGACCCGAGGGAATGGCCTGAAGTTGTGTCAGGGGAGGTTTAGGTTGGATATCAGGATACCAGAGGGTGGCTGGGTGCTGAAACAGCTCCCCAGGGCAGTGGTCACAGCTCCAACCTGCCAGAGTTCAAGGAGAATTTGGACAATGTTTCCAGGCATATAGTGTCACTGTTGGGGCTGTCCTTTGCAGGGCCAGGAATTGGACTTTGGTCATCCTTATGAATCCCTTCCAACCCAGGAGTTTCTGTGATTCTAATTCAGAAAACAAAGTTGTAGAAATGTAGCTGTGTATGTAAATGTTGACATTTCTAGGTATTTTTAAATTTCTATACTGAACTGATTATTATATTTAGTTAATTTTAAATTATGACATGAAAAGGAGTGTAACTGTACAAACTAGTACAGCACAGTTAGGTTCTTTTAAAGTATGATTAGGACTACCACCAAAGAGAGACTCAAATACATTAAAATGGGATTTCTGTCCATCATAAACACCCAGAATGAAGAGGAAGTAGGTGGGAAGTTGCAGCTAGTTCATGTTTATTCTATAAATGTTTACTTCTTCCACATGCTTCTATTTGTTCTATTTGAACTATTTATTCAATGTTCCAAGATAAAAATTTTCTTCTTTTGAAGGTTTTTTAGTGATTTCTTCATATATTCACATGTGCTGTTCATCCTGCAGGTCATACCTGGTGCTGAACACTCCTCCAGCATGCAGTAGCCTTGTCATACAGAATGGCTCTGACTATGGAGAAGAATCTTGTTTAGTTCCTTTCTCTGAAGGTTAACTTTTCCCCTGCCATTTCTCAGGGACTGTGCCTTAATTGGGCTGATTATATATTTCACATTACAACTCTGGGACCAGAACCCCCCCAGGGAGTGATGCAGCTTCTAAATTAGACCATCTTGCTCTACTGTGAAGTAGCAAATCTCAAAATCCCTTATGCAGAGTGGTTTAGGCAGATGCCAACTAAATACGTCTGTCCACTTGCCTGTAGTCCAGTGGTTATGACACTGACACACTGACAGAGAGACAAAAAAAGCCCATGATTTTGAAAGACTTCAGGGAAAGACAAGTATAGAAATAAGGTGTTTTGTATATGAAGAACACTAATTCTGGCTCGGGCTAACATTTTAGTAGAGGAGAGCTTGAAATGCACTTTGCGAGGTTCCTGCTCCTCCTGGAATACCAGACACCTCTGAACATCCACAGGGAGCTTAACCTCTAGCCCAGAAGTAGGATGTTTTTGCAGAATCCCCATTTGGGCTTGAGCAATTTTACAAGTTTAGGAAAACTTCCTGGAAACAATCTTTTGCTGCATCACACTAGCTGAAATCACTTCTTCTGCTACATTTCAGTGAAGGGAGTGATGGTGGTGTTATGGGGATTAGGAAACTGCACTGTGGGATTTGAGTTCCCATGCTCTTCCTCAGGCAGCCTGTGGATCTGACTTCTGCATCTGACAGATTGCTGGAAGAAACAGAAAGCATTAATTTATGTTAACCAGTAGCTCTTGCAGCAGTCATAAATATTGTTTTAGATATAACAGATTATGCTGATCTACCATTGCTTTCTAGAATAGGCTCCTTTTATCCGATGCAAATTACAAACGTGTTCTTTTCTCTCAGTACCAGAGAGATACATACATAGTTTGATGAAAATGCACCCCATGGTAGATGGTATGAAATGATATGGAGGACTCATTGGAAGGTACTAATTATACAGTCTCCTTTTATACATATGTCAGTGAAGCAGTAGTACATCTTTATAAAATGGCAAGAGAGATCCTGCCACGGAAATAACTGAACATAAAGTATTTCTTTATTTTCTCATGATCTACTGACAAATAAGTCTGATACCTAAAATATAGTGAGAAAAGTAGTTCTGTGGTCTTGCAATAAATCATACTGGCCTTTTAAAAACTGTGGTTTTTTATGAATCTCTTAAGGTAGTGTTAAGATCCAGTTAGTATTATTATTAAGGTTCTTTGGAAATTCTTCTGCCTGAATTAAGGTGCAAACAAGACCATACGCCAGTGACAATAATATGGGTTTTATTTGATGGTAGATGTGAGAGAGAGAGAGAGAAAGAAAGAAAAAAAGAAGTAGAAGATAGGTGAGGGGGACAGAAAGCAAGTGACAGGGACAGAATAAGGAAAATATCACCATCCGTGGATCCCAGTGATGTTCCCTTGATCCTCTCCAGCTGCTCTTCTTGGTGGTGAGGACCCCCCCAGAAGCACAGAATCCGGCGGGTGTATATGCTCAGGCTGGGCAGGCACACCCGGGCATGTCCCCCTGGGGGAGGGCAGTCTCTCACAGCAGACCCTGGGTCTGTTGCACCTCCTGCAGTCCTGTGGGACACGGCCTCTCACGGGAATGTCCCGTGGACCCTGTGGGGTTGGGGGTTCCACAGCTGGGCCAGTCTATGTAATCAAAGGATGGGTGTTTATTGCCTCTCATGCACCCAAAACCTCCTCCTCCCCCCTGGGTTGGGGGGACTCTGTGTAAACCTGGCTTCTCTGAGCTGTGCTCTCCCTGCCCAACTCCCTGCACCCCAAACTCAGCTGGGATGGCAGCTAGGGCTTTGGCGTTTTGTGGATGCATACCTTTCCCTCAGCCTGAGGTGACTGAACAATGAGTTTCCTTTAATCTAATCAGCAGCCTGATTTACAGTCCAAAGTTCTTCAAGGAGGTTTTTGTGGCTGTAGCTTCTTTAAAACTTTATATCAATGTTCGAGGCATAAATTATTTTCAGTCTCTGACAGGTAGTAACATATTTTCATGTGTCAATTTGTTATATATCTGTATCTATTGAAAGGTACCAGAAACTTAAACAGAGTTTCCTATCCAAAAAATCAAAATTAATTTTGAGATTCTAAGTTGCACTGCTCAGGTTCTGTGTATCTTCCCACTTCATATATGAGAAGTTCCTGATTGTTTTGGACATTATACATCTCCATTATATATGTTCAAAGTCAATGTTTGAAGAATTATGATTTATCAAAATTGATGACAGAATACATCTGGGCTGCAAGTGCAACAATGTGGTGGTTTCCAAGTGAGATAATTTGGAAATACAGGGTAACAAATAGTTTTTGATTACTGCCAATTAAATGTAACAGCTGATGAGGAATTTTCTTTTCCACAGTTTACCAGCAATAAGGCTTCCCAGAGAGGTAGCTACAGATCATGAATGGTTGGAAGCAGCTTCACATTTCCGTGGGTATTGATGGTCCTTAGCTGTCGATACAGACAAGCTGGCTTTAACTTTTTGTTTGCACAATATAGAAGTGAATAAATTTCTGCCACATTTTGTCTCCAGCGTCAGTATTGTCTATTTCTGTTCTTAGTTCAATTTCTTTTTTTTTTCTCCTTCCTCTTATTAGGAAATGGCCTAATTACTAGTTTATCCTATTCCAAGATGGCATATAACTCAGGGGCTTGCATTACATTATCTATGAATATTCTTCATTTCCCCAAACGTCTACTGATGAGCAATTTGGCTTTCAAGGTGCTCAGTAAACTGGTATTATTTGCATATACATTAGCCTCTAAGCTCCTCATCTAGGGAGCACCATTACTTGCATCACATGCCCACCACTTTAGACAGCACTTTGATTTTTAGTCTTTAATTACACAGCATATATTTCAAAATGTTTCTACCATTAAAGAAAAATGTTAACAGATAATTGGGAGTAAAAAAAAAATGCACAGAGAAAGACAATGTCAGGTTAGCATATTTGTTGGTAAATCTCTGTTCTCAGGCAGCAACAGCTGCAGTTTAATTAAACTCAACTGTTTGCACGTGTTTTCAAGAGAAAATCGAATAGATATGCATATACATATACAATTCAGCTGAAGAGATTTACCTTTGTAAAAAGTCATAGGCTTCCAACACAGAGGCGTCTTTCTCTGTAGCCTGGTGATTAACATTCAGGTTTCTTCCTGATATGTAAGGATGAGCTATTATCAGGGAAAAATCCACAAGAAAGAGCTGTAAAGCAATAAGGAAGGAACACCAGCTGTGCTCATAAATTTAAACAGTTAGTATATCTGAAAAGCATTCTCTGTCCTAAGACTGGTATAATAGGTGAGTTTAGTGCATCAGACAATACAAAAGGATTTAATATGTGTTAAAGAAGGAAAAGTAAATACCAAAAAAAGACTTTTTAAAGATCAGAACAGCTTTAGATTTTGTGTGGATCAATAGTAGTGTCATCACAGGTAAAAGTTCACTAGATAGCATACTGAGCTGCAAGTTCAAAATGTCAATAAGATGTGCAAAATTTAAAACCAGCGCATGTTGTAGGACAGTTCTACTTAACTTTTTGTTCTTGTATTATAAATATTTCTACTCAGCAGAGGTATTTGTGAAAGTTGACAAGAAACTAACACCACTAAATCATTTAAAGTTCATTTATTGCTCACTGTCTAATGATCTAGTCCAGTGAGGAATTCTATAAATATACATGTACCTATGGAGATTTATAACTAGGTCAGAATGCTGCTTCCACATCTATTACTAATTAATTAGGTGCAAATAGCAAAACTACCTCAATGACAAAATCTGTCATTTCAAAATTCCTGTTTTACTCTGGCTGTGTATCAGCAGCACTTGCAAGTGCTCAGTTAAAGCAAAAAATAGAAAACTATTTGCAAGTTCTCAGTTAGAAAAAGAAAATTAAAAAGTAGAGGATTAATTCTTACAGGCTGTACAACACTCTACACAGTATGTGTTCATTTCTGATCTCTAAGCAACATCTCTAACATTTAACTGAGTAAAGCATGTGATTAATGCTTGTGGTCATCTTGCAGCAATTCTATTAGACTACCACAGTTTCAACAGATTTTCCAATGAAGCAAATTATTATTAGTGTTAATTTGAAGGGGAGGGAAATCATGGATGCTCTTTTTTATTATAGTTATTTTAGTAACGTTTTATTATTTTTATTATAGTTATTTTGGTATAGTTATTTAATCATGGCAAAAATCAAACTTTTTTTGTTATAGTTGAATTTAAGTTATGAAAGGGACAAACAGTAGGATACAGCAACAATCAAATTTATTTGAAACCTTTTTAAGCTGTTGTGAGCCATGTTTTCAGACTAGTGATTCATAAGAAAGTCTTTATTACCCATAAGAAATATAATTCCTACTTTAGACCTCTAAATGAACTGGTTTAGGACACCGAATTTTAACCAAGATTAGTTTTGAATGCTGTGCTTTTTAATTAGTGTCAAAATTGAAAAATCATGAGCAAACTAACTTACTTTAGGTAAGCCAGTAGCATAGCTCAGATTTATGCTTGCTCATATAATAAATTAATATTTTTTAAAATTAAAACACAAGATGTTTATAGACACTGTTAAATAAATTGAGACACTTGAAATAATATTTTTTTTCTAGTCAGAAACACCTATATATAAATACACATGCACATATAATTTGTAAGGAAGTAAAAATTTTTATATTGCGGTCTGTCCTCTAATCCTTTAAGAATACTCCATGTTTGTGATTAGTGTGTTTGTTGAGAGGATTGATTTTTAGATGTTCTATTCTTGATAGTAGCTCCGTGGCTTCACCTGGACCCACAGTTACTTTTGAGTCCAATATTTGATGGTATCCTATTTTTTTTTTTTTCTGGAAAGTGCAAGAACAAGCTATGACTAAATTTTAAAATTTGTGGTTTCATTTTTTGGGTTGTTTTTCAAGTACTAAAATATGACCACAATATCCAAGCAATACTGGCCATATGATTTGAATTTTGTTCCACACCTAATGGACAGAAGAGGTTTTGTGCTTATTAGTAAGTTAATGTCAGCAGTTTTGAGACTTTGATTGTCAATGAAAATGCAACATGGGATAATTAAGCAATAATGTAATGTGCAGAGCTTTTTTTAACAGGATAAAGTCATGATGAAGATGAGCAGAGTCAAGGGATTTAAAGTTAAAGCAGAAAGCATTTTTCACCTAATTTGCATTCGAAGTTTTCTATAATGCCAAATTAAATGATGTGAAAAACAAATGAAAAGGCAACTTTTAAATAAAATTAGATCATATAAAGTTTAACTAAAGTGTTTATTGATTTTTACACATTCCTTATCTTTTATTTTACCAACTTCTCAACTGCACTATTTACCAACTTCTCTATCCAATTCAGTAGGGAATAACAAGAGAAAGAGCAGGGAATACACTCAGGGCAGAGCAGTGACTGTGAAGGGGATAACTTCTACCCTTTAATTTCAAATTAGCATTGAAAACAGTTCACTTGAGTCTCTTTTCTTCCTGCTTGGTAAAATTAAATCTTTCAATGCCTCTAACAACCAGGAACTTACTGGAAAACTGATGTTTCAATTCAGGCTAAGTAAAATGAAGTGTTTAATAGAAAGTGGCGCTTCCTAGTGTCTTGGTATTGTTAAGAAATCATCTCTTCAGTAGGTGCCAGCCTGGTCAGAAACACTGGCATGATTGAGGAAAGCATTGCCTTCCACATAGGCTATTTTTTAATGTCCAGTACCTCCGACTCCAGTGCAGTGCAGGCCTGGAATTGCCATTTTCCAGACATTTTCTATACCTTTGCTGTAAAAAAGACTGGAACAAATCCATCTTACATTAGATAAAGGGGAAATGAATGAGGATAACCAAATATCAGTGATCTTAAAATGCTACATGTCCAGCCCCAAAAAAGCGTGCTATCAAGGAGGTGATAATCAGGAGGTAACCAGAGCCTGGTGTGACTGAGAACCAGCAGAGCCATGCTGAGCCATGGTATGAGATACAGCACTTTGAGACTTTGTGGTGACCTTGAGTACAGTCCATAGCCAGATATACAGTTTTTCAGCCAAAATTAAGAGAAATTCATTTACTTGCAAAGGTCCAAAGATATGTAGCTGTGCCTATAGGAAGAAAAAAAGAGCATTTTCTTTAAAATGGTAACATTCTAGTAATCATCCTGAAATGAGGAGATATCTTTATTGCACTGAACTAAGGAAAATATGATTTTGGTTTTCCAAATTGTTTTGACTACAGAAACACGGGTCAATGTTTCAAGTTGTCAGAACAATATCATCCACAGCAGTCTAGATCTGATGGCTGAAGACAAGCTTTTTTCAAGGTAAATGAAGGGAGTTTGTCTTATCCTATGTTTTCAGTGCAGTCCCTCCTTATATTCAAAGGCAGTGAGCTCGCTGCAAAGAGAGCATGGGAAAAAAGGCAGCAATTCTTTCCCCTAAGGCTTACCTGGCAGGGAAATGAAATAAAATGAAACTATAGATTGGTTGGTCTAGAGGAATGAGGAGCAGTAGGAAAGAGAACTTGAGGGCAGAAATGTCATTCATGTGTGAGGGTAGTGGGATCTCTTCCTTATGCATGGTCCATTCTATTTTTTCATTGTTCTTTCTTTGGAAAGACATCCAGGTAGTGCATTCATTCCCATTTGGATCAGTCTTATCATTACAAACACATTGAAAAGTGGCAGAAAATTATGCTATTTGCAACTGCAATAGCTCACAGGCAGCTTAGATGAATGCCTTATTTTAGTACACAGAGATAGTCTAAAATGTAATATTTTGAAAAAAAAAAACATTTTCAAATTAAACCAATGATAGAACCAAGTCTGGTTTAGGAGGTGAAATAACTTTTTATTTTATCTAGAAAGTTTTTTAAAAGGTCTAGAATGATCTGGGAAAGTTGCAAACCAACTTAATAATTGAAAATACTGACTTGGATTTGTGATCTGTTTATCCAGCCAGCTTCTCAGCTGTAACTTTCTGCATAATTCAGTTAAATTTAGAAAAAACACCCCTTGTAAGGTATTCCATGCATTTGCATTCATTCTGTCAGTCACTAATTCAAAAGTGTGTGTTTTGTACAAAGTTGGGTTCCACACATTAAAAAAGTGACTGCAATTTGCTTACTCAGATTAACAATGTGATCCATCATCCTATGGCATCTTTTCCACAGCAGTGTCTTAAGTGATGACTTATTGCTGGTTTGCAAAGAGATGTGAATGGTACAGAAAATGTAATTTACTTTTCTCTCTTGGACTGAATTTATTGTTTACTAATTGGAATGTCATATACAATGAATTATTCAACAAAAAAGAGAGCCGAAAGGAATGTCAGTAATGAAAAGCAAGCACACCCATGCAGACACGTGTAGCTCTGTGTGTCCGTGTCTTAGTGTTAGTGTAAGAGTGTGAGTGTGTGAGTGAATTTGTGTGAGAGAAACTGAGGCAGAAAAAAGAAGAAGAAACAGAAAACAGCAAGCTGGGGGATTGAAACACTGGATAATTGTACCATTCACAACAGTATAGAGAATGTTCTCCCACCCACTTTTTTAGTAGTATATCAAGAATACGTGCTGAAATGCAGAACTGTCATTTAATTTTAAATGTTTTAGATGACGATTTCACCACACACTCACACAAACATACACACACACATACACGCACACACACAGAGTGGAGTCTCATACAGATATAAGCAAAATAAAGATGTTCTTTTTTTTCTTTGTTTCTTCCCCAATTCCTAAATGTCTAGATAGTGCTGATTCACCATGGGAGAAATGCCACCTTGTCTTGCAAGAGAAGCTATGGTACTGTTATGTTAAAATTGAAACCTATTCCTGTCTTCTGAAATAAAACTACATTACATTGTGTAACCATCGGGTTTAGCTGTGCACCACAAATTTGGCTAAAGACCTTGGAAACTGGTAATCAGGTGTGCCAAATGTAAACTTTTCAATCAAATAGGCTGATTGTACCTAAATGACCCATTTTCTCATATGTTTTCATTTACTGTTGTAAGACTGAAAAGATTTATTAAAGGGCCAATTATCAATTATTCACTTGGAAAGTGGATGTGTAGTTTTGTTCAATATTTTCATTTAGGATCCGGGAGGTTGCAGCTACCTAGTGTCATTGAAGGAAATTAAAATATGTGAGGTTTAAAATATGCGAGGACAAGTTGAAAAAATCGTCTGAAAGAAATGAAACAGAAGACCAGTGGGGACAGGTGCAGCACGGTAAACTTAGGCAAGAATGAAAGACTATGAACTGTGAAAAAAATATGCAGAAAAAACCACTGAGGTTTATCATTTATCACTGGTTAAACATCAGACAAAATATCATGCTTTATCAAAAATGATATCTCATAACTGGGATTTAAAAATAGCAGCAGATGTCAAATCAATGTAAGTTGTTTTTTTTCCCCAAAGTGTGCAAGTTGCATGCCCTATTTCAAATCAAGTTTGACTTTTTATTTTTCACATGATAATTGCTTTTCCCATTGTCCATTTTTTAGGCCTCATGCCTCTAATCCTTACAGTCTGATGGAACCAAGCAGAGACTTTAAGAGATGGTTCTGCTGAACCGAACCGAACTGAACCGAACCGAACCAAACCAAACCAAACCAAACTGAACCGAACCGAACCGAACCAAACCAAACCAAACCAAACCAAACCAAACCAAACCAAACCAAACCAAACCAAACCAATCCACGACGTTTTCAGCAGAGTTTTTAACTGGGACTTTACCTGTAGGGATGCTCAAGCTGGCGCACCATCTGTACTGTACTCAGAAACAGGATCACCTCAGCTGGAGAATGTGTGCCCAGTTCGAGGAACTGAAGAAGAGAGAAACAAAAAAGCTAAGTCCTTATGAACAGCTGAAATAACTTTGTTAAAGGATGTACCCACTGGCCCTCAGGCATAGAAAAAAGGCATTGAACAAAAACATGGAATAAATGGTTCCACTTCTTAGAGGATGAGATGGAAAGTAATGGACTTGAACTGCAGAAATGTACATTTAAGTTAGATGTTAGGAAAAACTTCCTAATGGTAAATGTTCTTTTAATTGTTGTACTCAAACAATAAGAAATCTTCCCAACACTGACTCAATTCTACTCTAATGCTGCAGCATGAAATGAGAGTGCAAAAGCATCTTCTGATATCAGAAGGTCAGCGTCCTAAAAATGCCTTGAAGACCTGCCCTGTCCTAAACACAACCATAGCAAACAAACCAATCATCACTTTAATAGTTTAATTTAACTGGTTTTTTTTTTTTTTTTAATCTATTACTTCCAGTAATGGAAAAGGCTGAGGTTCACAAAAATATTCAGAAAAATCTATTTCAAATACATTGTCTCATTCTCTAGTCTAAGAATAAATTCTGCAAGATTAGGGATGACACACAATATAATTAATACATAAGGAAGAGGATAAATTCTAGCCTTCAGTTATGGAATCATAATCAATGCATTAGTGTGCAAATCCCAGTATGTTAAAAAGCATAGTTTAAACTACTTTGGGATTATTCTAGCTGAAATGTACATGAGAAATGTAAATCATCATTAAAGCATTTATTCCCTACTTCATTAAACATGCAGTTTGCTGTTTTTTATTTCAATTACTTTTTAATAAAATGTAATCACCCTGAAAGATGCTATATTGATATCTAAAGAGAAAGAAGATCTTTGTTTGTCTACAAAAGAACCGCAGGACAGGGAGGAGAAAAATACTTTACAATGTCTCAATCTGATTTAAGAGATCACTTAGAAATTGTCTTTGCGAGACTGGAAGCAAAGAGGATGATGCTTCTTGATTTGGGTTTATGGATTCTAACCAACAACCACATGGAATAAAATCAAAGCATTTTATGAAATTTCATGACCTGTCATTTTTGAATTATATTACATTCAGAAAGCACCAAGGAGAAAAAATTATAATTATTTCATTTTAATGGGTTGCAAAATGATTTTATTTACTATCTTTTTCTACCTTTTTTTTCATTTAATATTTCTCCACTGACAGGAGTGGTAGTTACCATTTAATATCCTCAGCATGCATTTCAGCCTTATGTTTAGGTTTAACACACAAATAAGATGAAAGATAGCTAAATGCTGTGGAACAAATCTACAGCAAATGTCAATCATCACACTGATTTTACATCAATTTCATACTTGAACCATGCATAAGAAACTGAAACCTAACTACAAATCTTCTTATATATTTAATATTTCAAGACTGAATATACTTTAAATTGTTTGACTTTCAGCTCACAAAATCTCAGTACCATAAATATTAAAAGTGTTATAAATATTGATTTTAAAATATTTGGTTTTCTGTAAATATAATAGATGTAACATATTTTCAGTAAAACACCTGTTAAAAAATGAAAATCCCCTGTTCAAAACTTTTGAATAGATCTTGCAAGAAGTGATTTTTATATAGACATCTCTCCATTCAGGGAAGCTTGTATCAGTTTTTCAACTTGAGCAAATCTATAAGTTATAGCAGAAGAAAAGCAGCTAAGCGAGACATATTTTCTAATTGCTTTCCTTATAGTTTCTCTAGTTCTCTCTATCTATTAAAATTTTAACATGTTTGAAATTGCTAGTGATTTTCCAGGTAAAAATCAAATTCACCACTTGAACTGGGATGTCAGAAAATATTCCCTCTCCTTACAAAAACCTAGTGTTAGAAAATGATAGAAAAAGACCTTTCTCTTTGTAGGAAAGAGGTTTCTGTAAAGGCTGAATCTACATTGGTTTTGCTAGTGTTAATTGTAGAGAGTGCAATTAATGAAATGGAGACAGCCATTTTAAAAACAGAGATATTGTGTATTTTCTAACATGGGTGGGCACATGGAGGCACATAAATATTTTTAATAGTGCCTCCATAGGGAAATAACAAGCCAAAACAAGCTCTTAAGAGCAGTCGTACTTGGTTCCCACACCCATGGCCCAATATATTTATGTGGACTGCCCATGTTAGAATGATAGATAAAACTGTGAAAAAACTGGAAGTAGAAAAGCTAGCACAATTATGTTGTTCATGTGGGGACTGGAATCAAAAACTGAATAGTGCCACCTGTGAGGAGGTCTGTCTAAAATGTGGATTCTAGTAGCGAACAAAGAAATTGTGTCTATTCTTATTGTCCTGCTTATCTACAGGATTACCTTGATTGACAGAAACATGTGACAATGAAAGTGCCTCAAGATTTCCTGATTACTTTTTCCCCTCTTCTTTTGTCAGTAAGAGTCTGATGAATGAGATAAGACATTGAAACTGAAAATTCTGGTAAAGCTACTTTTCTAGTCACAATAAACCCAGTTTATTACATACTGTACCAAATTAATCTAGCTGGTAGCAGAGTATTTATTACTGGTAATATCTTCTGAGGACTTGTGCCCATGACAAACTTGATTAAAGAAAGGTTTGTTGGTAAATATATGCTGAAATCTGATTGTGTGGTATCTGAAAGCAAGGCACAACACCACAAGAGTATAAATAAGATTAAGTGGAAGGTCCAAGGGAAAAAGTACGCAGAGTAATTGATTATATACATATAAAATTGAGATATTTGCTTGCTGAATTTCTTTTGTAACAACCTAGTGTTTTCTCTTTGTAAGTAAAGGATAATCAATGGCCATGAAGAGGAACTAGATCTAATTAATAAAATGCCTACTCCATTTCCCAAACATTCAACCTCAGAAAGCAATGTGCTATTGATAAATGTGAAATGTGTTCAGGTCTGCTGATCAATTCTCTCTTTTAGATACTTACAAGTGCTTTATGTTCCTTAGCCTAAATTAACTTTGCCCATCCAAATTGGATGAGTTGTTTAATGTGGTTATATAGTGCTTTCTGAATTGCTATGTTTGTGTGCAAATATTCATTGAACTGCATTCCAAAGGGATTATTAGCAAAGTTTGTGTCACTTGCATAGTCACAGTTTCTTTGAAATAATCAAGAATCTAGAGAAATATTTAATCTTTTATTCAAAATAATTGATATTGCTGAAATTACTGATACTTTGTTGTGTTGCAGCCTGTTTAGATAACTCTAGTGTTGAATGTAATTGAAGTGACGCATTTCAACTAGAGGAGTTAAAACCAGCAGACTGGACTGATGGAAAAAAGTAGTTTGACTCGTGGGCAGGGCAGGATTTTCTTTTCTGGTTTGTTTTGGTTTGGGGGGTTTTTTTAGGTTTTTTTTTTGTTTGTTTGGTTTTTTTTTGTTTTTTTTTTTTTTTTTTTTTTTTTTTTTTTTTTTTTGGGGNATCTAGAGAAATATTTAATCTTTTATTCAAAATAATTGATATTGCTGAAATTACTGATACTTTGTTGTGTTGCAGCCTGTTTAGATAACTCTAGTGTTGAATGTAATTGAAGTGACGCATTTCAACTAGAGGAGTTAAAACCAGCAGACTGGACTGATGGAAAAAAGTAGTTTGACTCGTGGGCAGGGCAGGATTTTCTTTTCTGGTTTGTTTTGGTTTGGGGGGTTTTTTTAGGTTTTTTTTTTGTTTGTTTGTTTTTTTTTTTTTTTTTTTTTTTTTTTTTTTTTTTTTAAGGGGAGAATGGTTTAAGTCTGGGAGAACTGAGCTGCTATGTTAATTCACTAATTCACTGGCTGATTACCTGCATACACTACTCATTGTGTTGCACCACATCACTCCACTGCTGGCAAAGCAAAACACGGTGCTGGACTGAGCACTGGAACAGTTTACCCAGAGAGGTTGTGGAGTCTCCCTCACTGGTCATATTCCAGGACCGTCTGGATGCAGGCCTGTGCCATGTGCTCTGGGATGACCCTGCTGGAGCAGGAGGTAGGACCAGATGACTCACTGTGTTCTCTTCGAACCTCACCCATTCTGTGATTCTGTGAAATTATATCCTCAAAAACGTATGTGCTTCTCAGTGCATATGTTTATGTAAGTGTATTAAGTATTTGCAACATTAGCATCTACTGAAAGATGTTCTGATAGTAACAGCAAGGTCTGGAGAATTGAGAATAAATCAGTTTTTTATTAGCCAGTGAATGATTTATATCATATTAAAGCAGCATGAAATTTGGTCGCAAAAGTTTTTAGTAGGAAACTGTGAGTAGTGAAATAAGCCTGATGTCCAGGGGTGGAAATATCATATCAATTTCCTTCACTTCTTGCTGGGAGCAGCTTTATCCTTTTTTCTCTGATGGTCAGATATCTTCATATCTGTTTTGAGTTACTGCAGCTATTACTGAGGGTACATGTGACATCTTGGACAAAGTAAGAGTTGGATGGAGATCGTTAATAGAATATAATTAAATTATAGAGTTGGATTAGGATGTGATTGTATGGACATCTGGCATTGACTTTAAGGAGTTTAATGCAATTTTTGTGCTGCTAGTTTAAGCTTAATAAAGGGTCTCTGCAACTGCACTGAGCTTCACAAGTATTTGTATTTTGATCATCAAAATAAATAGATGCACTATAAAAGTTATAAGCAAAAGAAGGGCTGAGAGTAGAAAGCTTAAATGCTGTTTTATAAACATGTTAATAGAGTTTAGTGAGTTTCTGGTATATTAAGACATTTCACCTCAGGGAGATTTACTGGTCAACATCTATCAGAAATTAGAGTATCTACATTCAAAAATCCTGTATCATCTCCTGGATTACTCATGAATTAATCCTTTTTATATCAGCTTGCTCCTACTCTGAAGGATTCTCTCATCAGCATCAGGGACTGATAAGAAGTCTGTTCGGATGCCATATCTTCTCTGCAGCTCTGTACAAAAGAGCTTCACCTGAGCTCTGTCTCATGCATCAGCTGAGTTTTTTGGGGGTGATCCAGAGTTCTTTATTAATTTATCACTTTAACCTAGTCCTGAAAAATAGTTTCCATAAAACTTATTTTTAAACTTATACTTAATTATTCGCACAGCATCATTTCCAAACAAGTATTTGAACTTAAGATAGTACCATGGCTTTAAATAGTCTATTTAATTTAGTATCAGTCACAACAAAGGGAAAATATGTTTGAGATTCCTGATTGATATTGCACAAAATGAGCTGTCATTTTTATTATACACCTTTAGGCTTGTCGGTTAGCAGAGTGATCTCAAGTTTGTCACTAAAGAAAAACAGCTCTCTTTAAAAACCTGCTTTGTTCATGGTCTGTAGCTGGTTGGACATTTGGCTGGTTTATAAAGGAGTCTATTTAATTTTCCAGATACAACCATACCCAGAAACATTATTCATCAAAGCTTCCCTGGGTGGTCAGGCTACAGTCAGAAAAAGAGGGCTACCACTTATAATAGGAGACAGAGGAAAATCTTCTCCCTTGCCCTACAGTGCACACCAGCCAGCATTGCAAGGCTGCTTTTCTTATTTGCCTCTATTTGACACCAAATTCTGCCCTGCACTGACTAAATGACCAGACCAAAGGCAAAGAACTCAAGATCTGAAGTATCCATGCAGAGCGGAATAAAGTGAAAAGAATTAGGTTATCTATGCAGGACTTTAAATCCTAAACTCCTTAATTGCTAGGAGCTCTCACAACATAGATATTTCTCAGTCCACCCTCCAGGAGATGAACTGCTGCCAAGTTATCCTTAATTATCTGGATCACACAGTTTGCTGCAATGTGTGTCCTTGAGCTACTCTGAGGAGATATTGAGACATAATAAGCTTTACTGTAACAGGTATTAAGAAGCTGGCCCTTCTTCCTTGGAATGGAGAACAATCTTTTTATCTGCTGACCAGGAAATGTGTGTGGAACATCTGCAACCTAACAGCTGTTGAATGTCACTTTGGCTAGATCAAGGGCTTAAAGTGTGCTTCAGTAATCTGCTGCAGCTCTTAGTTTTAGAAAGTACATCTGTGCTGACAGTTTTTCCACCAACATACTCCCATACATGTTAAAACGATAAACAAACTAGCCTAAAATCAAGGTGATAATGGAAGATACTGGAAAGCTCAAAGATATTTCAAGTTGAAATGATACTTGCATATATACTTCAGTATAATTAATGGCTTTGGAAGGAAAGTTTCTCTCAAACCCATAAAGCTGTCTTGTTTAATGCCTTTGTGATGCACCTCACTAACACAGAGTTGTTGAGGTTTTGCCTGTTTGAGCTGTATATAATCTACTGTTTTGTGATAAGCATGAGCATATTACATTTATCCTTTGAAGTTTTAAACGCTGTCTTGCCGGGGGATAATAGACATTCAATTTGCACTCATCATATAAAACCCAGTAAAATGGTTGGCAAAAATCAGTAGGGGACTTCTGTTGATTTAATTGTTCTTGTTTTAAGATCACAATAAACTACATGCAGCAGCTAAGACGTCAGATTACTAATAATTATTTTTCTTGTAATTATTTCAAGGATAGCTCCTTTGTATGACATACATTGATTTTATCTGTTCCCTAAATGATCTTTTGCTATTTAAAAGTGATTAGGAATCTATTTATCAATGCAACCATGCAGGGAATGGCATATTCTGAATAAGAAACATTGCTAGGCTGTACTGGGAAATAATATCACAGCTTAAAATGGAATGTAGTATCAACTATCAGTTCAAGCAAGGGAAAAAAGGTACAATACATCAAACGAGAAAATTATTTCTGTCACGCAGTAAAAAGACATCACTTAGGAAAAGAGGTATTTATTTTTTTAATAGTAAATTTCTCACTCTGATTTGCCTCATAGCCCTTCATGCTGACTCACGTGGTCTTCTCTCATCTAATCTTTGCATGCATCTCATCCTATATATTATATATTGGCAAAGGTACCGATAAGACTTTCATTTATTGAATTAACATTTGTCTCAAATATTTTGAGATTATTTTAACTGAAATAGTGTCAAACTTTAGCAGTAGTTAGGCTTTGACTATCTGCATCATATAAAACATAAGAAAATTTACATGCTATAATATAAAATTTAGAAATAAATTGCATGTGCACTACTAAATGATTAGTTTTGGGGCAGTAAGATTAGAAACTGTTTAATTATTTAAAAGCATGAAAAATATTGAGTAAAAGTTTGATTAAACATTTTATCTTCTAAAAAATTAACCGAAGTGAAATAGTTTAAAGCTAAATGGAACAATTTAATTTTGCCTTTTAATTTCTCTGAATAAAAAAAAAGAAAAGATGGTATGATCTTTTCTACAGGAAATAAATAAATAAATTTGTAATGTAGTTGAGTTTTTATAAACCAGAAGTATTTATAGTGCCAGAGAGCTCCTATTCAATGATGTATTATATTAAGTTAGGTTTCAAGAACTACAAACCAAAGGAAATAACAAAAAAAAACCCACTATCAGTTTGGGACTGTAAGAAAATGAAAATTAAAAATATTTAGTTCCAGATATAATAACTAAATTACATAGACAATACGTGCATCAGAAATTATATACCTTAGCCAAAGGAAGACAATGAAATTAAAATGAGGGTTGGTGGAAAGGGCAGGAAAAAAGGAAAATGAGCTTATGCTAACTATGAGTATAGAAGGTACTTGCCTGAGAAACCTGATTGCTGGAATAGATAAGATTTCCAGATTAGAGAAGGAGGGAAACATTGCAAACATAATGCAAATAATTGAATACAGTGTTTTACAAATTTCTACATTCAAAATTAATCTAAACTATCTTGGTTGAAAGATTTGCATTATTTTTAAATGGACTGAAGAACTAAACAAAGAACTATAATTGAATGAATGTAAGATGATGAATTGAAAGGAAATGCATACTTTGGAACTGTGAAAATAGGTGGTGACTCCAGTCTTAACTAAAGAAACATGCAGTATAGAAATGGCTTTTCTGCTTTATGCTAGAAAACACTAAAATACAAACATCCATAAGGACAGGGGGAAAAACAGAATATTAAATCATGAAACATTAAATATATAGAAAAGGAGTCTATAGAAAATCATTAACCTGAGAAGAATACATGCCACAATACATTTGAAAGAGAAAACATGATTGAAATAGTGATTTAAAGGGGAAGAAGAAAAACCTTAGAAAGCATATAGAGCTAAGCACACACAGCTATATGGAAATGCAAACAAAGAATACACTTGAACAATGGTTCTCTCCAGTGCAAGTGACAACTGCTATGGAAAGACATACTCATAACACTTTACGGTCTCCAGAGGATTTTCAAAGATCTTTTTGTTGTTTTTCCAGCTTTTACTTTCACAGACTAAGAACTAACCAAGAGCAGTGTGGCTGGCCGTAGGATCAGAGACCATCTTTCAAGTTTTGCATTTTATTAAGGGTTCTTTTACCCCCTTAATCTGTAGAATTATTTTTTCCTCATTTTATTCCCTCTGGAGAATCTGCTCTATTTGCACACTTCTCCTTGGGCAGCTCCTGCTAACCAGATCTTTCCTATTTTTTGCTCATATTTGCTGCATCTTTTGTAAAGTATTTTATCTAATGCTGTCCATAGCAGTTTCATCATCCTTTCCTTTTCCAGTTCTTTCACCCTGAACCTCTGAGTCTTTCTCCTTATTCTTATATCCTGAGAAGAACATTTTTCAATCCCTTGAAAGGATTTTACTCTTTCGAGTTGGTTCTTATGTAAAGCCTTTGAACTTTAGGATGGTCCTGTAAGCCACAAATGTGGCAAGCAGAACAATCATTTTATTTGAATTTCACAAAGACACTAGGGCAAAGAGAAGAAAGCAATTTCTCATTTGTGTGGAAGGAAAACAAAACCTCTGAACCTTAATGAAGGAAAAATATGCAAAATTAAATGTTTTAAGATGAAAATTCTCAGCAGCAGAATAAAACGGGAAAAAGAAGATCTGCTACCAAGCCATTCAGTCATTAATGTGTGGGTTCAACAGGCAGCTACTCTGGCAAAAACCCTCAGCCAACCCTGACTCTGCCAAGTGGGATTGCTGGGCATGAGAGATTGTTAGATTTTTTGAAAATTGCAGCAGATTTTCCCACTAACATGACTCAGCCTTCATAATTACTTTTCAGCTGTATTGTGATGAACTGCTTCTGTAAATTACAAGACACTGTTCCCACTACAAGTAGAAAACCTCAGAAATGTGTGAATATAGTAGCTTTGCAATTTTGCATTTTAGACATAAGTACACAGGTAATATTTGTAACACTTTCAAGAGAAATAAAGAATGTAATGAAATGACTTAAATTCAGCCTGGGTCTTTGCAGATTACCTGAACTTAATAAAATGTAGGTCAAGAAAAGTTTGATTTATATATCTTTATTTTATTTTATTTCCTGCATGGTTTACAGTGTTTGAAAAAGCTTTACCAGACTCCTTAATAACTCCTCAGGCAAAAGAAAGCAGATGGTCATCTCTCTCTGTTTCTTGTTATTTATTTTATATTTTAGAATATGTCACATCTTCCTAAAATGGAAGTTTTGTGATTGATTTTCTCTGATTAATCACAGAATAGCTTTTGGTGTTTCAGGGCTTAAACACGGCAAAGTATATCAATTAATAGCCTGTGGCCTCCTGCCTGAAAACATACCTGAGGCATGTATTAATGGACCAATAAAACATGGCCTGTCATACCTTCATGTTATATTCCCATTCCATGTGAGCGAGCCTGCTTCCAGAGTTTGCCACAGGCAATCTGATATTTCAACTCTGTGTCTGTTTTAATCTCTGATAGATTTTATCCACTTTCTGTCAAATACTGAACACTGGCATTAGGAAGTGTTTTTTCATGTTCATTAATGCTTTAGTTCTGTTTGATTTTGCAGTGTCTCTTCATCTGAATCCTTTAGAAAAGGATCCATTTATAAAAAAAATCACACTCTCCTCACTGTTACCTAGAAAAGTTAAAAAATCACTTGCTTTATGCCATGAAATTTTGAAAATATCTGACTTAGTTACAGTTCAGATAGTTCTGCAGTCCAGCTTACACAGTTTCAATGTATAAAGAATATTTGTTTGCTAATTATGACTCTTCTCATAACGTCAGTTTACTTTGTCATCCATAACAATTACTCTTCCGTTACAACCTACCCCAAAGGCAGGGTAACTGAGTTTCTTGTTAATAGATCCCTTGGGCAGATTAGAGGGAAATACTGAATGAACAGTGTTTATATATATATGTATATGTGTATATGACACAATTTTAGATCCAACAGAACCCCAAAATATCACAGAATTCTCCAACTATAAGTCATCCTGAAGAAGGACATTTTAAAGACCAAAATTTAGAAATACTAGAGGAATGCCCCAAAACATACTCCGCAATATCCTCCAAATGACAAAGACCTCATTTTTTACTCCTACTTTTTTCAGGTCTATGAGTCACACAGCTCCAGGTGGAAAATGCAGGAATAAAACCAATCATCTCCCAAAAGGCATTCTGACTGCCAGTTTATCTGAGCTGATTTTAACCTACTAATTAATTTTATTTCTTTAGTAGTAGTATCTGTGAAAATTTTATTTATTGATGCCGTATAGCATACACCTTCTGTTTAATATCTCTTGATTTTTAAAATGGGCTAAAGACTCAGATGTTGGTCTAATAATTCATGGGAAGTGAGCAGAGCTCAGGCCCTGAGTGGCAGGACTGGTGCCCAAATCAGTGTCCCTGAGCACCTCAGACATGTTGAGGCAACTGTTTTGCCCTCAGCAGCTTCTCCTCTGCTGGGATCTGGCTGCTGCTGTGTGGTGTTGTGGGATCTGTGGAGGGCACCCCATGTCACCTGCCTCTTCTACTTCCCCACACTCAGAGTTAATATACTAACCCTGAAGTCAAACTCAGAGAAATTCTCATTACCTTCAGAAGTAATGGATAATCACATTTTAAGCACCAGCCTTGCAGAGAGCCAAATATTTTCTCATTCTAGTCTTAACCTTTCAGTTTTTCATATAGCAATGAAAGCTGTTTTCCATAGAATAGCAGTTTTTTCACCTTAGGAATTACTCTGCTTCTGTTTGTATTGGCAAGTGGGCATAAAACATGAAGTGAATTATTTGGCATAAAAGAAATCTATAAAAATTGCTCATAATTACTGCCATGGATCCAGTCCCGAACTCCTTATTCACATAAGCCTGACACTGCTCCTGCAGCTGTTTTTCCTTCAAAAAAGAACTTAGAAAAGCTCACCCACAATGGGCAAGTTCTGTGAGATTTAAGAAGGCACAAAAAATTGTGGATATTTGTGCTTGGACTGAAACAGTATTAAGTATATTAGAGTCAGAACAAAATAACTTGATCCCAAGGCTTGCAAAATGTATCCATGACTGCAGTCCTGTCCTTTTCACGTTTTCAGACTAAAGTACTCCAGTGCTGTGCAAGGTGAAGCCTGGGCTGGCTGACTCTCACGTTCAGTGTCCTCCTTCCTTTTTTTGTCAGCTTCAGAACAGAATGCAAGTTATACAAACATTAAGTGTATTTCCAATTCAAAGCATTGAATTGTATTTTAAGTCACTGTAATGACCTTCTTGTCTTATTAGGAGGTATATTTCCACACACGTCCTTTATTAAAGACTTATTCAGTAAGTCTGGTAATAAGTGATAGTTGCTGAGAGTCCCTAGCATGTGTACATCATTTTTCAGTGCTGTTTACAAAAAATGTCTGTTGTACTGAAATAGTGTGTTTGGTCTAGTAAATATTTATTCAACAAATATTCCCATGATGGTAAATGTAAAGATTATCAAAAGGCCCATGGCACAAAAGTTCCTATGTCTTCAGGTAACTCATGATTTATGGCATTGTTACTTCCCATCGTTGAGGAAATGAGGCTTGCAACTGACTAATGTTTCTTTTTATTTTGTTTGCTGGAAGCATTTATAACTTCCTCCTGGGATTTTTTAGAGACACACTGTATGATATTCCCAAACTATTTTTGCACCATTGTTTGATTTTAATTATAGTTGAACAGAAGTAAAATCTTGGGAATACATCTAATTTGCTTAACTCCTTCCTGCTATGCCTTGATAAAATTTATTCTAATTGATTATTGAAAGGAATGGGTCTGTTTAAAATCTGAGAGATCTCAAGGATAGCTACTTTCTGTCTGCATAACTTTCATAAAGACCAAGCCATGCAACACATGTCAACAGACTGGGGCGACTGCCTGATGCTCATAGACCTTTAGCACAGGCTGAAAAAGCCTCAGGAGCAGAGGGAAACCCAAGGGGTGTTCTTGTTGGACTTTATCCCATGTCACTCTGCTGATGGCACAGAGAGGAGACTGTGGTCACCCAGACCACAATAAATTCACTCTCCAGCTGCCACAGTCTGGCCCCTCTGGCCTCAGGAGCTCCAGGCTCTGGGCTGCTTCCAAAACTCCTCGCTGCTCCCAGCTATCTGTCAGCACTGCCCCAGCCATGCCTGTGCTGATGAGTATCTCCTGCACAGATGCCTCTGGGACTACTAAAAAGGAAGAGGAAAGAGTTTTATATCTTTCCTCAGAAAATAGGAGATCTAATCTATATTAACTAACGAGCACATTCCCACTGGTACAGGTGGGTGGACTAAATTGCCACACAAGACGATGTGGCAGTCAGGTAATGAACATACATTCTTTAAACGGCTTTTATATCCATTGATGGTGTGAGAATCAGTTCTGCCTTAGTTTATGGATTGTCTGAGTTGGGAATGAAAGTATAGTAATTCTTTTGTGATGATTAGCAGCCTCAGAGAATGCTTCGACCAGGGAGAAATGCTGATTGTTTATGAGGTCAATCAGAAGGCACACACCCAGCGTTGCCTTCCTAGCCGAGCTTTCAGTTACTTTCAGCCATTTGTTATCTTGCATTGATAAAGTTAATGCAGAGAATCAAAGCCAAGCTTATATCACCAGTAAATATTATGATCACATACATCTGCAGAGCACACAAACTCTGTCCTCACTTAACTAGAGCTTTTAGAAAACCTAAACACAGTACTTGATTTATGAACACAGTATGACATGTTTTGTCTATTGATGAAATAAAAAACCATTTATTTCAATAAGTTTGAAATAAATTATTAAACCAAAAATTATTTTTAGCTGAGGTCATCATTCTTAATGATAGCTAGCTCTCTGATAGCTATCTTTGTTCATATATTTCAAAGTATTTCATTAAGATGGCTGAAATTATTAGAACCCGTCTTATGACAGGGAAGCTGAGTCAGTGAGCTACACCTACTTTTTTATTACTCAGTGAAGTAGTGATAGTCTCTTCCCCAGACTTGCATTCTTCTACCTTCACTGGAAATTTGCCCAGACCATCTTACTAAAACCCATAACATATTGCCCCCAAACACTTCATAAGTGATTTTGGTTTTTTTTTTTTTTTTGCAATTTAAATATCCTGCCTAAATATCTGTCTGCATTTTCTTAGCATTTTTAGGTATTCCTGGCAAAAGCGCTCTACAAATTACCTGCTTGTCTTCTTGTGACCTTCATTCCCTCTTGGCACCAGATCCAAACTTTCTCCAGCCACTCACGTGATCTGGGAGGGTCTGAATGTGCAAGTAGAAGCACGGCCCCACTCGACGTCATCCATTGCCTCTGCAACTTTTTTGTTCCACTTTGACCATATTCCTTAGGATCTTAGAATTCTCAAGTTCTGACACCCACAAATAATTTTTTGTTTTTGTTCGTTTTGCTCTATTTAGGAGTATTTCACTTTTCAATATCCTGTGAACATCCTCTCCTTTGAATGCACCTGCCTGAGTAATGTTGAACAGAGTTTAAAAATGCCTCACCATCTCTTTTCAGGGAGATACATAAAAAACCCTAACATGCTTCACAAACTCTGAGGTACTCACTAATTTGGCGCTTCTAAAACTCTTTCACAATTGTAACCCATACTCATCAAACTGTGGGAGAAGTACAGTACTGTGCCGTGATGGGTACCATTCATTGGGTCACTTTCTGCCACTTTCAGCCTAACTGGGGCCAATATGAATGTGACTTATTTACTCCATGGAATTTCATTAACTGCTGTTATGGTAAATCTTAGATTAATGCAGGCTTTTAAAGGAAATCTTATCTGGATATTTAGATTATCCTACAAAGAACAAATTGACTCATACTTTATTTACAAACCATCTCAACATCTTGGTAACAAACAGCTGCTTTTCTTTAAGGTTTTGATTAATTATTGATAAAATTACATCTGTATCATACCAGAATGAGCAAACACAGAGTATTTTTGCTGTTTATGAGACAATTTTTCAGTATCCATAAAGATTAATTTCAAGAGAGATATAAACTTAGCTATGTGAAAGCCCATTCTGATTTGTGGCAAAAAAAAAAAATCTTTCTCCTCTTCTTCAAAGCTTAATGTCTAAATTTTCACTCTGTGGATACATAGGTACAAATTTTAAGTCTTCTAAGGGAATTTAAATTCAGACTTTTTAAAAATGAAAACTAGACTATGACTAAATAAGTAATTTAGTTTTGGGGGAAAAAAATCATGCTTTAGACATATTTACACCCCAAATATATAGAAGCTTGGTGTTTTGCCTGAGTTTTGCTAAATTTTGTTCTATTCTTCAATTTCCAGCTGATTTTTTAGTCTCATTTATTGAGAACCCTATTGACTTTTTTCAAAGCTGAAAATTTTCTTCTCTGAAACAGCTCCTGGATGAGATCTTTCTCTTACTCTGAAGACTTATTTACATTAGAAAACTCAAATTGTCTTGTTAGAAATTGTAGGAATAGTCTACATGTTTTGCAGGACATAAGAATACTTGTCAGGTGTTCAGAATATACTTCAACTAACTCTCTTCATTTTCCTTTAATCCAGCCCTGTTAGTTGTATGTAAAATACATTTGTCAGTGTCCAGTAAAATAGGGGCCATATTAGAGGTCCTCATTTACGAAAACAGAAGTTTTCTTCATTCAGTGTACTGATTCAGAGGATGAGGTACTGCATGCAAAAGGTTCACTGGAGGAAAACGAATTCACACTCCATTATACAAAGACCCTCAAGTAATGTATCAGTTCACACCTTATAAAGATCTATGATATGGTTCTGTTCCTGGTAATATGATTAAGTAAATCAATTACAACCCCTGCTTATTTTATTAAATAATGGACAGTCTCTGACACTATAAATGCAGATAAAGTAACTTTATTATAAAGTAAAAAGCTCTGTCAGTATAATACAATAAAAATTATATTCCAAAGTTAAACACTGTCCATTAATAATATTTTAAATGCAGCTCAAGACAACAAATGTTTTAAAATACAAAAGGATTTTTAAGGCACTTTTCTTAAAGCAGTAATCAATATCTGTGAGTTTCTAGTCTGTTAAGAAGGTCAGCATACAGTGTCTGAATAAGTAGATCAGTTGCTGTGGTCTTTAGATATTTTTGTTTGTTCCATGGAGATTTGAAGGACTGATTGGTAACCTTTTATTTAGTAACTTTGCATCTTTTGGCTGTAGTTGAATTTAAAGTACAATCAAGAATTTTTTATGTGAAAAAAGGACATCACCCCAGATAATAATCCCTCGTCTATTATATAAATGACTTCACTTTGTCTATACTTCTCCCCTTCCTCTTGAGCATAGTTACAAATGACTACAGCATCTGAAAGGTAGCACATTCCTTGGAGACCTGACTTCAGGAACTGGAATCATTTATAATTGCCTTAGAAGTCGCATTTTCACCACTCATTGGGTCACTTTCTGCCACTTGCAGCCAAACTGGGGCCAGTATGAATATGACTTATTTACCCTATGGAAGTTCATTAAGCTTTGTTCAGATAAAAGCTATAATAACAGATTCTATATAACAGAGTAATAGCTTCAAAGTAATGGACCAGGTAATTAATTCTGAATTTCAGTGGAAATTTTACTAAAGTTCTATTGCAGCCATATTAACATCAAATGAGTCTATGAGAATTAATATTCCTGCAATAAATATCAAGGACTTAGGAATGATTAAGCAATTATTGTTAAATGTTACATGATAAAATGGCAAAAAAGCCTTAAAAAAGTTATGAAGATTTGCCAGGTCCTTACATCATACATGGTAACATTTCAAGGCTTGTCTGTATGCAACAGTTAGAGTGCAGCTGGTTAGGGGAAATGTGAATTTATAGCACATTTGATAATCAGCAGTAGCTCACAAATGCACAGAGGATAGCTGAAGTTAGGGTTGCTTGTTCTATTTTTGAGTTATAATAATTTATTTCACATGAAGACACTCTCAGCGCTGTATCCTCTGGCAAGTCAAAGAGAAATGCACTGCTCAGTGTGAGTAATATCTGCTGATGAAAAACCTTTTCCTTTACACAACTTTTCAAAGAGTAGGAAGAATTCAGTACGGGTCACAAACCACAAACTTACATTGTTATAATTCACTATAATGCAACTTTGAAATAATTGTTAATCTACTTGTCTTCCTTCCTCATAACTGAAAGCATACTGAGGAATTATTATGGAAATTCACATTTCAGTTTCTGCAGACTACATCACCGGAGTGAGGAGGGAATGTAGATCAAGAATTCAAACAGCTACATTCCAAATGCATCCTTCATTTTCATCGAGTTGAAAAGCTACCATAGGCTGTACTTGAGTTAGGTTTTGAGTGAACCATAAATGAGTGCATCGGCAAATCCAAGGTACTGTAACTATTCCAATTCCTGCTGACAGTGTAAATCTGAACATCTACTTCTGTGCTACCTTTTAGTTCATGGGTTGCTGCATACACCATGATATATATGCAAGATGTAGGCATTAACACTACTCACAAAAATTAGCTGTGATTTTTTTCCTACAGAGCAGCTTGAATGAAAGTCATGGACCTAATTGGTTAGAGATGTGACCCAATTGAGTTCTCTCTCAGTAAGAACATATTTCGAGACTGTCAGTCTTATTCAACATTAGGTTAATGTGTCTCATCTCATCCTATATTTAAAAATTTTCATTGCTAAATGTGTTTCTGCAGTTGTAATTAAATGTAATGAAAATATTTCTCAAGACTGTCTCCACAACTGTTTCTTATTCCCTATGCCTTTCCTTGTTTCTTTTTCATCCAGATGAAAAAATAAATCAGGTTATAGTCAAACTATAAACTCTTAGTCAATATTGGGCTTTCTTTCAATGAAACCTGAATGCATTATTTCCCTATTGAAACTTTCCTATTTTGTGTTCATAAATTGTCACAATGACTGTCTCAGAGATACATGAGATAGTAAATTTTAGAAAATTCTAGCCCCTTGATTGTATGTCATCGATCATTCCAGCTACAGAGTTTGGAATAGATGTTAAAAATATTTGATACTTTATGCATTTTGGCAGCATCATTAGCAAAACAAGAGTCACCTGCAAGCCAGAAAAGTGAAAGCTGGGCATGATTTTGTAATATTCAACCTAGAGAAATACCTTTTCTACAAAGCTAAATTATCTACATTTACCACTTATCTGGAGTTTTTCTGTATGACCTCAAAACTCCCTTGTTTAAACATAAAATCTATGTAAACACCTCTTTGCAGAAAGTACTTAGCTCTTCCAGAGGAAAAGAAAACATTTTAAAAGAGTCTGTAAAGAGAAAGACAGGAAAGAAGACAAGAAAATGAAAAGAAAAAAAGAGGAATGTGAGAGACATCAGGCTGGTCTCCTCAAGGCCATAGGGTTCATAACAAACATAAGACATTATAAAGACTGGCAACAGACACTGTCTAAAGAGTTGTCAAAACAACATGGAATTAAACAAAAATAATGGCAAAGGTTGTGAAAGATGGGCCACCAAGAAGAGAGAAGCCCTTCCCTTCCAAATAGGCCAAAGGAACATCTGAAGGAAACAATCAACTTTCTTGCCAGCAGAATTGAGCTGCTGTTGATGTGTTATGATGACGGATGGTAGAGTCATCTAAATCATTTGCTTTCACTTTGCTGCCTGATTACTGCATGTCATCAGTCTTATTAAAAAAAAGAATGAAGCACTGACGAGAAAGGTCATCTGCTCGTGTCATCCTGGCCGTTCCACTCCAGGTATCTTGCTGGAGGCAGAAACTCAACCTCACCCGAGAGCTGCCCCGTTTGTTTAAATGGAAGAAGCTTCTGGAAAGTGTGTGAATGACAGCCAGGAAACACTGGGCAGGAAAATTCTTCTCCTGAAGACCCATAGGAGATCCTGAGGAGTTTAGTGCCTGTAAACCACTGCAGAAGAAGAAGAGGAAAATCGGAAAATTCTGGGAGAGAGTAATCTGCTTTCAGAACTTCCTTTAATTTTTTTTTTCCTCACACAAAAGATTTCTGTTTTGTCCATATTCCTTTCATGTTTGTATTTAGAAAAATAATGGAGAAACTCTACTCCTAGCTTCTAGGCAAAATCAGAAGAGGTTGATTGGGAACAGCCAGTATATATCTACCACACTGAGATTTGTCATGAAGGTCAAAGTATATTCTTATTCCCTGGTTAGATAACATTATCTAAGAAACTTTAGAGCCAAATACTTAAACTTTAAATGAAAAAATATTTATACAATAGGCTATTTAAGTACCTAATTTTCTGTATGTTCTTTTCCACAAAGTCAGTAACTATAATATTTGTGAAAGTAATCACAAAAGCAGTGTTTACACAATTTAAATTAATTCATTTAAAATAAAAAGAATATTCATATAAATGTTTGCTGTATTCATCCAGTTCTAATTATTACTTACTTTAGACATCTGTGAAAATCAGATAAAGTATTAAAATAGAGTCTGAAGGAGTAAAATATCATTCTTCCACTAGTATGGAATGAACATTCTATCAAATTACACCCTTTAGAAACTATATAAAACCTTAACTACAAATATTCAATTCAATTATATTGCAGGAAGTCATTGGCCAGCTTATTAGTATGATAAAAGTATGGAAATCATTGCAGTTTAAGAACACATAGGGGGGTACTAATATGTTAATTGCAATTAAAGGCTGATATTAGTTCCACATAGGAAGTCCAAGTTTTCGGTGATTTTAATGAGAGCAGAAATGTTAATTAAAAGACTTTTACTTCATATTGCTAAGTGTTGCTGATGAATCTAGCAAGTAAGACGACTACTACTGACAAAAAGATATCCAGCCAGTATCCCTCTCCCTGACCCCAAGCCCAAAGGTCCAGCAGAAATGCAGTGACCACCCAGCTGGGTGGGTGCTTTTGTGCCCCAACCAGTAAGGCTACTTCTTTAACATTACTTTTCATTGCTCCCTTATTGCATCAATGAAGCACTGCAATATCAGCTAATTATATAATTAGTGTTTTTTGGTACTTCCATCAGAGCCAAAAATACAAATGTTGGGAAACAAGAAATATCCAGTAAATTTTGCTAATACTGGGGTAGAATTACAAAGTTGCCTTCTCCGTTCTCCATGAGAGAGACAAAACAAAGACCTTCATTCTTACCAGAATGTCCAGAATTCAGTACTCATCTGGCTTGAGCTGAGTTCCTACAAAACATACATGAACTACATTAGCTCTTTTTCATTGTATTTCATTTGTTCAAGTAGCTTGTACCTTACAATATAAATTATTAAACCTCTCCACACCAAACTGCCCTGAATTATATCACACTTGGGCTAAATGTTGGTCAACATGATTGATTATGCTTTATGCAAGCTGAAAACTGTAACTACATGTTACAAGCAACAATAAAGAGAATATTGGAAGCAGCAGCAGTATCTGCCCAAAGCAAACACTTGGTCCTTGCTGTGACAACATCTGATGGAAAGCTCTTGCCATTTTTTTCCGTCCTATATATAGCCAACATAATCAAGGGGGTTTTTCGTCTTTCTTTCATTTGTTTGTATCTTTAGTATAAAAGGAACGGGAATATGGAAGAAAGACATGCAAGAATTAAAGCACATTGCAAACTATCATCCGACAGATCCAGTAGCAAACAGAGTAATATAGAGAGGTGTTGCTGGCATATCCTTATTCTCCTTTGTTTTCCTACAATCTGGCCTTCACAATGGGCCAGGAATACACTTAAAATATAGTTAAAAACTGACTTGAACTTCAGTATTCATTTCTCCAGCATCTGCATAGAGGAGCTGGCAGTCTTTGGAGAAAGTGATGCTTTGTGTTCTCCTCCCTTTGGTCTCTCTGGCACTCTCCTCTCCATAGACAAACTGAGCTGTCATGTAGGACACTGTTATGTGACATGTTCCACGCAATAACCTTGTGGTTAATTCTGCACTTTGCATCTGAGCTACTAACCAAAATTTGCATATGGTAGTACTTCCTTTAAAAGTTACATAATCAGAGAGTCTTTAAGACTGGAGGTAAGGAGGGGAGAGTCAGAGACTAATTCTTCCTTCCTACCATTTAGTACTGCAACCCCTTTCTTTTGGTTGTGAATGCTGATGTGTATGTGTGCTGCAAGATCCAAAACTGCAGAAATTAAAGTGAATATGTTGTGTCATCTGCTTTACTTACAATGTTAGCAACTTTTCTTCCCAGGGCTTTCATTTTCCTCTTTAAAAGACACTCAAACATATATCAATAGATTTCTTTGTGACTCTAACTAACCGAGTTATATTTTTTTCAGCAGTAGTAGGTGTTGAAGAATTTGAATTGAAATTTGAAGGTTCCTGGCTCCCAAGCCAGCAGGAGATGAGGTTTAATTGCTTGGAAATACATTTTCACAGCTGATACTGGGGAACAGAAAAAGTCTGTATGTCAAGAGCCTCTAAACTAATCATTTAGCCATAACATGCACCACCCCATACCTGGGGACAATGTAACTGTTAACAGCTTGAAGCTGTTGAAAAAATAACCAATGAGAAAGTTTCCTCTAATTTTCTAATGCCATTCTTCACCCTGAATAAACTAATAGAAGAGAAATGTCTTATTTTCAATTCTGTCAGTTCAAATGAAAACAATTGAGTGTTCACCTAGTTTTAGCACTGGAATTTATTAGATCTGAGGTTGTTCATTAAGGCAACAATTTTGAAGTTGCTCAGTTGTTAATACACTGGCTATATAAACTCTGGGGCTGTCTGGTATATCTGGTTACACTCTGGAGACCGAGATTTGGTTTCCAGCACTACAGATCAGGTCAAGAATTGCAATAACAATTAGCCATTAGTCACTAGATCTCAATTTACCATAATAGAAGGTCATTTCTTCTGAGCATTTTCTCCCTGGAAAGGAAGAGGAAACATAGGAAACTTAACATATTGAAAATTGGGATATGGAAAACTTGTTAATGACTTCTGAGAAGATAATAACGATAAAGATTTTATTTCTTTTTGAGCTTATCGTTTTACAACAGGGCAGGATCTGCATATATTGACTGTGTCTAGTATAAGTTAGTCTTCCTTTTTTCAAGTTGCAGTGAAATGGAAAATCTATCTAATATCACCAAGAATCAAACAGATTGTGCCTGACTCAACACAGGCATATGAGAGACACTGAGAAACTTCATTTGTGCAACATCCCACTTTGTGCTGCTATAATTTCCCATCGCTTCGTGAAGGACAGAGCAAAGGCATAGGTCTGCTTTTTCCTGTAACTTCACCAGCTCACCTTCTGCACTCACTGGTGAAGGAGCCAGCAGCTGCCCTCCCTCCCTGAGGCTGCGGAGGGCCCCACCACGCATCTGTAAGCACAGGGCTCCTGAGCCGCTGCAGATCCGGGCTCTGAGGAAGAGAAGGGGTAAATGACACTCATGTCGAGGTTTGCTCTCCTGCCACACAGGAAACCCATAACAACTCCCTGACCCAAAAGGGTGTCTTTAGTCTGCAATGCCACCTGGCCTTGAGCCTTGAAGGTAGCAGAAAACTGTGAGGTGCTCGGGTTACATGGCAAGACTTTACTCCCTGCACTCCAGGAGCAATATTTCATACTAAATCTATAAGTGCGTATAAAACATGTAAGCATGAGATATAGCTGAGCTGTTCCTGATTAATTTTCTAATTCAAGTTGTTCAAAGAACAAGGAGGATATACATGAACACTTAGCTCACCTCCAGTTACCACTTGAGAGTATCAACTTGGCAATAATCCCTTAAAATAAAGTAAAATAAAAAAATAAAATTGAATTGTTTTTCATAAGGAATCCCTGTGATCAAGGTTTAGCAGGAAGAAGTCTTGTGAAACTCAGCTTTGTTAAGAAAGTTAATCATTAATGAAGAAAATGGAAAGACATAACAGGAGAAAGAGCAGATAGAATCTCAGATCAGATCCTTATTTTTTAATAGACAGTAGCGGCTGAAAAAGAAATTACAAGGGAGCTTCAAAACTTAGAGGATGTGTGTTGTGAATTGGTCTTACCTAATGCTGGTGTTTGTAATTAATATAAACAGAGAAGCGATGCCTGCTGGTAGCCTTGCTAACAATCAGCTGACAGATAGTTAACTATGGAAAGGTCAAAGGTCAGGGCTTTTAATCTATAGGTTGATGATCCCTTGGGGACAGTGTGGTGTGAAAAAGAATTTGGTATGCTTGATGCTATTATAGGCAGGATCAGCCTGTCAAAATCCATTAGCACTCACTTTTCCTTCAAATAAGCATTAAGCCAGCTTTTGGTATGTTTTTTTCAAAGTAGATTTCTTAACATTCTTAGTAATCCTTCATAAGCATGAAACATTTCATTTCCTATATGATAAACAGTAATTTTTCAGGAATTCGTGAAATATATGCTATATTCTTCAATTAGGTCTATTTAGCATATTGAATACATTTCTGATAGGCTTAAAGTTAAATTGAAGAGTCTACAAAGAAAAAATAGTCATCTTGAAAGTGAAGCTTAATGTGTAGGGCACAGTGTTATCTTGTGTAAGTTTCTTGTTTATAGCATGACAAAGACCAAAACAAATCTGAATACTCTATTTAAAAGGAAATCAGAAATAATTTTAGTCCTACTTTATTGCTTTCAGACCCAAAGTGTTTTAACTTGACATTTTCTCTGAATATTTTATATGTTCTTTGACTCTCTAGATAGCTGTAAGGGAGAGAAACTTCATTTGCTTCTCACATTTGTTCATTGCAGTTTCCAAAACACTTCTTATAATGACCTTGAAAGTAAAGGAAGTTGTGAAGGTTTTTTGCTGTATGACATTCATTAGTAAGCAATGCATAAAGAATGCTAATAGTATGGTGCAGAAATATATAAAGAACTGTATTTTTTCATTATGTTAAAAACCAGGATGTGTAGCTTAAATGACAATAAGCTGTGGCATATGTGCTGAGAATATTCTGAATGCTTGTGTCAGGGCAAAGATCAGTTAGGAAAATGTAATAAAAGCAAAACAAAAACAAACTCCTCAGCAGATAATAACATATTTATAGCAGTTACATAATGCTACGTTTAAGTATGATTTAAATCTCCTAAGTAAAAAGTTATTACATGCAGCTTTGAATCTGACTTCTGTCAGCTTCAGAACATGCAGCCTTCCATGTATTTCCATCCCATATGTCAACCTTTAAAAATAGGTTTGGAAAATAGAATGAAATCTTTTGATGTTCACTATCGTAGCTTTGGCTGTTTATGAAAAAAAATCAAATCAATGCCTCCCAATATGTAATAAATCTTGACTTTACCTCCCCAAAGATTACATCTGTATGTTCAGAAAGGCTCAGTCAGTCTGGTTCATTTGATGGGCAGACGCATGTCATGCAATACTTGATGAGAAACTTGTGAGCATCCTTTGGCCATGTCTGCTTTGAGCTGTCAGATGGTTTTCTCTTGGGTATCTTTCCTTTTGCTGTGCATCAGAGCAAAATAATATTTTATTGTTGGTCATAATTAATAATTCATTGAAATGCATCAAATGCACACACACACAGAAAAAAGGTGGATATAAATCTTATTAGGTCCCTGGATAAAGTCACAGTATGCCTTTGCATTTTGAATTTCGAAGCATATATTATATCATCCAATATTGAAACAAGCTAAGAAATGTAATATAAAAATTTGATAAATTGCTTTCTGCCTGTAAATGAGAAAACAGACTTGTAAAATGTGAAATGAACCATTCTGGCAAAGAAGAATTGGAGTTTAGAGTGTAAACACTTGAGTTAATGGCTAGGGTATCTCTGAGTCTCAGAAGCTGTGGTACACAGGGAGGGTGAAAGTGAGGTTATGGAAGCTCTTCAATATTTTACTTTGAACATCCTTACAGGCCTTAATTAGACAGATTACCTGTTATGCATGGTGCAGTTGCTGAACAGTTTTAAACTGGCTTGTCCTCAAGGCAAATGGAAGGCAAAGTCAAAAAGAATTACACTCTACACAAACAACAATGAACCTGCTATTAATGTTGTGGGGGAAAAAATGAAACCTCCCCAGTCCATACACTATTTAATTTTTAACTTACTAAAGAACTTATTAAAGAATATAATTAGTACTTAAACCCACAAAAATGACCACTTGAATTTTTGTACCCATCCTGTCCACCCTTCAGTGCCCCATTCTGTGTGAAATCATAGTAACATTTAATGTTGTAATTACTTGACCTTTTCTGATTTGTTTTGCTTTATATCTATGAAAATGTGACAATATAATAAAAACTTTTTCGTCATGAAAATTAAGAAATGTTATCTTTATTTATATAAAGTGGATTTTTAAAATTCCCAGTTCAATTCTATATCTGTAGTAGAAAGCACAGAGAAGCAGTAAATATGTTTACTGATGGTTCCAGGATACAAGTGTTAACTTGCTGTATATATGCTAAATTCCTGAATCTATTTAATCAGTTTATCCAGCCAGCCACCTACAGGGAAGGTCACCATGTCAAGCAATCCTGAATGGTATTTTGTGTGAATTGGGAACAGAACTTTTAAAGGCTAGAGGTTTAGGAACATAAACCAGATGTGCTCATTTGAAATAGTCTACTTATTAAAAAAAGGTCAAACACTTAGATCTTTTTAAAATCTTACTGTCAGACACACTCCATAGAACTAAGAATTTTACTGTTCTGAATTGTATGAATTTCACCAATTTCTTAGATGAAATATGTTGTCTGGTCTTAGCCATAACTGCATTACTTCCCTGTTTATAGTCTAATATTGCATGTAAGAATTTTATTAATTCAATCAGATGAATATTTTTCAAGATAATGACTTTAAAAATCTTTTCACATGTTTTTATTTTGATAGTTCAGAATTAATGCAAGCAATTAATTAATACATTGGCTTAAAAACCTGTTTTTTCAGTCAATAATTTGCGCAGCATACATCTAGATAGTGATGTAGAAGTGTGGAGATGTTTGTTGGTTTGGTTTTTTTAGTGGAGGGGTAGAGGGAAGGTCTTTCCAGATACACATGTCTAAAGATGGATCTCTTGTCCATAGGAGTCAAATTAAATGTCATTTAATTATGGGTGCAATTTAATTGGTTAGTCTGCTAAGCTGCTTTACTGAACCACCTACACTGCCTGGCAGGATCTCATTTCTTGCTATGCTCAAATCTGTAGATGAGAATTTTTAGGACTTTTTTGAAGAAAGATATTGAAGTGTGAATCAACCAACTTGCAAGATGTATAGGGAGAAGGAGTCAAAATTTTTTCCAACTTCCACACAGGATATGGAATATGAAATTGAGGTCTATTCATTCTGGTTGAACAACCAGTCCACTGAATGCTCAGAAGTTGCTCAGAGCAGCAGAGGCTGAAAGCATCTGTTCTCCTCCCTTTCTGAGCCCCACCCTTCTTGCTAAATCCCCTCAAAGGAACAAAGCAGGAAAAAAAGGAAAATAAATACCTGATAGAGCAATCAAAAGTTGCAGCAGAGCAGAGAAAATGAAACACCTGCCTTTGATAATATACAGCAACTGACTGCCACTAAATGCCTGTAGTTCTGCTTTCTCTGGTATGGATTACATAGCTACTGACAATTTTCTTATTTCAACTACTCTATGATCTTGAAGGTCATAGGAATCCTGGAGTTGTAATGAACAAAAAGCAAATCTGTTGTTTGGAGAAGATGTTTTGCCTTCAGCTTGAGCTACACCACTCTCTGTCCCTCACAGTGACTACACAGAACATCAACCAGATAGTGGGCTACAAACACCAACCAAAAAATAAACCCACAAAAACACCTCACCAAAAAAAAAAAAGCCCAATTGTAATTGAAGATAATTTTGCTTAGGTTATATTCAGAAGGTTTGCTCTGTTTTGCATTTGAATAATACTTCTCACAGAGTGTTCGTTACTCATAGTGAACTGCAGATGACTTTCCCTTTCTAGGTCAGAAACATTATTCACCCTTCAATGTACATCTCCTTTTTTAAAAAAAAAAGCTTGAATGAAATTCTGGGCTGTACCTATTTAAATTTATGTAGAAAAAAATCCTGAGCACTGGTACATGTTCAGTAAATGTTTTCCTGCAAGGATTTTTTTTTTCTTCCTCTTAAGGGTCCTGTGATATGTTTTTAGATTTTATGAAAGGTTAAACAAGTGTTTTGGAAATATTTTTTTTCCTTCTAATATAAGATCTGAGTAAAATATCTAGCATAACCCATTTCCCAAAAGAGTCTTCTCTGGATTCCTAGTGTTATTTCTTAGAATATGAATTACAAAATTTGTCATATTTGACAACCTTAGAGGTTTCTTCTAAATTTTCCAAAAAAGCAAACTTCAAACAAATTTATGTACTTATTCTATACTTTTATGGAGATTTCATAGACCATAAGTACAAAAATATTTGATTAAAAAAAAGAAAGAAAATGCTTTCTCAAAGTAATAATTTTTTTTGTAATACATGCAAACCTTCAAAATAAAAAAAAAAAAAAACACAAATAAATGAGTCAGATACTCTAAGAACCTCCTTCCGTTAGTATTTATCTTTATGATTGATTTTTTTTTTCCTTAAAAACAGATAATTTAACTGACCTAGTTTCTTCTTTGGGTAGTTTATTGAAGTAACATTTTTAGGTATTAAACACTCTTACACTACCTGTGATAAAGCTTAGAAAATTTTGGGCTCTTTTTATCAACTTTATGAACTGCAACTGTGTGCATCTGACACATGAGTTTCAGAGGATGACTGCATGGAATTTTCTTTTAAGTGTGTGAATTGTGGATTGGTTCATTACTACATTAGTATTAGTTCAGCCTTCTATTTAAGGATTAAACATGAAGACTATTTAAAGTTAAATATTCTACTGAATATTTACTAGAGTTCATTTTTTTATGAAGTACATTATTTGTACTTCTTTTATTTGTGGAGTTAACAGTAAATGAGAGACATTTCTCTATGTCAGAGGCAAAATAGTACATTTCCTTTTGAGAAGGCTTGTTCAAAGAGTTTACACAAAAAAATACGTGATGGACCAAAATTTCAGGGCTATAGTACCTGCAGTGTTTTTGTTCCTTTTGGAAGGTCCACTTTAGTATTTCCTACTTTTCCCAAACAAACTTTATATTTTAATTTTATTTGAACCTAATTGAAGTAGCAATATCAAAAATCATTATAGTACACGAGACTGTGAATGAGACTCATTCAATTAATGTAAGGTCATGAGAAATTGTAAATAAATATTTTAAAATAGCACATATATCTTTAGTTTATTAATCCATCATTATTTGCTTCATTGTTTCCAAAATCCTATTTTGCTTCTCAGTCACGAGAAAAAATAATTGACTTGGTTTACAAAAGAAAGGTTATACTAGTGTGAAGCTTAAAAAGACATCTGATGGAGCATTGCTGTTATACAGATATCCAAGGATAAGAACCTGGGGTACTTCAGTGATGAACTGTGACTAGACAGTGTGAAAAGTCTCAGGGGAAAAGTTAAAAGTAGGTGAGGCAAAGTGACATTTTAGAGGCTCTGCTGGAAAGCCACACAAGCCGGACTCAGCAGCCTCTTCTCAGTTGTGTCTGACCTTCTGTGAGGAGCACCCTGCAAATGGAAAAGAAAATGCTGCAGTAGCTTGGATTTTCTGATAACTCTACTTTAGAAGTGACAATGAAAATTGCTGTTTCATACTCTCTGACCCATGAAGCCTAATTATCTCTTTTTCTTGGTTAAATTGATAGCAAATCAAGCACCTTCTCATACTCCAGGATTACTTCTGAATCTCTGCCTCTTTCTTGCTTTTGGATAGGTAAAATTGACCTTACTGATATGAATTGGAAACAACCCCAGTGAAGGTCAGAAATAGCTGGAATAACATCCATTCTAATGCAATTTAATTAGTGTTGGTTTTTCAGAGGATTCTCCCAGTATAGTGCTGGCCAGAGTCAAGTTCTTGATCTGACTCATTGGCAAAATGCTCACTGACTTCCCCAGAACAGGGGTTTTTCTAGGTAGTTTATGGGATGCTACAGTCTTTGGACACGTAATTTTACAACATATTTTTGAAAAAAAAAACCCCAAAACCAATTTCAAACATTTTCTGTAATAGTGTTCTTAAATTTTTAATCATTTTTCAGTAAGGTCTTTAATTTTAATCATCTTAATGATTTGTGCGAGAGCAGAGAGTAGCATTCCAGGCATTTATTGTATTAGATACTGTGCAATGGGAAAAAGGTGTGTCTCACCCAAAGCAATGTTATACTTTTCCACTTTCTCCGACAAAATGTTTTAGACTTTTCACAGTTATCTGCCACTTGTGCAGTTTAATACTGCTTCCAATTATGACAAAGTAAATGTGTGCTGCAAAAACCTCTGCTGCTTTATATTCTGTGAGTCACCCAACAATCCTCTGCCCTGTTTGCCTTTTGTACTGCTGTTATGCTCTGGACTGATGATTTCAATGATTTTCCCCTTTCTAATCACTGTGCTGGATGATTGTTCTATTAAACTCAGAATCCCTGCATTGGTTTCTTGTTTCACACCTTATTATTTTATATTCATCTCACACTTGTACAAACTTATCTGAACCTCTCTGGCCTAAAAAAATAGTAGAGTTCACAAATAAGGAAGCTGAGAAACTCTCTTGGTTAGTTATTTCTGAGTTATAACAGGGCTCCTCCTGCAGTTTTAGAGAATTTTGTTGATATCAAGGAAGTCATTCAATCAGTCAGTTGGAACTTTCCTGGATTCAGACAAACTCCCAGTTCTCTGTTTGCTCACCTTTTGAAAAACATTGGCTTTTGCATGAAGGGAATACATATTTTGGAGCTGCCATGGTTTCGGCACTGTACTGGCAAAGGCAGCTCTATACAATTTTAGAATTTTTCTCATTAAGCACAGAAGTGTAAAATAAAACCTTCACATAGCTCTAATAAAAATAGGAAAATGCTTCTACAAAGCATAGTTTTGAAAGTTCTGGTTATTAATTTACATGACTGTTTTCATGACCTTTTTGGATATATGAGAGACATTTAATATTGGGTTAGTTCTAAAGATATTACAGGCCACATAACTTGCTGGACTCGATGGGTTTCGTTTGATTTAACTATATTGTTCCATCCATTTTTAATTCTTGAGAATACTGCTACTATTGCATTCTAAAAAGCTGTTAAGAATGAACGTTACCAACTCCTAGGACAGTACACATTCACTGGGGGAAAATCTCAATCATACTCCCCAAAGCATTACTGATGAAAATAATACTTTTTGCTTAAGTACTGCTTAACACAACTGTTCAGTGCTTTGTTTGTGCTACATTTTCTTATGGTAGTCAAACGTACTCCCTTTCATTGTCAATTTACAAAAGACATCATCCTTGAATTGCCTTTTGAAGAAAGGCTACTGTGCTAATATATATATTTCAATAATTAATGGAATTATAAAGTAAGCCTAGATTTGACTGTGTTTGCACTGAAAATGCAAGAAAGAAAATTAACAGTAGCTGTTTTCATTTTAACAATATAATGCAAAAAAATTTAAAATATAAATTTAGCATTTAATTTTTTTAAAAAAATTGTTTTCTTTTTTTTAATGAGGTTAGGTGTTTTAATGTTCATTTAAAGATACTGAAAATCAAGCTCCCCTAAAATGCTCTTTATGCACTAATATTCAAATTAAGGTTTTGTAAACTGTGAATCAGGGGCTTGGATGGATCTTATAAGTAATCATTAAAATCTTTTATTTAGCAGTGATTTAGTTTTTACCGATTTCAGTTATAAATCAAGTTTTCTGTTGAACAGAGCTTAGAAATTTCATATCCTGAGAGACACAAAGGAAAAACTTGTAAGGAAAGTCTCAACAGACACCAGAATTAGGAGATAATAAAAGAGGGAAATAGACTGCAGCAAAGTTAAATTGTTGTTTTACTGCTTTGGCTTGGTCTGTTCTTTCTAGCAAGACGCTCCTTTGGAGCCCTGTTGTTGCCAAGGTCCTGACTGAAAAACTGGTGAAATTATTTCTAGCAGTAAAATGTATTTTACTCATCAGGAAGAGTTCAGTTCACAATAATCCTTGACCTTTTGACCCTCATATTCCTTGCTGAAATATAATTTGCTTAACTTTGTTTAACCACTTGCTGAAGAAAAATTATAGCAGGTATACTTGCAGTGCTGTTTAGAACATCTAGTGTGTCTTGACATTTTGCATCCTAGCAAAATTGCAATTATAAGGCTTTAGGTATATCTAACATGCCCTGATACTCCATTTAGAAGAATGAACATGGCACTGAAAACTGTTTTCAAAAAACATTTATGTTGCTGCAGTATGCACAGAAAAAAATAATTCAGCAATTCAATTTGGTTTTGAAATCAAACTTCAAAGGGTTTTCTGTTTATTACAGAAATGGAACATGCATTTAACAGAATAGAGATGCAGTTAAAATTTGCTAAACATCATTTCCCTTACAGTGCCGAGAAAAATATTTTGAAAGAATAAGAATAACAAGTAAATGCTAATCAGAAATTTAAACTCCCCTTTGTGTACCAATAACCTCTCTCACTCTAAATGCAGATATTTTTGGGAGGTTAGTAACTTATGTGAACAAAAGTGTATTGACATGAATATTTATCAAAAATGAGTAAGACTCACAATCATGATTAAATGTGAAGAGGTATTTAAATGCACATTTTCTGAAGTCTTTTTATTTCTGAATGATGAATGAGAGACAAGATTTACTAGTGTGAACAATGACTGATGGCATGAAAGTGCAGAGTTTAATTCCAATCTCAGGCTCAGCTTTCCTCCAGGACACTAGGCAAAATGCTAAACACCTGAAAACTAGAGTTCAGTCATCTGCTTGTGACTTAGTTTCTGTTTGCAGATCAAATTTAGCTGCACGTCCTCACTCTCTGGGAGTGACAGTATGTGCAGTAAAGGCTGACACAGCGGGGGCTGTAGGAGGCCCGGGAACACCCCGGGGTTGCCCACGTGTACCACTGCACACGGACCAGGCTCTGCCCCTCCAAGCCTGTCAGCTCTGCCCCTCAGTCTGGAAAACTCCACTGAACTCCAGAGCACTGAGGCACCATACATGCTTGCTTTTCTTTTCCCCAGCATGTTTGGCACTATCTGAGCATGCATATTTAGCATTTCTGCTCAGGTCTCTTAACATATCTTGACACTTGCAAGAAAGTCAAGAATAATGCAGGCTCTCATTCTTGACATATGGCCCTCAGTGTCACTCTTCCTTCCTCTATTATAGCTAAGGAGAAAAATTCTTAGAAAGCAGCACAGCTTCCCTCTAGACAAGTTCTTTGACAGGCTGTGATATATTAATAAGAAGCACTACTCTAAATTACTTTGGTAAACCTCCAAAGAAGTGATTGGAATGAAGAAATGTGGTGCACATTACCCAGGTTGTTGAAGGGAGTCTTAATGTCAGCTCTAAACAGCACAGAAATCATCTGCAACTAGATACAGGGCAGAAAAACAACTGATCATTTAGAGGAGCAGCCCTCCTCTCCACTGGCCCTGCAGTGTTGGGGAGTCTGCCTTGGGAAAGCACCTGAAATCTTTAACAGGTACAGAAGCTTCTGTACAGCAAACAACATTCTCAATACTATATTTTATTTTTTTTCCTGCCTCTCTCTTTACTGCATATTAAGATTGCTATTGGCACTGTAAGTTATTAGCCCCAGGTTGCCCAAAGCCCAAAGCCCTTTGGGTGCTAAAAATCCATTACTGTGGTATTTACTTTGGAGCTGCAGACTGGAAGAACGAGGGAATAGGGTAAGATTTACTCTGCTAGGCTGAGAATTCTAAAGAAACTATGCTTCACTGACTATATGGATTTTAAATGTCTTTATTAGAACTTTCAGTTAAATGTTTCCTAAAATCTTACCATGATATTATTAAGAACGTACAAAATTTGGAAATTGAAAATGCAGACATAAACAATTTTTTTGTTACAAAAAGGGCCTCACAGGTCTCAGGGGAAATAGAATATTCTAATTCCTGTTTATACCAGCAGAAGTAAATCATATTTGGTAAACATAATGTTAGTCATTTTCAAACATGAAAAATTGTAGGGTTTCTTTTGCTTATTTCAAAGACTTTTCAATACACATTGAATTTATTTGAGTTAAACTGAATAGTAAGATTTTGGCTGTAGATGGAAATTCCCTTCTATGTAAACATGGCTTTTTCTTTGCATTTTACCCTTTCTTCCTTCCTTCCTTCTTTCCTTCCTTCCTTCCTTCCTTCCTTCCTCTCCTTCGTCCATGTCTCAGAGTATGGTACTCAAATTATACATAATAGAAGGAAATCTGAAAATATGTAAAGTCAGTTCTTAAAGTTACTAAGCTGTCATCTTCCTAATAAACCACCATAAGAAGTAGGTCATATCTTGAAAATATTAATTAGAAAAACATTGTCAATACTTTTTTTAAATTTCTGTTTATTGTGAAACAAACTATAGAACGGATATTTTAAATAAATTAATATTTTCCAGAAAGCACAATTTGATGTCCGTTCAGATTGAATTACTCTTTGCAGCTATATTTGGACAAGTGCATTTTCCCACACTCTTTTCTTGAAAAAAAAAAAGTTCTTTTCTATCCACCTGATTAATAAAGTGCAGTTGCTGTACCATAGTGCAGCCAAGGGAGAGATGGATTAATATGTCAGGTAAAATTGACAGTAGGATGACTAGTAACCTTCTTGATATAATTCCACGGGGTTTCAAACCTTCTAGGTAAAAGCTTATAGCCAAAAAACCTGGTTTCAAGTAAAGATATGCAATTTTGCTGAACTAGCTTTTATTCTGACACAGTGTACTAAAATAAGTGGGTTTGTTAAAAAAAATATTAAAAAGCTAAATTTATTTTTCTCTTTAACATTTAGTACAGCAGTTTTTTCCCATCTTGTTCCAGAGACAGAAGAGCTTGCTTAGAAAAAGTCAGAATTTTTAGACTAAAAGGACTGCTGATATAAAAAGTATTGATTGTAATGTTAATAAACATAAGGGACTTAATTTTTAATCCCAAATGATATATAGAGAAAATAAGACAAGAAAACTGGAAACAGATACAAAATGTCTATGGGAATGGGTGTTTGGCAGCATTTACTAAACATTCAGGCAGTGACCTTATGAATGCAGGTGCTACCAATGTAGGTATGTGTCAAGTGAGGTTTATCTCACTTGACATCTACTTTTCTTTCTAAATACAGTTGAATTCTGGCCCCTAGTGTCCTGTCCAGCCGGGTGTCCAGCCGGGTGTTACCTGTCTGGGGATGTGGCTGGGGTCCAGCTGTTCTGCAGGAAGAGCAGGGTGAGTACATGCCACACGGGAATGAATTCCCAGAGCAGTTGTTTTGCTTATCTTTACTTCCTAGTCCTGACTTGGGTCAGATAGCTGCTGTCTAGGAAAGAAAGTGAAGTACAAGACAGACTGGTTCAAGTTCAAGTCTTGCCCCTCAAGGAAGTATGAAAACATTTGTAAGGAAAGCCTGTGTAGATATTGCTTGAGGCTTCCCTTCTGTGGTTATTTTATTCTAGTGCTTCAGGTGGAAATCGGCTCCTGTGGGTACAGCCTCATGTCCATCAGGTTTGCTTAACTATTTTTTTTCTAAAGATAGTATCTCAAATGGCATTAGAAAGATTTTTGGTTAATTATGTAAAATATACAAGTATATATGAAGAGGACTCATCCCTCTTACACAAGAGTTAAAATGCAATCCAAACATGTTGCAAACAAACTCAAAAGTTGCATGCTGCAGACTAAGTCTCATGACATTAATTGTCCAATTTTACAGAATTAAAGATTTGAAAGTACACTAATCAATGCCTCCTGCACATTGTCAAATATTAACTCTTCAGCCAGAACTGTCATTTGCACTGTCTAAACAACAGTGTCTCACCCTTCATTCAGAGAATGACCTTTTGTAACTAAGAAGAAAATTAGCAGCAAAAACTTCTTTTAAATGGTGTCAGATAAAACTCCTATTTAATCTGCAATAACAATTGCTTTATTTCTAGGAGTTTATTTTCTGAAAAGTATAAATTTGTCACCTGTGGAGTTCTGAAAGGCTTATCATACACGGACATAAAAATGCAGATGTTTTGATTAGATAGTTGTATAATTGGAGATAGATCTCCAAAGAATTTAAAACTCACCCTCACAGAGTGTGTTAGTGTTGGGGCTGCTGCTGGCAATGAGGAGCTGCCACTCAGCCAGCCAGGGTGGGCACAAGGTACTTTGATGTCCTGCCTCTCATCTGGCAGAATTTCTAACAAGAAAGGCAATGAAGTGCTGACACAAATGGTCCATGAGGGACCAGTGGGTTCCTTGGCTCCAGGGCAGACAGCATCTTCCTCTCCACCAGGAACTGCCTGGGAACGCTGAGGCTGCATGTCTACATTTCAGTTGAGTCAGACCCTAAACTTAGGTACATCATTTCAAGATTAGGATGCTCATGTCTGACAGAGGAATAAAGTGTGGAACATCTGCAAGCATGGAAAGATTTTATGGAGCCAGACATTGCCCGTTAATTACACTTGGCCTCTTTTCCTATGATATCCCAAGGTTCCTCATCTAACTATGAAGGCCAGACCCTTGGTATGTCTCTATCAACGACTGTAAACAAAACAAATTTGATTTGCTTTAGATTGGACACATCCGTGTGCAGGGTAGTGGTTTTGGCTACTGAGATCTAAGGTGTTCAACCTGGGAAATCATTTCTGAAAGATTCAGCTGAAATTAATCATTTGACTGAACCTAAATATGTATAGCATTTCATTTTCATCTTGGTTGAGACAGATATATCCTAACTCACAGTGGAAAACTAGTAATTTGGAGTGTTTGAGCAAAGGGAAAACACTGGACAGTGCAGAACATATTAATACTAACATGCCTCAGGTGAGAGTTCTGCAGCAAAAAAACTTGCAGAAAGTGATGAATGAAACTAAAAGTTCTAATGGGAAAATATTAGGCATCTATAGAATTTACTTCTAATTTTTAGAATTTCAAAGAAAACTGTGCCTTTTTCTTATTTGTTAAGCTGACTGCAATAAGCTATAGCAATGAAGTGCATTTTTCTTTACTTATATCCCTTGGGTGGTTGAAATCCTGGCTGAAATAAATCTTTTCTATTATATTTTATAGGGCTTTACCAGAGAATCTGACAGCATTTGTAGAGAACATTAAGATGCACTAATCATAGCCAGCACTTTAACTTTAGAAATTTTTTCTTGATTTCACATACACAGAAAATGGCCAAGCTCAGAATGCTGTTCAGATGTAGCAAGCTTCCAGCTCTCTTCCTTATCCATGGGCTAGACAAATTATTCATCATTAAGAGTAAACTTAAATATATAATTGATTAACATGAATTTTGTAGAATGCACAAACAAGATTGAAAGACATACCTACAGAGGAAAATTATTTCCTGAAAGCTGTAGATCCTGGATAGAAAGGCAGCAGGGTTAATCCATTTCTTCAACAAGCTTTTAACTGTTTCCTAAACTTCTGAACTTAAGGAGAAGTGAATTTTCCTCTCTTTAATAGGAAAAGAATAGACAAAATTCTCTCTTTCCCTAGGATTTATCTGTATCACTGTAATGCACTCCAAAGGCCTATGCACAATATACTCTCTCAGAAGGAGTAATGCAGACCTCTCTGAAGCTGGTCCTACAGGTTTTCAAAATTAAAGCAAAGATTCCTCAAACATGTTAGCTATGGCTTTTTCTTCCTTGAATCATTAATAAGGTAGCTACAAGGTCTATATTATGTGTCTCTATGCTTTAACTGTCTGCTAAACCAGACCTAAAACTCTATTTCTCTCTTCCTGCTTCCATCAGCAGCTGAAACCCAATGGACTGACAGATTATGGTAAAATAGCAGCAGTGGTTTCATAGTGGTTACTATCCAAAATTCACCTGTAAAAAGCCTTCCACAGCAGCCTATAAAATCCTTTGTCTCTCCAGCTCGTAGAGCACTTTGAGCACTGGGAGGAGGCAAGGAGCTATCAGCATACCTCAGTGGTTCTGCTGAGGCAGTTGCTTTATAGATCAGTTTTGGTTTATTCTTTCAGCTTAGAGACCCCATGCAAGTCATGATGACACATCCAGAAGGACCAGCCTCCATAGGGGATGTAAATGCAATGGTGGAAGACATTCAGATAATTGTAGTGAGGAAGGCTGCAATGGAGGGGGCAGCTGGTTTACCAAAAGTTTGCTTAACTCAGACTCTAACATAAATACTGTAAAGCTGCTGCCTGCCTGAGATATCCTGTCCTGTATGAAATATATGTTAATTTTGCTGTTTGGATCTTCAAACACAGTTCCATGGTGGTCTGTCTTGTCATGTAAGCTTTAAGGCTGAATTTCAATTTGTTTTCTCTAGAGAAATAAAATCATGACACTGTCAAGACGGCACTTCCTGACTCACATTAGTACGTGCCACAGTCTTGTCCCTGCCTGTGCCTAAGCACCTGAATATTGAGAAACAGTGCTGATGGGGATGAGGTGGTGACAGGGTAAATGAGGAACATTTAATGCAGAATGATAGATTTTCTAACACATACTTTACTGTTCCGTAGAAATTACAGATTGAAGAAATCTTGTGGTTTTGCGCATTCCTCAAAATTGCTCCTATTCCCTAAACTCCACTGACACATTGCCTAATTTAATTTTAAAAGAGTAAAGTGATAGTTACTCACATTTTTCCTTTTTTTTGTGTGTTCTTACTTATAAACTCTGCACACCTGGGATCGCTAAAAGCTTTCCCCTGCTCCACTGAGGTGTTTATCTTTTCTTCCTTATTACTGTTTTGGGGAAGAAAATGTGTATCTGGGGCCAGTATGGTGATTACTCACAGCACTCCCTAGTTAAACAGCTTCAGTAGTGTAGTTCCTCCCAGTAAAAGTTTACAAGAATGCCTTTGAACTTCCTCTTGAACAGGGTTTCCTTTACAGTTTTTTTGATACTGATAATTCTTTATCAGCTTAATCCTGATGTGGTATATAACCTTCAGGAATATAATTCGTAGAAAGTGTATTTTTTTTCTGCTGCTGCTACGCAGTATATCGTGTACAAGCATTAGTAAAAAATATTCAAATGCATAGAAATCCATTACTTAGATACAAACTTTTTTCTTGTTTAGAAAATGTTGGTTATGCTTAATGTTGCTCTGAGAAATTATAGTGCTGAATACCATACACATTTTACATATAAAATAGTTTTATTTATTCAACTGTACTAATTGTACCAAAGCATTAAATAATGAAAATACTTCCCATTACACTCTACTAGCATTTCCTTAAAAACTGCATTATAATGTGCTTTAAAGAAATAAATGTTTTTCATGGTTCAATTACTATCATGGCAAATATCCAGACCAGTGAACAAAGACAATAAAATACCTTGTACAAAGTTAGAGGCCCCTGAACACTTTTATTATACTGTACACACTGGAATCGGTGAAAGAGTTTTCAGGCACTATAGTCTGGGAAACCATCTGGTTTGCTCTGTTTTGAACAAAGAAAGCCATTTTTATATTCGTACTTTTCCCCCTTATTGGAGGGGAGGACTTATGCTGCCGTAGTGAAGATTGTGTCAGCACTTCCTTTATTAAATCCATTATAAGAACCAAAAGAGAGACTGGAGAGTCATCAAGTGTCTACAGGTGGGTGAGAGGGAGGTGTGAGATCAGAGCAGTCAGGGACCTTCCTGCGGGCCCAGCTGTGCTCGCTGGCCCAGCGGAACTCCACAGGCTCCAGTGACTTCACCGCAGCATCCATAAGGGAATTTCACACACTTTGCTAAAATATTCACTTAGTGCTTGGTGCAGCGATGATCAAAGGAGCAAGAGTCCATCCATTGCTATCCGCTGGGCCTGTTCCAGACATTAAGCCCTGTCCCTGGGTGAGATCACCTCCCACAGGGGCCATCATTCAGGCAGGGTTGTTGGACTGGGTTTGGGGACAGATACGGGATGGAGTCAGGTGTGTCTGCTCGAGATCTTTCCTGAAGCAATGCTTGAGCTGGAGGGGTCTGTAGCATGCATGGCTCTGGGCCTGCAGTCCCCCTGGGCATGTGATGGCAGCACGGAGTGCCACCCACACTGTCACCCTGCAGGCGGGGGACACTTGCCTGTGGTGAGGGCCTGTGCTGGAGCTTTAACAGTCAATACAAAGTAACAGAAAACGAGGAGAATGCCAATGGCATTTCAAAATTCTGAAGAGGTACACTCCGGCTCTGATATACAGTAGAAAAAGATGCAGAAAAAGTTGAGATTTATTTTTTTGTTTCACTTCAGAATGAAATAAATTTGTAACTGATACTATATCCTGTGGGAATTTTTATTCCCATGAAGTTGACAATCATGTTAATTAGTTCTAGCTTTTGCTTCTTAGGAGAATTTTTAACTATACTTTGTGTTCAACACATTTTATAGGCAGATAAAATCAGCATTTGGTATTAAAAACCCAGACAATTCCCTCTCAAGATTCCTATTTTGCTTTTCATGCATGGCAGAAAGTCTTATAATACATTAATGTTTAATTTTTAAAAATTAATTTTTTTTCTCTTGTGTGAGGTTGTAGACCCGAAACTGAAAACTCTTCCAGTAAGACTTTCAAGGAAATACATCTTTTGGTGCTGTGGGAAAAGCCCCTGACCTCAACTTGTGTCTTATGATATGTTTATATTTCTGCTGCATTTTGTCTCCTGTTGTTTGAGGTTTTTTCTCTATGTGATTTTAATACATAATTTAAAAAAGCTTTCCTCTGTAAGGAAGACCAGCAATTTGTGGCGTTCCAATTCAGTGTTCAATTAGTAATCTCATTTCTCCATCCCTCAATCTAGCAATAGACACTCATGACATTCCCAAACTTATTATTCCTTTTGAATTTGCACAGGACTGGTATCAAGCCGTGTACTGATCCCAAACTGAGTACTGCCTAGCAGATTTATAGTATCTTTGCCATATTTGAAGAATGCCTTGAGATAGCATCAACTATCAAGATTTGATTCCAATCTTACTTCAAAGGCTTCTAGAGGGCAACAAAGGGTGGGGAGAGAAATTACAGATGCAGAAGATAGATGGCAAAGCTTTCCTGGACTGCTGAGATTGCTTCATCACAATCCAAAAATGTCCATAATTTGAAGTTTTCCTATTTGCTCAAGAGCTGTGAATATCATGGCACACAGTTTTTCCACCAAGCAGATGAATGACACAGACACTTCTGTTCAGTGGGAAATGGCTTGCACAAAACACTTTAACTCTGAACTTCACCAGTCAGTGTTTTCCAGGAGGAAAAAATAAGCAGTGTGAGTTACATTTCTTCATACACTGGGTTTGGAGGTATCTCGTACCATTTACTTCAGCTAAAGTCATTGTAATTTAAGTCATCTTTTTGCATTGATGAAACACTCTGAAATATTATGATCTGTTTATCTCGGTTTTGGAAGAGAAGTCACTCTGGTCTGATCTTGCCAGGTTAGGTACTAAATAGTGAAGTCACCCACATATATGAAATTGCTTGCAGATGGTTAAGCGTGGAAGTTGAGCTTAATCTCCTCATTTCTCTAGCTTTTATGAAACCTATTTTCAGGCATGGGGATATTTTATTTTATTGCATTTACTCATCTTGATTTCTCCTGTGACTAAAGGATTCTTTCCCCAGCTGCTTTGTTCTTAATTGTAAGTGAGCAATTACTTCAGGATGTGTTACTTTTGTAGCATAAGCTATTCCCAGAGCAAAAGAAATATTGAGAAAGACAGGGTGTGCCCAGGATATTTTAAAAACTTTACCCTCGCTATTTTTATCCTTTCTTTTTTTTCATGCTGCAGTTTCTTTTATAGTATTAGTCTTAGCGGGGTGGATGTAATGTGATTTTCACAAATGAGATTTTTCCTTTCCCAATTATGTTGTACTCTATTTATGGTTGTTCCACTAAAATTTAACTTCTAATGTTGTTTTTGTAGACTTGACAATTCCCTTGTCTTTCTGTTTCTCATGAAAAATGCAGAAAATCAGCTGCATCTCTTTATAGTGTCCATTAAATTCTTTAAGAGATTCCTGTGAAGTCTTAGAAAGATACTCACTAATGAGATATGATTGCCATATCTTGGCTCAGTACTTAAAGAACTACTGACTCGTTCATTACAAAAACAAATTTTGAAAGGCGTGGCATTTATATCTTATTTAGAAAACCCATAATTCAACCAAAAAAAAGGTCTTACATAAAAATAAAATAACACTGGTAAATACTTTATGAATGAGGATTTCATAAAAAGAAGAAGTTGTTTATAAAAGCTATACAATTTGCTAGGCCTTCATGGATATTTTTGGTCTCGCAAAATTTGTGCAAAGTCATGCCATTCAGGAAGCATCAATTAAGCAATTTATTTATGCAAATGGTGAATGTAGTAAGTTAATTAGAACAGCAATGGGTGTTTGCTAGAGATTCCAAGTTTGGCAGGCTAATCACTCCACTCTGGCATGCTGCATGCCATTTGTCCCTTAGGCTTCCCATAAAAATCAGTCAAAACTCCTCATAAAAATGACAGATTGCTTCAAACTCAGGAGCTGTGTCCTGAATATGTTCTAAATAGGATTTGGTGTTTTGGGGAGAAAATGGATTTGTAATCAGATGCAGAGACCCGGGAGAGAGAGGACTAAAGCAGACAGGAAGAGAAGATTAAATGAATATATATGAAGCTTCCAAAAAGCATTTTCAAGTAAGGTATGACTCAGGATTCAAATTCCCCTATATATGCACACAAGACCCAGACTCATGCTTTTCAATATCATACTGAAGCTATTGAAACCCTCACAAAAAGGGCAAGGTAAATGTTTAACTGAAAAAACCCCAAACCTCTCTATGTGTTTACCCAGCATTTCATTGCTTTCCACTTTGGGAAGGAGATGATCCCAGATAAGGCTGGTAAAGAAAGTAAATCTCTCTGATACTGCAACCACAAAACATCAGTGGTAATCTCCGCTTAAATGTTTTCTAGCTTTCAGCTTCAAAGGCTGGCCAACAAACCACCATGCACATAATTTTAATCTTTTTCATCATGCCGTGGTGAGGTAGGGTCACTTACGTGTAGTTGCTGGCACTTTAATTTGGTGTCATTCATTTTATTCTTCCACAAAACATCAGTTGATCCTTTGATTATTATTTATGCTATATTTAACGTACTCAAAATACAAAGATGCTGACTGTCCAGATTTTCTATGCTGTAGCTCTGTCCGCTCAGTAATTTTTCTTCTTTTCCTTTTTCTTTTCTTTCTGTGTTTTTTTTTTTTTGTTGTGTGGGTTTTTGGTGGTGTTTTAGGTTTTTTTTGTTTGGTTGATTGATTTTTGTTTGGTTTGTGTGGTTTGGGTTTTGTGTGGTTAGTTGTTTTGTTTGTTTTTGTTTGGGTTTTGTTTGTTTGTTTGTGGTTTTTTGTGGTTTTCTTTTTTCTCTCCAATTCAGTAAAACTGTTATTTCTGGTACTGCATTAACTAACTAAATTTTTCAGGTTTTATTGGCTTCCGTTACACTTGAAAGGATGGAATAAATTCTATTTAAATGCTCTTATTTTGGCAGACACTTGTGTACTAAGAACATGCACTTCACACTGTCCATCCAATAATTCTGGCAATATTCATTGAAATTGCAACATCATGGGTCAGAGATTTGGGAGTAAGCCACAATCTACATGGCACAGTAGCTGGAAATTCAGGTTACCCAAAATGCACGTGTGTGTGTGTGTATATGTGGTCCAGCTAAAATCATTAATTGATCCTGATGACATGTGGCAATGGAGAGAGAAAAGCACAGAACAGCCAGTGTCATATCCACAAAGCTGTAAGACTGTTACAGTGAATTTAGTGTGTTTTCATAGCATCATCCATAATTTTATTCAAAATTTAATGTGGTTTGTTTGGTTTTTTCCTAAAGTATATTACATGTTTAGAACTGCATGGAAATACCTGTGTATGAAATAGATGTGAAATAAATGTGTATGCAGGGGGCAAAACTGATGCCTTTTAGAAGTATTTTTTTTATTCCTGACATTTTTCTCTTTTTAATTTCTGAATCCTCGCAATTAGATCTTTTGCCACACTGATAACTGCCTTGCTGCTCTGATAAGATAATGGTCAAATGTCTCCCATCACTCTGCAGACAATTCTGGTTTATTTTTATGAAGAAAATTATTACTTTCCCTCATTCTGCTGGAATGGGCCTATATTTCTTCAGTCTTTTCAGCCTTTAGGGTGGGCAATATATTTTAGTCCTTCCTTTCTTTCTGCAGCTTTTCAGTTTCAATCCATCTGCTAAATGGGAACAACATCATCCATTGTTCTCCCTTCTTGCATTTTTTTTTCCCTTAACACTGATTTGTTTTAATGTCAAGAGATACGGAAGATTTTTGTTTATTACTGATGAAATGGCTAGTCATCAGTTCATCCCAAGGGAAGAATCACATCTCCAAGTGGAAGGAACATGTCACCTTTTAAAAGGAATTGATGATTGAAATTTTGATGAAATGTAGTAATGAAAGTGAGGATTACACCGACAATGACCTTCCTGAGAAATTTTCAAGCTCCATATAAATCTCCTAATCCCACCTACAGTCCTTCTTTTATATGTACTACATGTTCTTATGTCACCTTCTGCTGTAACTTTGTCTGCACTCTCAAAAAATTTGTGTAAAAGATGAAAAAGAAGAATGATGCCTTGTTGATGTGCAGTCTTTTTTCCAGGTGATAGAGAGTACTGGCACAGAAAAATTCTTCCAGAAGGGCTCATTGCTGGGTAGTACCTGACTGGCAAGTGACAGCAGAGCTGCAGTGCAGGTGATGGAAAAAACTGCCTCACTTAAGATTTGCTGATGAACAGAAGTCTAAGAGCTTTGGATCCACAGAATTGGCTGTGGCCAATTTCTCTTTTGTGATTTTCCCATTTTCATTATTTTTTGACATTTCAGAGATGAAGCTTTGTTATATACCACAAAGCTATGGCAGTGGACCAGGGAGATAAGAGTTCACTGAGATACAGAACATATAGCCTAAGAAAATGTGTGAAAAATTGAAATGACAAGGGTGGGTTGATAGCTTGTTGCTTCTGAGCTATAGTACCTTGGCTGGAGAATTAGGTAGTTTGAGACAGTAAAATAAAATATGTGCTGGCTATGCCTAGAGAGAAAAAGCTGAAATATTTAAACCTCCCAAATCAGGACTTATAATAGATAGATAGACCAATTCAGCTTTAACATAGGAATTCTACAGATAAAGTATGATTTATATAGTTGATGAAGTATCCTTTTAAAGATATTATACTGGGCTTTTATACCTCAGTAAATAAAATGAAATGTAAAAACGATGCCCACAGAAGAACCAAATAAAATACAGCAATGTCTAATCAAATATAATCATATTCAAGAAAACAATGTGAAGGAGAAACTAAAGATATTAAGAACTAGAAAAAAGTTTTTAAATAAGAACCTATAATACTGGTATCACTCAATCTGATTTCTTTTCTACTACTATTAAACAATCTCATATGAATTATTTCCCATTATCCAAACTACTCTCTCTTTTGTGTTGATATGGCTTCCCACCAGCTAGAGAATTAACAGGGTTATATCTAGGCACTTCCTCAGCAGTTCAAAGAAAATTTGTTGCCTTGTCAGTCAAAAACTAGAGCAAAGGTCCTATGCTTAGATCAGTATAATTTTATTTGTCTCAAATAATCATCCTGTTGTACATGTCCTGTCAGAAAAGGTGGGGATAGGGCCATCATTTGCCCTATTTTCCACCCTTTCCATCACACTGCAGATATTAATAAAACCCCAGCTGTGCTCCAAAGCATTTATTTTCTTCTACAGGCACAGGTCTTACAATTAGAAATGACCCTGGTAAAGAAGGTTTCATTAGATGAGTGGAAATAAAAGCAAATTACAGCTCAAGTTATATCAATTGATTCTTAGATATGATGAAATAAATTCGGTAAAACTTCTATCAAGTTTCTCTAGGAGTCTTGTTCTTCCCATCAGACTGTCCACAAGGAATATGTCACATCAAAATGCCATGCTGTCTGAAACAGACGCATTCTAGCCTGTCAAACTCTGCACTTAGATGTGCAAATTAATTTTGTTGGACTTAGAGTCATTATACAATACCCTCACAGCATAAATGTCATCACAATGTGTTGTTAATAGATTGAGTTTCAACGGAGTTTGTGATCCAAATCTGAATCTGACCTTTTTTCTTAGATGCATAGTATTGCACAGTGCTGAAACTGAACAAACATTCAAGTAAATAATCCCTTCAAGCACAGGAAGAATTTCATTGATTTTCCTCTGGGGGAAAAAAAATCCAACACAATGTGACTAATTTTTACACATCGTTTAGAAAACAAGTTCGGTTTTTCTGTGTAAATGTTATTCCCAGAAGTCGGGAAATATTTTCTGAATAACTTATTTTGTAACTAAATAAATTATGAGATAAAATAGTTTGGTTAACCAATATCTAAAACAGAGCAAGATTTGTTACAAGTCTCTATGTTCTAATTCTGAAAATGTTTGGTCACATTTCACAGGCAATATGTACTTAACTTTTTAGTTATAGGAATACCATCACATTTCCATATGTTGGTGACTTTAGAAAAGCAACTTCTCTTTGGTGAGCATAAGACTTGCAAATATCAATTTACAAATAAAATGACAAGGCTATATATATTGGATTTCCATTTGTTCATTTGAGAGAGCAATCGCCCCACTGAACCTGAGAAAGGGCCCTCTGTTACACCACACTGTGAACAAAACAAGCAACCAAGCCCCCAGCAACTTCCTCAAAATTCCTAATTTAATAAAAGCTGCTGGAATTGACAAGTTCAAATGTATTTTCCATGACTGCTATGCTCTTGTATTAGAACACAGAGAAATAAACACAAGAAATCTTTCAATAAGAACTTGGTTAGCATGGCATAGGTTTCTCTGGATAAATACAGCATGGCTGGCTTCCTACTCTACATGAGTGAGTGCATTTACATACACAAATATTTCCCAGAAGGCTCCTCCACTTTTTATTTATTTACAGCTAATATTTTTTGCATATGCCCTTTTCAGAAGCAACTTGCTCTTCCAAAATCCTTTCTGAGTGTAAAAATACAGGTTAATATTCTGCTGTATTAGCACAGCTGTGACCATTGGTAAACCAAATATGTTACACAGGTCCCTTCCCCCTCCCCCCAGTATATCTGGTGGAGCTCTAAAGAAGCACTTTTACTCAAACAGAAGAATTTTAAAATAACTATTTCTATTGCCTAAGAGAATGAGTCCTGCCAGAATATAGCTGAACACTAAAACTTGTTTTGCATGAAAAATATCACAAACATCACAGAGCTCTCTTAATGATTCAGTCACATTGTGGGTGCTGTCCGGGGCAGGGAGGGGGAAAGACAAAGTAATATTTTCCTATTCCTTTTCAAACTATATAGATTGAATACATTGATTCTAAGTGTGAGCAGTGATTCCTGAAAACTAACAACATTATGTCTGTCTGTCTTTCTGAATGTTTTCTGCTATCTGGCAGTGGAAAGAAGGAAAGCCCAACAATATTCTTCACAGTGGAGATTAATGTATTCATCAAATAAAAGTGGCTCCACCAGAGGAGCTACACCATGCTGCCTGATGGGCCAGCTTAGCTTGCTACTCTATGTTATTGCTTTGCCCTGGCCAGGGTTCCTCTCCTTCAGAGCCCATCCTACAGATTCACTGGTAGTGTTTGAGGAAATTTGTTACTAAATCACCAGATTAGTGCCAAGAGCCACCTGCCACCTCTCTGATTTTCTAACTAAAAGCACAGTGGTCTGAAGTGAGTAAAGTCCACTTGCTAAGGATTAGTGTAGCTGATGTGATCACAATTATTCTAATAAATTTTCATATTAGCATTGGCATGTTAGTTGTATCAAACAGATCAGCATTAAAACCTTGCTGAATAGTACAGAGCAGCCACTTTCTATTCCAGTACAGTGCAAGGATTCACCTGCTCTTAGCACCACAAGTACATGTTGACCAATTTTCTTACAACAGTGAGGTACAATGATTGGATTCATTGGAGATACCATATAGCTTCCAAAATCATGAATTTTTAAGGAAAGGTTAGCAAGATTAATCATCCTGTCAGCGTTGACACTTTTGTTGATAGTGCCTAGAAGAGTGAAAGGAGACTTGAGATCTCTTTCGCTCCATTTTGTGATTCTAGGGCATTTAAATTAATTACTTTCCCAATAATTTGTTTGAAATGCAACACTGACAAGTATTCTAAAGGCATGATACTAGAGTGTATAAATGAAAATCTAAGAGCACAAAGCTCATTTCAAAAAATGTTTTCTCATATCCAGGGCCAACAGATTTTCAAGAGGACGTGAGAAATTTAAAAGTAATTTCCCCTTGATTCATATAAAAAAAAATTCATAATATCCTTGCAGCGTTTCTACTGCCTGTGTTGATAATGGAAGTACAAGGGGGCAAGAAGACCTAATAGACTTTATTTCTCTCCCATATAATCCACTCTCAACAGATAAGCAGAACATAACCCAAAGTAAGTTTATTGTAAATAAATTTAAAAAGAGCTACTTTTTGCCTGTTAAAGGAAGATAACCTTTCTCTAAAGTCTCCTTTTTAAAATGTTGTAGCCTAAAGAGTGGTTCCTCTTAATATAAATTGTGATCTCTGTTTATAAATACTATTGCTCAATAGTGAAGTATTTTTGAAATGTGATTTAAGAAACAATCCAAACTACAGTGGCACTTAATTCATCACAGCTTTCCAAAGCAGTCTAGCAGTTACCAGTGAGGAGGAACTCTTCAAAAGAATTCAACAGAATTTCTTCACTTTTTGAAAGAATTTGTTTTCTGTGTCTTTTCTCTCTCATTTATATGCTGTAAGACCTAACATCTGTCCCTTTTGCTGTGTCCTTAACTTCGGAGTCTTGCAGGCTGTCATGGGGAAATTCCATTCCAAGTGATGCCCCTTTGCACACAGTTCATGTTACATGATACAAAGTTACTTCATTCCTGTAATTTCACTGCTCGAACAAAACCCATGAGTTTGAAGATTATTCCCTGAATTAAAGTTGGGGGTTTTTTTCCCATCATGAGTAACACAGAACCAACATATTTTCTGTAACTGGTGACACAACTCCAGATTTGGTCACCATTGGCTTCAATCAGCATGCTGTATTACACTTTCTTGTAGAGTAGGAACAGTAATTTGCTGGGAATATTTAATGCAACCCAACAAGAATGCTGTGCCAATCTTCACAAAGACTGAGCTTGATCTTCATTTCTCTTGTCATTCAACTGTTGAAAATCATAACAGTGAAAAAAAAACCCCAGGGAAATGTGTACTAATATTTCAGTGTCTTGATAGGCCTTAAGCACAGAAGTAAATATTTAGCAAAGAAAAGCATCTTTCTTCCTTCCTTTTTATGCACCAATCCACATTTTTCTTAATTAATTTTGCTCCTTCTGCAGCCATCTCTGTACCTCTGAGTGTTGCTTTCCTGGCACACAGACATACCAAGAAACAACATCATCCACCACTGTGAACTTGCCCAGCTCAACTGATTTTAGTAGCACAAGGCTGATTTAGACGATCTGATTAGCTGACCATTCCATTCTTACCTTTTTTTTTTCTGCTGCATGGCAGATAATTTTTCTTTGCACTGTTATTTTTTAACAGCACAGTCTGACTACCTTAATAGAAAATAAGAGCTAATTACTTCAGTTTCATGCCTGAGGAATCTTTACTATAAGAACATTTTTGTTGAAATATTTGAACACATTTACCACACCTTCTCCTTCTCTTGATAGCTCACCTCCCACTTTAGAGTACAGGCTCTTAATTAGTATTTTACCTGGAAAAGTAAAAATCAAATGTCGTGTCATGGTTCCTTGCTAATGATGTTAAAACTGTTAGAAATTTAAATCCTGATGGGGTTTTAGTTGTGTTTATTTTGGTTATTTTTCCAGATTGCAAAAAAGTGACCACTAATATTGTTACTAATGAATTATATCAGAAGGAAATAGATCCTGGTTTCATTATATGTAGAGAAATGACTTCATATTTATATCTATTGTCTATTTTTTTGTGAAAACAAGGTGGGAACCTTTTCCTCAATGAGAACCCTGTAACACTGACAGTCATGAAATATTTTTTGGCCACTCAAAAGCATATAGAAAAGGACAGAAGTCTTTAGTGGAAGTGCTCATAGTTAAAAACCACTGGGGGCAGAGCAGAAAGATAAACATATCTTATTCAATGGTCCTTTGGGGGCCAACTTACTCATATTAAGATTATATAAATCTCTCTTCTGGCCTCTTTGCCTGATTCATTGGAATACCCTAAGTATTTCACAACTCTTTTCTCATTAGCATCTCACAAGATGCCACAAATTTGCCAGGTAATTTGTCTCAGAACTGTAACAGATTTGGATCTCATCCCATTTGAAAATTAAAGGACAATGAACTCGATTTTTCTCTTGACTTAATAGAATGCAGTTTTCAAAGGTTGTGTTTATGCCTTTTTGACCAGACAAATTAGTCATTGTATCTTCTTAAACAATTCATTAGTTACTAATGGCTGCAGTGACATCTGCTGATGACAGTGAAGCTGATCAAGTAATGCTTTCAGTGCTGTTAAATGCATCCCCTCATAAATTCCTGGGCTTGCAAAGAATGTAGAGGAGCAGGAAGAAGTTTACTCTTGAGCAATAATTTATTTATCCAGAGTTGGAACATCTAACTGTTCTACCAAAACTTGAATACGGGAGTGTACATGGATATGAGGTCTGTGAGCTCTGTGTCTGAGGGGGAAAGCTGTAGAGAATTCAGTTTGCACTGGCCTCCTACCTTTACGTCCTCCACCATGGTGTGGGAGGTCACTCTTTTCAAGTGTGAACACCAAGAGGCCTGAAAGTAGATACTCAGTTTGGGACAGACGGCTCTTCTCCACATAGTAAGGACTCTGCTCAAGCATTGCAATCACCCAAAAGCCTGAAAGCCATTATGCACATTTTGCAGCTTTGCTAGGTTGCTCCTATGCTGATTGTTTTAACCTACACATGCAAACCCCTCTAAATAACATCAGAACCCTGGGTAGAGAAATGTTGTCTATTCTCTAAAAGCTGATCCATACTGAGTTTTCCGCTCTGAAGAGGAGGGTGAGAAACCTGCTTGTATGACACTTGCTGGTCCCTCCTACAATCCAAACTGAGCCTGAGCATGTCTGGGAAATGGTGAGTAGCAGAAATGCGTTGGGGAGAGCAGTATTCTTCAAACACTATGGAAGAGTGCTCTGACCCTCTTTAACTAACAGAGGCATGAGAATCTCTGGGGACAGTGTGAAATACTCAGGATGTTCATAAAATAGCCCTACCTATGCACATCTGGCCTCTGCTGTCCTTTCAGGGTAAGGTAAAAGACAACAGCGCGTCTAGGGAGTAATGCTGTCTTACAGTATTCATACCAATTATTTCCTTGCCACTACTGACAGATCTGGTAAGAAATAGTTATTAACTTCTATAGCTTTTTAGAGCTCTAGGCCACCATACTACTTTATCCGTATCTACGGGACCTGCCACGAGCAATGGAAAAACCTGATACTGAAAAAGGAAGGTGGAAGATAAGGGAAAGTACTTTGCTTGTAACATGTAAATAAGTATGTATATCCTTTTGATTTATTTCCCAAGTTTATGACCATTCCCACTCTTCTAATAAAGCTTTTTTCCCTCCCCAATTTTCACATGGCCTCAGAGTACTTGAGTGTGTCAAACTTCTGACTGTAAAGGGTACTGGGAGAGAGGATGTTAAGTTTCCCCACAACTCGAGCTGGTTAAGTTATGTTTTAGGAGAGAATTGAAACATACTGAAACCAGCCCTTTTGCTGCCATTAGCTTGCTGGCAGAAGGTTTTCAGATAGATTACAGACCCATGTGGAGATTTTCTAAGCATCCTTAAAGAATAGCACACAAATTACCATGTCTAGCAAAGGCACAGTGGACAAATACAGGTATAGGTAAGCAAACCAACTAATTCTGGATTTATTTATACTAGGATTATTTCATTCCTAAAAGGTAAAACACATTCATGTGCCCTCAAATTATTAGCGGGGTAAAACGGTCTTCAAGCCCTATGTGAATAAGGAGATCACATTTCGACGGAGAAGCTAATCCACAGTTACAGTTATGGGAAACTGTTATTGCAGCAACATTTTCTATATATGAACAATTTAGTATGTGTGCCAAACTCCAAGAATTTGTTCCCATGTCAATATAGGGATGGAAATGAAGCCCATTTACAGGCCTTGATACCTGTCATGCACAAGAAAAACATGTTGCTTGCATGCTTCAGTTTGATAAACCTCACTTCTTGTGTTCTATAAATTGAGCCTCAGGCCAAAGTGTCTGTGACATAGATGCTTTGGCTCTCCGCATACAGTCATTCACTCATAATTTTCCAATTTTTTTTTTATAAAAACATTTCAATAGAATTTTATTTCAAGATGCTTTATTGAAATAAAAATGTTAGCGGTCAAGTTCAATATCTTCATTAGGAAAAGCTTAGTTGAAATACCTTGATAAAACCGTGATTTAGCTATTCCAGGAACAGACGGGTGTTTTTATCTTGAAAATACTTTTAATAAATAATTTTTTTCACATAGACATTCATAAGCATTTGGTAATTTTCAATATTTTTAAACTTTTAAAATTCCTATGAAAGAGAAGACCAGTTCCCATACAGCTGAATTTCAAAGTATTCGAAGTATTCAGAGGATAATTCCACTAAGAAAATTATTGAAAACCCAGTAAGTGACCTCAGAGAATCCCTCAGCATACTGAATTTCCTCTTGATATAACAGAGAGCAATTAGATTTTTACAAGAAGAAAGAAAATGACAATGGTCACATCCACAATCCAGTGCATTTAAACAGTTCCTAGTGATTTATTAATTGCCGTTCTCTTACAGAAATAGCAATTTTCTCATATCCTTGTAATAAAGAAGTAGTTTTCTAGTGTGAATGTCTGCATCTGCAATTATTCATATCCAGTGACTTGAATTTTTATAAAAGGTTTTTTCTAGCAAATCATTTTAACTCAGTTTGTAATCCTGCTTTGCAATTTAAAAGTTGAATGAATGTTTCTAGACTCCATTTATGCTATGGGAACTATAATGGGAATGATTTCCCAGCCCACTGAATTTCGCAGTAGAATTTTCCTTTGCTTGTTTCTGTCTAAACTCCTAGTCCACAATGCTGGATTAACCTTTCTTCATGAAAATAGCGCTTCCATAGGGATTTTCTTCACAAAAAGAGGGAGGGCTACACACCCCTGTAGCAGCCTGTTACACACTTAATAGTGTTTCCAAACTACCACTTCTTTGTGCTTTCTTTGAAGTTAGAACAATACCAAGTAAGTTAGCCCTGCAGCAGCTAATTTTTTATTTTCTTTCCATATTCTGACAAAAAGAAACTGCCTTACTCTGTTTGCAGCTCAAGTACAGGCAAGAGGGCAAATCTTTAAGTGCAGACACACTGGTTGCATTGCTCATAAAACACTTCTTCACAGAAATTTCTACACATGAGATTTTACTGTGGCCACATACTATTCTTCACTGAAAGAACGAAAGAAAGAAGGTGACAAAAGTCAACACTTGATATATCTGTGTGAGTAGCAGAAAACACAGCTGGCTTTTTAGTGATGATGAAAGAAATAACATATACATTCTATTTGCTTTACTTTGTTGGCTATTCAAATAATCCTGTTTTGATACTAATTTAGTCCTAATTAAGTCATTATCTTAAAATTACGTAGTCTCATTTTGCCTAAAATCTCACTTCTCTTGCTCTCAGGTTTGAATTCTCAATTTCACATCCTGTTCATGAATCAGAATTACTGTTGTCATGTGTTCAGTCCTGCAGATTCTCTAACTATGGAAAATCAGGATAAGACATTCTCCAATCTGCCTCTCCCACAGACAGCAATGCTTGATTAGCTGCTGTATATGCCTTGCTGAAATGTCACTTGGAATAAGGCTGCCCACTGCTCTTTGCCAAATGCAAGACCAACGTTTGGCTCAGTAGCATTCCAGGACAGAAGGAGGCTCTTAGCTTGCCTACACAGCAGTATTTGTGGCTCTTTAAGGGCAAAATCATCCTGTTAGATTTGTGCACTGATCTAGACAGATAAACAGAGCCAGTGGTACTGAGGCAGTCTCCATCCCAGTGTGGTCCCTAAGGCCCTCGGTCATTCAGCAAGGTCAAACCAGCAAACAGAAACTGTGTCAGGATCAGGTTTAAAGCTATCCCTGAGGCACAAGCTTCATCCATCTCTTCCATCCACTGAAAAAGTGGGTGAAACTCATACAGGATACTGCTGAGAGAGGCTTGAGAGACAGGGACCACAAGTGAGAAAAGGGCATTTGTTTTTCTCCCGCTGAAGGTTGAAACATTTCCTGTGTTATTAAAAAAGATAATCAGAAATGCTTATTGTTACATTAATGCTAATTATATGATTCCTTTTGATTGTACTGAGCTTGGGATGATTTTTGTAATATCTTAAGTAATGCAGGATGGGATGGTTGATTATATTTTAAGATTGTAGTATTTACAATACTTTATACAACCACACTACATTTATGTTTAAATGTCATGATTTCATACCAAACTAGCTATTTCATAACAGATGCAGTACTTTGGGATAGTTCTTGTTTCTATGTTATTTAATAAGAAAAAAAAGTAATTAAAATCATTGCAAGTAAGGAGGAGACACTGTCTTTTGCAGAAAGACCTGGATCACCAGGTAACTGGGCATGAATGAAGAGTATGCCTTTGAACATGTGGAAATTCAGCATTCACAAGACTGACAGTTTTGGAAATGCCTTAAAATCAGGCTCAGTAACTGGCTGAACATAAGCATACTATCTGATTTCCTGACCATGTGACCATGGACATCTATAAGTGAATAAAGTACAGAAGTATAATGAGACTACAATTAACCTTCCTGTTTGATCAGAACAGTATGACAGAAAACCAGGATTAATTTTTTGATAACCTAAGGGATCCACTCATAGAACAGAATTCTGGTAAATAAAAAACTGCTCAATCTAGTTGGCAAAATAACTGAAATGTGAAGGGAAAAAACTTTAGATAGTTCTATGTCCCTTTATTAGCAAGAGTAATTAGCTCACTTAAGACTGTGATATAGTTTTTCTCCTTAGCAATTGGCAAGTTAGGACTGGTAGATTACTTCATAAAATTCCGGTTCAATTTCAGATATAAATTAATTAAGAAAAGTTTCAGCTTTATAGGAAACCAGAACCACTCTCCTGTTCTTACAGGAAGTTTAGAGTCTAAAGCTTCTCCCATTGAAATCAGTGGGAAATGCTCCATGCACTCTAGGAGGCACAAGATGAGGCACTATGGTCTACTAATGCTTGAGCTAAGACATTTCTTGTGAATGTTTTAACCAGTTTACTACTTTTGTTTTCTTTTTTTTTTTTTTTAATTGGGGAAAAACAACAGCAATAAAAAAGCTAAACTCTCAACTGCTATAAATTGACCTGTTGACTTTATTAGTGTTTTACCAAATTATACCTACTGAGGATTTGGCCCATGAGTCTTAAACTGTAGGATGAAACAAGAACTCTTAAAATGTAGAGGTAAACAAAATCATTCTTAGTCAGTAATTAGTCTTCTAAACTTCAAGAACCTTAATGAGCTGCAAGCAGCTGAACTGCCTTCATTTCAATGCATTGCTGCTCATGTTTCATGCTACTTTATTAGATTAGCTTGCAAATTAGCTTACATTAATGAAAAATGATTAAACTTAAACCAGTGGAAATTGAATGGCTTAACTGTAAAGGCATTTGAAATCGCTTTTTAAATTAACAATGGATTTATTCACTGATCTTTCCATTCTTAAAGTTTAGCAACAACTTCTTTTTGTGGATGGATGGGGTCGACAAAGCGGTTAAGGGCGCCTTTGTAAAGCAACATCTCAAGTCTCTTCAAGCTTTTCCCTGCAAACTTCATTGCTCAAGGCAGGCTCAGAGACACTTAAGCAGCGCAGAACAGCAATGGGAAGAAGGGCATTGCAGCACCGTTACTGACTCGGACCCAGGCAGCTGATAAACTATTTTTTCTGTATATATGATACAAGTCTGCTTAAAATAGTAACTCAGAGGATGATTTCAGAATGACTTATGCATTTCTCTTTTATGTCTGTGTACTTCATGCAATTTTCTTGGTGATGCGCTAGAAAAGGTAGAACTCTCAACTTTAATTGAATGAGTTTGTTTGGATCCCTGTAGTAAATTACATTATTCTCACATGAAAAAATAAACAACATTAAACAGAATGTTTTAGTATGCTCTAGAAACACAGCTGAAATTTCTGGGGTTTGTTTTTCTTGTATATTTTGAAATTTTTCAATTCTATTTTAAGTAAATCCACCTTTTACTAGCAAAACATCCCACACAAATTACAGCCTAATTTAATTTATGGTATGGAAGGACCACACATTCATTCTTCAGCTGATTTATAAGACCTCAACATAAATTTGAAATGTAAGATGCCTGCTGAAAACACTGAGTTTACAAAAAGATATAAACCTAAAAATGAAGTCCCTATATCCTACACAGGCACACCAAACTGGTACCACTGTGTGGGGATGAACAAGATGGCACACGAGCTGGAGGGAGCTCCCGGGTTCTTTGTGATTCAGGAATGCAGGTGTGCTTTGGGTGAACTGGTTATTCAATGCCTGACGGGCTGGTGACAAAGGCACTGCTGCTCCCCAGTACCAGCAACATTCCGACCTCCACAAACCAGCCCAGATCTCTGGTATTGAATATCAAATAATTTCTTTCTTGAAAGCTAGACCTTTCCTTTACAGAACCCTCAAAAAGAGAAAGATTAAGTGAAATCTAAACAATGCCCTATGGTACTATCCTGCAGTGAGTTTCATCCAGACTAAGGCATAAACCTTGGGTGATTATCAAGTATTTCATGAACAAACATACGAAGAAAGAAAGGGTGTACTACAAAGTAGTAACTTTGTACTATTTCATATTTTAATTTATTATTATTTACTCTTTAGAAATAAATGTTTATTTAATTTTGTTTTGAAAACACAGTATCATAGGAAAAAATCATACTTTCAAATAATAATTAAAGGTTCATACTTTTCTTAAGCATCTATATTTCATAGAACCTTAAAGATATTTATTTAGTTATCACTGAGATCTAGAAGACTGTATTTTTTTCTCCCCTGAATAGCCAAGAAAATAAGATAAGAACTATGAGAATTGGTAAAGCTACAAAAAGTCTCTTTGTGTTTCCTTTTGAGGGTAAAGGTAATTTGTTAAGAAACCTCCCTGACAGGATGATGAAGCGTAGTTCTTTTATTTTCTCCCCACAGTGTATAGCCATGAGAGCCAAAAGAAAGCTGGTCTTACTGTAACACATTGACTGACAATTAGCTTAAAAAATCCCTGAACAAAGAAAAACCCAGTAACAACAAAACCAAATCAAAAACCCAAACAAAAACCCAAGGAAAACAGATCTTATAGTGGTACCTAATTGAATTCTGAACTAAAGTATACAACTCTGAGGTGTCATCAGATAGTGAAATTCAAAGAAAAGCACATCACCTCAATTATTGCAAAAACTGTCTCTTAAAGGATGCTGTCACATGTAGAAATTTATTTGGCTCCACAGTTGTACGGAAAATTTTAGACTTCCTATCATTATATTTTATTACGCCTCATAAAATTAATAAATGTTTCACATGTTTGGCATACCCTACACATCAAAGCCTACAGAATTTTATTCTGTGCTTTTAAAATATACATGATAATGAAATTAAGCAGCTGAACAGAAAGAATTTATTTGATTCAGCCTAACACTGAAACCCCATGAGATGTATTGGCTTGATAACACAAACTGCATCGAGGCAAGAGCTTTCCAAAAGCCACGAGGCCATCACAGCTCCCATGATTTTCAATAGATTTTCAATTCTTTTACTTAAATTACTGCTCATGCACTTACTTCTCTGCTTCCCACCACTGATGTCATGGACTGTAGGTAAACTGGAATGGCATTTTACAGTGCCTTTATTCCTTCAAGACGAAGTGAGCTATTTTAAGTGTTTCACATAAAATTTATTTAATTTTTTTTAAATTATGCACTGCCTCCATGCTGCACAAAATTCCATTCATTGGAATGAAGCAAGGATGGCAAAGTTTCAACTATTTTTATTTTTCAAAAGGCTAATTGGTAGCTTGATCCATAACTAAATGCTCCAAAATAAATATGAATTTAACTGCAGAACACGGAATAAAAACAAATTTCCTCTAATAGCTGCAATAGCAATTTTAATGCATAAAGAGTGATTTTTAGTGTTCAAAAAGTCATCTGAAGTTTCCAGAAATGCAAGGTGATAGTACCGTATTAAGTAGCATTACACTGTGCTGAAATATATAACATAATTAGGAGATAAGTTGAAAATCAGTTTCCCTGTGACAAAATAATACATCTGTCATAATGATCTTACAAGTTCTAACATTTAAGTTTTAATTTTTTAAAATTGCAGGCAAAGTTAAAACTTGCCCTGTAAAGCACTCAAAAATTATTCAGTTCAGTGAAATGCTGAAACTTTCTGCCAGCCTTATTAAAAATGCAATCGGTACCTGGTTTCATGATTGAATCACTTGAAATAAATCATCAGCCATGGACTGGAGTGTTCACTTGCTTAGCAGTTTCGTATTAGTATTTTGAGAGCATTCAATCTTCATACAGCTTCCAGAGATAGCAAAAGTTAATATATATTTCCTTCTACAGAACAGCTGGGAGTTAAGGAAATATTATCCCACTTATACAGATAAAAGTGGTAAAGGTAAGGATTACAATTCACAAAGGAATAGAATACGGTGCTTAACACCAGAAGATGTTGAGGCAGCCAGCCACTGAGCACCGCAGCATTTCTGTTTGCCCAGCGTCCAGGGCATGACACGCCCTGGCAAAAAGTGGCCTAAAGACATCAATCTCATTTTGTACCCAACAGCTTTGTGAGAGACTGCTTTCTTTGGAGACTCTTTGGAGAATTTAGATACACATTCCTTCCCTTTTTCTCTTATCTGAGACGTAAATTTCTGATGTGCCCACATGGAAGGGTTTATACTAAAATATCCTTCTCTTATTTTCCAACTTTCCAGTTCCCACTGCTTTTCTTGGAACGGTACAGCCTCCCAAATACGGTTACAAGTCAGTGCTAGCTAATAGTTCTTAAAGATGTGCATGAGAACTCTTTGTATTTAAGTCTCTAGCTTGGATGGTAACATTTGGAGTTAAGGCTTCCAAAAACATTTCAGACCCGCCTTAAACTTTCAATAAAAATACCTTTAAGTCTAAGCATCTAAAGAGAGATGATTTAAATATTTCCTTGTATAAGCTAGCCCATCATCGTAGAAGCACTCTGTAACATTCTGTTCAGGAAATTTAATCCACCTCATTTTTCAGCCTTTGTAAAAATGTCCCAAAGATCTTATGAATTCACTTTTAGATTTATTTTGCTAGGTCCTTCTCTTTCACTTTGTTTCCTCTAAAAATATCACTGGGTTTATAAGCATCTACTGTTTCACTTAATGTAGACATACTAAAGATCTGTCTGTGTTTACAACTAATCATATTGTTTACATGTTTTCCTGATAAGCATATAGACTTTCTTTCCCTGAGAATGGCTTAAGTGAGGCAACAATTATTAATGAATGTACATCTGCTTTAGTGAGTGTGTGGTGTAAGAGTTTCTAAAGAACACTAAATGTCTTCAGCTTGAGTTCATGGACTCTATTCCTGAAACTCAAGGAAAGCTGCCAGAAAGAGTTCATTTATCAGACACCTGCAGTCCACAAGTGAACTTCAGGCAGTTCAGCCATGAAGAGGGAGCTGTACTCCCAGATGCTAAATTTCACTGACTTAAATTGTTATTTTATCCTGCTGTCTCTCATCAACACATACAATCATTTCCATTTTCCTATCATCTGTACTGCCTTAAATGAACATATACTTACCCACAGGGCTGGTACAAAGAAGGGAAAAATCAGGGCTGTTTCTGCAGAAGTCAGCAATCATAGTATATCCTTCTCCTTCAGTTTAACAAAACAAAGGAAGATAAAGAACACTTAAATCTTCTTCAGGGGAGTCTCAGCTGGAGTACAGCTGCCTTCATCAACCTTTCTCAAAATACATATGCAGCACCTGGCACAAAAGTCATGTCACAGATGAAAATGAATCTCACTAAATGATGCTCTGTGTTTTGGCTCTCTTGGTGCACGAACTGCCCCTTAGTAGATGCAGGCAATTAAATAAAATGGAGGAGCCACACAGTCAGGGAGAGAATTGCATCTTCGTTTAAAACATCCCTTCTGGCTACACGTGATAAATCTGGCTGGAACTGGGGACTTGGCCTGTTAATTTGAATTTAGATACGCATTCCTTCTCTTTTGGTCTCATCTGACATGTACATTTCTGATGTGTCCATGTGGAAGGGATTATGCTCAAACTTCCTTCTCTCACTTTCCAAATGGGTTTGGAAGGCTGACCATGAGCATGTCAATCGAACAACGTAGGCTTGGAGGACAAAGCAGAGGAGAATCCCAATGTGACGCTGCCAGGCCGCGCACATGGACAGCTTGAGCCGGCCAAAAGGAAAGGCTGTAAATCATACTCAGAAGGAGATTGATGATGTTTGTGGAACATGCTCTCAGGGTGCCAAAGAGGTGTTTGTTCCTGAGGCTTAAGAATTATTTTTGTGGAAGGCTTTTATCATTAAAGTTGATGATGTGCCTACAACCACGAAAATAGACGAGCAATGCTTGCAACAGAAGAGTGATTTGTATCTTTTTGCATGACAAAAACTTTCATCATCCATTCCTTTGACAGTTATGATTTGTTAAAGTTTTCTCCAGGGTGTTTGTAACAAAGACTTGAATTTATTTTTATGTGATTTGCATATTTATTTCTTCTATGTATGAAATCTGTTATATTTAACAGATCTAGCTCATATTTTGTATCTAATTTACATACATGGGAGACCTCTTAAACATGTAGCCTTTGTGTGCAATAAATTCATTCATTGTAAGAGACTGGTTCATTTTATGAGGTGTTAATTAAAGTTGGGTTTGATATAAGACAGTTTAGGCAAAAAAGCTAGTATGCAGTAGTCCTAATAATTGAAAAACTTAATGCAGAGTTACTTATATATTTCATTACTATTATTTTTATAATTTCTGGACAATTACTGAGAAATCATAAAAACTGAATAAACACAAAAATATATAAAATTAGACACTTGTTTGTGAGATATACATTTGAACACTCAAGTACACATTTCACATGTGTACAATAAAATGGTAAGAAGGAGGATGAAATAAATGCCTATCTTCCGTTCTTACAGATTTTTTGTATCTCTTTTTTATTATTTTATTATGCTAATATGATAGTAAGAGTAATATATGGTAAATCAATATCTTCTGCAAAAACTAATGTAGGTAAGTGTGGGAAAGTCAGTGTTAGTGTGAAAGATTGCTTTATTATACAATCAGATATCCATTGTGGTGGGTCATGGTGTTGTTTATTCTATGTGCACACTTACGAATGTGTTTGCAGGTCCAAAAGGATATAGCATAATAAAACATCAGGAAGGATATGACACACTCCAGTGTAAGCAACTTCAAGTGTCTTTACTCATATCCCAAATTTTATACATGACAACACATTAATCATAGTCACTGTGACATTCAATAATTGAAATGTTGTAAAAATAAAAAAAAAATGGGGTAAATTGTTACTTTCTTACTGCCATTTATTGAACTCAAATTGTACAGATAGCTCAACTGTGGTTTCCTAAGCTCAGAAACCTCATGCTGATTGAATGAGTGTTGGGTGAAATGGCTGAGCTGAAGTTCATTGGAGACTCCCCGGTGACAAGGATGCCAGCAGGATTTTAGCCTGTCATTCTGTCTGTAGCTGTCCAGATTAGCCTTAAGCCCCAGAGTGTTCTAAATTCTGCGGGACTAAAGAAACCTAGCTGCAGCTCTGAAGCATGCTTGTTACTCTTACTAAAGTTTCACTTCATAATTATAGATATCCATGAAACTGAGCTTTAGAGAATGACAGGATACCACCAGTAACACAGCAAGTATGTGCATGATACCATTCAAGATCGAAGAACAAACTGATTTGGAAATTGTTCCTTTCTAGAGCCTGCTGATATCTCTTTGCATTTTCACAATGTTTAAACATCTAGAGCAACAAAGATTTTAATTTGAAAAAAAAAAATTGGCAGGATACATTACTGCGGTTAATTTATCACATTTCTATATTCATATCAGACTGTAGCACATTATAAAGCTTTTAAAATATTTATCATGGTAAGTTATAATACATAATCTCAAAGATCCAGTAAGGTTTCTGTAGAGGACACAGAGAGTCATTGAATATGCATTGTATTTGATGCCCTACAAATACTACACCACATAAGCACCATCAGCTGGTTAAAAGGTTTCCCAGGAAAAATTGGAAGCACAGCAAATAAGCACTTTCCTTCATAAAATATTTCCGATTGTGTCAAACACTTGAAAAAAAATTAAATTCAATTAGTGAAAATACTTAAAGCTGTATTTCATCATAAGAAGAATCTTGAGCTAGACTAGTGATAAATATATGCATATAATGATGAGCACATTTCTCTCTTTTTTGCCATGACACATTTTATATTCAAAGAAACAAAATTTTTCTCATATATTCCTTTCCACTTCTGGTTCCTTTCACAAATATTACTTAAAAACTGTAGCCTCCACATAATAACTGCAAATAATTAACCTTAAAGGTGTTAATTTCATCTTTTAAATAAAATCCTGTTTAAAAAAAGAAAAGTTAAATACGTAAAATAAGTCCAGTATTGCTCGTTCATAGAAATATTGTCATCTCACCTCTATTTTTCTGTTCAAATCAAATACTTTCTCGTACAAGGGATTCTTAAGAAACTATGCAACCACTGTTTATTTCAAATATTTTTTGAATATCAATTGACTATTATATACTTTATCCAAGCCAAATCTTTCTTGCCAAGAAAATCTTTTTATGAGATATATGCAGAAATTACCAACTGCTGAATTCCATGCATGTCTGCAGAAGGTTACACTTTTTTTACCCACACAGAAAATTAGGGCCACAGAAAGAGGATCACAGAAGTCCTCAACAGCACCATTTTTACAAGCACCTGAGTCAGCAGGAGGATTGTAAGTTCCTGAATAGGAAGGAGAGAAGAAGATGTCACCCACCCATTCAGTCACGCAGCTTGTCAAACAGAAGTGTTTGGCTTGCTTCTCCATTCTCTCCTCATCTCATTTCCAACATCCTTTTCATTCTACTGTCTTCAGCCTGGCTTTTAAAAGTGTAGATAGATAACAGATCGTGATTTATACAGTGAACTTACATAGAAAATAAAAGAGTGACCATGAAAGCAGGTTTCTGAAGCTTTCTGTTAAATGTTTTTTCCCACAGGTGGAAAAGAATGCTTGAAAGATTTCCGTGTCATCTCTGCAAAGAATGTTTTCTAGTTTTAACTGCCCATGAATGTGTTGATATAACAGATAACTTGAAAAAAATGACCAGTGGTTAAAAGTTTCTGAAATACTTTAATGTGTGAAAATGCTAAATTATTCTAACCAGGTGTCAAATTGTCCATAAAATGTTTGATTCAAAGTTATAGATTACTTGGACATCCCATAATTCTTTATTTCAAGGCACAGTTTTAATATTTAACTTCTGCTCTGAAAATACTTACTAATAATTAATTTGTCTGGGGTGAAACTCTTCCCCAATTCATCTCCTCCATCTGCTTGCACATACTGTGAAATTATAATCAGCTGTAATTTGTGACAGAGACGTGCCAAACATTTCTAAAACAATTTGGAAAGTGGCAGACTGGAATCCTTGCCAACTTGCACTCCATGCAGATGCTATTTCTTCTTCTCGCTTTCCTCACCAAAGTGGAGTTTAAAAAAGAAATCTTGAAGTTCTGTTAAAACAATATTTGTGGAAACCATTCCACACTATTTTGTTTTCCTCCTGAGTTGTAAGAATTTAGAGTCTGAGTCCAAAGCTCATGGGAATCAGTAGAAAAATTCCAGTTGATTTGGCTGCAGTTAGCTTAGGTGTTAGACAGTCTTTCCACAGATTCCAGATGAACTCACTAATTATAGACACAAAATAAACAGTATATATTCTCAGAGCTTGCTTATTTATTCATTCACGCCATACTCTTAGGGTTAAAGTTGGATTTACAAATATTAATGACTACTACTCTTAAGATAAATAGTTAGAACTTGGTAGTAAAATGAAAGCTGTGAGTGTTTGCAAAGGGGTAGTTACCAATTATTTCTTATTGCTACTCTTAATTTCTCTTGAATTTCAAAACAGCAGCAGATTATGAAAAGATTAAAGTGGTTAAAAAAGGTCATCAAACAGCAATAAGGCTTGTGGATTATAGGAACTATAATCCATGTGATTATATGTGGTTCCTCTCATGTGACTGTGATGTTGAAGTTTTCAGTTCAGAAAAACATAGACCACTTGAGGTCTGTAAGTCTAAACTATAAACTATACAACTGTGAGGGGTGAGCAACATTGATAGTTAATCAACTTGTTTCAGAGCCCAAAGCTTGCAAACTTTGATTCGTGCCCATTGATTATTTGAGTCTGAAATTCAAGTCTTCCAAGAGATCAGTCCAACAAACCATTCATATGTTTGAGACAGATGCACTCTTTCTAGCACAGCCTGTGACGTACAACTTCCACTTCATGACAGTTTTGGAGATGGTGTAACATAGACCATAAAAAACACTATTTAGACTGAGTAGTAATTTTTTTTTCTTCAAGCAGAATTTCTGAAATTATATTCCTATTTGGCAAAAAAAGGATTTTACGGAATTTTTTGGAGGGCTATGTGTGTATAAAATAGGAAAAACCTGAAAAAATGTAAAACTGTAACAAAAATTCTTGTACTGCTCTTTGTTTAGAACTACAGGTTCAGTCAAATGTTGTTTTCTCAAACTTTGCGGTTAAACTGGGGTTTATACCTTTTAATTCCAAGCAAAATACATATCTAAGATTACCAAAGGAAAAACATCTAGAGTCCTACATGGAAAGGAAACTGTTGGATGCTGTAAATAGTCCTATTCTTCCCAGTCCCCGCCACCCCGGGCAGCTGTACTGGCTGGGCACAGGGCTGGGGGGCAGGAGGGGTGACCCAGGTGGTGGCAGCAGCCCTGGGTTTACACTCTGTGCCCTGCCTGTCTCTCCGGGAGGGCCACACTGCTGCTGCCAGCTCTGCTGGATTTTGCTGCAGGAAGCCAGTCCTGCATGTCCAGGAGACAATATTTATTGTGCTTTACCTCATTTTATGAAGCAGCTTATCCCAGCTGTCTGATGTGTCAGAAGCAAAAGGGAGCATGGTCTCTCTTGGTGCTATTGTCACTGTATATGCTCTTAGGGGAACCAAGCTGCATACATTTCATGTCATTAATTGTATGTGGAGCAAAGTGTTTCTACTACATTTCTACTACAAATAAACTTTGTTTATTCCAGATGTTCATCGTTTTTTCAAGGCAAAGCTCACATCTATAGAAAAAATTATTTCAGACTTAAATGTGTGCTTAAGGACCCTTCTAAAATGAGGATTTAATGTACTAACAATGCATTTAGGTATGACATTTACTTCCATTTTACAAGGCTGTGGAGTTATTTGAACTAGAGGCAGACATATAAGAAACAAATAAATGGAGATTATAGGAGGAAAGCTGGTATATGAGGTTCTTTCTGCCAAGCAGTTTAGCTATAGGACAGTACAAGCCTGCCAACATTTTTCAGAATTATTTTCCCTCTAAATGCCGTGGACAGTGTGCTAGAATCGATAAGGGGAAAACAGCATTAAAACCATATAACATGCCTTTCAGTTGCCAGCAAACAAATGTGACAACTTTTCACCATATGTGTAAAACCAAAGATTGTATAAGGAGTACAAGAATGCTGTGTTTATCAGCAGAGATGACAAAGAAAACTAAAACAAATATTTGTGAAAAATAATAAGGGTTACCAAAGAAGCATGAGGGATGAAGCATGTGAAACCAGCTCCATTTCTTTCTTTAACAGAGTGGTTATAACCTATATCTCATAGATTTTATTTGCCTAATCTTTTTCAGTGTTTCTAGTTCATTTATTCTTCCTTTCATCTTTTTTCATTTAGTCCCCTGAGTTTTAAGCCCAAATCACATTTGCTTTGGAAAGACTAAATCTTCCTATGTAAGTAAAAATTGATGCCATTAGGTATCATGTGTTCCACGCCTCTCATTTCTAATACTGTGATTTTTTAAAAAATTTTCTTAAAACAAATTTGAAATTCTTATCTCAATCAAAATTAGTCACTGATGAATCACTGAATGTCACAGGGTTTTAGTAGCAACAAGTCACATCAAACTGAAACCCAGGTCCTCTAAGATCTTGAGATATTTATTATAGTGAAAAATCAAGTTTGCATTAAAAACTGGGGCTTCTGGTTTTCGAAACCTTAATTTCATATTTGCAGGCTTTTTGGTAATACGGCAAGAGTTTAACTGCACTTTCTGTTGGTAAATGAAAGATGTTGCTCACATGACTCCAGAATGTGGGGCTCTTAAATTCAGAAATGTACTGAAAGGCTTAAGCTGCATTAAGTTAACTGGATTGCAAAAGCCAACTGTCTGACAAGAAAAATTATGTATGACTGTAACACTAGCAGCATCATTCAACCTATTCCTTATTCTAATTCTTTTAACATGAATTTATCTTTCTTATCAAAAGTTTTTCAGATTAATAAAACCAACCATATCTACACATTCAATATAGTATTGCTTTTATAAGAGATGAAATAAAGCAAGTAAATAAGAATATGTCTTATTGAGACAGCAAAATATGTGTGTCTTTAACAACTTCACTAGGTCAGAAAACAAAATGGGTATGTCTCTCAAGCATAGAACACAAGTGCACCACACTTCCACAGCCTCATGCACCACATTTGCTGGTGTTACTGGGCCAAATAATGACCCCACTTTTGCTTTAGAATTACGTAAGTATATTAACTTTTATTTTAAATAACTTATATATTAAACAGATTCACAGGCTTGTAGTAATTAAACCATCAAAGAAAAGAAAAGAAAAGAAGGCATGTTTTAGGGCAGGATCTACTGCTTGTCTTCTGGTGCAAACTGACACTACAGTTTGTGAAGAGAAAGCTCAAAGCTTTCAGAATGTTGTCCTCCACTATATAGCTAATTAAATTTTAAAAATCCCCCTTTACAATTTCCGTCGAGGAGTAACTTATGAGTGTGCCAGCTTTAAGGGCTCTGCAGGAGGGAAGTGCCAGCTGTTCTACCCATACCTGCTCTGTGGTAGCTCTGTACTGGGCAGCTGCAGAACATTTACTTCGGTGTAAGAGAATTGTGACTTCCTTGTGACGTGCCAGAGTGGGACACTGACGCTTCTAGGTGGTCCGACTGACTGCTGGCCGCCCGGAGGCCAGGCAAGCGTCTAGCTGAGGCGTCCTGGTGGTGCCACAGCACAGCAGACAGATCTCTCTGTGCAGCCTTGGCTCCTGCTTGGGGCTGGCAGCAGTCAGCGGCAACAGTGCTGCGAATGGCGGAGACGAAGGAGGAGGGAGAGATTCCATGTAGCAGCTACAGCACTTTATTCCCTGACCCCGAGAGGCAACAAGAACTCAGCACCAGGAAAGCCCAGCTACAAAGAGCCCCACAAGCCCGTTACAACAGCTTTTAAAGAGGGGTGGTACAAAGGGTACAAACCAATAGGGGATTGACATGGGGCGACAGGCAACCAATGATAGGGTCTCAGCGGAGGGTCCATTTTAAAGCGACCAATGGGGGTACAAGCTGAACAGAAGAGTCGAGCAACTTATATGAATATGCATGAGGAAACATGAATAAACATGAGGGATTACATAATATGGGGTGATCGGGGGGAATCCAATGGGGATAACTGGGAGGCGGGAGCAACAGGGGAGAACCAATGGACAACCTAACAAGCTTAAACTGACAGAGAACATACTGGAACAGGGGGCGGTGACCCAGCCTGGAGTGGCACCCGGTGGGAGCGCGGCCTACACCTCAGGACCGCCTTCGGGTCCGCCCTCAGACCCGCCCTCGGACGCACTGTCCTGGGCAGGGAAATCCACCCACCGGATGCCCTGATTGACAGCCAGCCTGAACTCAGGCTGGATCACCGCAACAGGACACTGGGATTGAAATGGCAAAACAATTACCACAGCATTTGAATTAATTATTAGAAGCAACCTGTCTCAGATGTGTGAGTAAAAATACTGAGTCAAACTCCAATCTCACATGCCTTGGTGTAAATCCAGAGTAAATACATTATATTCAATTTATGTTAAGATAAAACTCTCTGTGCTAAAACTTTCAAACTTGAATTTATAACTGGTGAAAATATTCTCACCTCATCAGTCACAAGTTACATGGTTTACTTTCTCTAGGGGATTTTCTACCATTACAATCAGCTTTGTCATTCCTATCTCACTGCCTATAAAATCTGTTTATATTTTTACATAAAAAAGACCATCTGGGCACCTATCCAACACTTCCTCAGGAAAAGACAAAATGCCGGTGGAGTTTGGGCATCTCCCTGTTCTGAGGGGAGACTGGGCATACTGGTATTGCACATGTCTGGGGACTCATGCACAGACTTCAGAGCAGCAGTTTGTGGAAGGGATAAAAAGTCTGGCTGATGCATCTGACAGGGGAGAAGCTCTCTTAGCTGATGTACAGTATGACTGCACCAACAAGTTACCACGGAGTAACTGAGAGACTTAATTTAGGATTTGACACATGAATGGAGAGGTGAAGCTTTAAACATAAATCTGGTGCAAATCACACGCTGAAAGCTTCATACAAACAAGCAGACTGTACATTTGAAAGTGTGAGAGGCACTGACAGACAGGCATTTGAAAACATGATAAATGGAGTCTGGATTCATCCAAGGTGAGAGTGACTGTTATTGGGCTAAATCAAAGGAGCTGAGAGAGTTTTCCCGGTTCTTCAAGACAGGATTGTTTTGGTTTGGTATGGCCAAACTATTCTGGAGTTTATAACTTTATCATAATAGATTTTAAAATAATAGTTTCCAAAGCAACTGCCCATATAAACTCTGTTGCTCCAGGTAAATATAAAGTATGTTGATCCACTTTTGTTTAAGGGGCTGGCTTTCTGAAACTGTGTAAATATGAGATTTCTACATTTACTGATGCAAATGTGTAACTGCACTAGCAGTACTAACACTCTTAAAATACATGTCTATTGTAATCTCTTTGCAAGTTATCTATGTAATCATACACTTCATTAATAATCAGTTTTTTACTATTTTTATATCAGTATAAGTGAATTCATAGAGTTATAATTTCAATACATGTTTTTTAGCCACGGGAGATCAACTCTTGAGCTGAATGCTGCCTACATAGAGCAAATTTAATCTGTGTATCTGTGGAGAAAATTCTTAATCTATTTTATTTCATGTATCGGGATGTTAATTAGAATATATTATCAAGATTAGAAGTAGCTAAGAAAAAAATAGAAGAATCCTATTTTCCTTGCAATTCTAATGTACAAAATACAAGCCTGTGGGCTTGGCAATCACGCATATCCTTTTGACAGGTGTTAAGCTACAAACTAACTTGTAATGCAAGGTTTTGTATTTGACTAACATGTACATATTAATTTTGTTTTTACACAAAGGAAAAGAGCAAGCCACTATTTTGCAATTTTTCTCATTCATGTAATTTGTAAGTTGGATCAAAGTTGGCAGTGTCTTCAGTCACTCAGCAAAGTCTGAATACACAAGTTCTATGTTACGTTCGCATTACCATACTTTATAAGACACTAACAAGAAACTGAGCAAGGCAGAACAAATCCCAAGGGTATTTGAAACAGCATCTCATAAAGGCTATTAAGGAAATTAAACTACCAAGGGCACACTTTCAGATAGATAAATAACTAGTTAAAATTTAAGTTTTTATACAGAGTGAGAAGAGTATTCCCAAGTGGAAGTTTATGCTGTTCAGTATGTTCATAAATGGTCTGTAAAAGAGGGAAATGCTGGGGTAGCAACTTTGCTGATGACAGTAAAGATATTCAAGATAGAAAGGGTTAGATTCAGCCATGGAAGGCTTCAGAAGTTTCTCATATAATGAAGGGTCAGAAGATTAAGGGTCAGAAGATTAAACACAATTAAATAAAACTAAGGTAAACAGATGTAAATTGATGCATAGGGGGGAAAACCCCTAACTATGCTTGTAAAATAACAATTTCTGAAGTGACAGTTACTTTCCGGAATGAGAATATGCACAACAATGCATGTAACTATTTTTTAAAATCAGGCTAACCCTTTTAACAGGTAGTAAAAAATCAAGTAAAATATAAGAGATTATTAGAAAGGAATAGAGATAAAACATAAAAGCACCATCTTAAACATGCAAGGCTTTCCTCCTCATCCACCTTCAGAAACCATACAGTGGAACACAATGTGAAGAAAGGTGAGAAGGATGAACAAAGGTGTGGAACGGCTTCTGTACAGGCAAGAGCCATGATTAAATAGACTAGAAGCACTTAGCCTGAAAGGCTGTAGAAAGATCAGGGAAATCACTTGTAGCATGAAGATGGTGAATTAGTGAATGATTGCTCGCTTCAGAGAAAAAAAAAACAGAGAGTGAGTTACGATAGATAAAATTAGCAGGTGGCAGGTCCAGAACAAACAAGAGGTGCTTCTGCAAAGAATATGCAATTAAGCTGTGACACTGCTGCTGTAAGATATTGCAGATGGAAAAGTTTGCATGGCTGCAGATGAATTCATGACGGGAAAATCTGCTTAGGACAATTAAATGCAGACACCATTCCTGCAGTTCAGGAACTACCTGAGTCACAGATGGCTGGAAAGTATTCTGCAGAGTATCCCAGCATATAATATCCCTATCTACTTGTCCTACTCTCACGCACTTTCATTAGGCATCTGGTACTGGCAAGTGCTGAAGAGAGAATCCTAGCCTTGACAGAGGTGTGGTCTGACTCCATATGGACATTCTTATGTTCTTATATCAATCTGCATGTGACTGGGTAAATGGGAAATGTATGTGCTCCTTTACTTAATTTCTTTCTTTATTAACTCCTTCAAGAGGTGCTTAAGTTGAGATCTTCTTTGGAAGACAGACCTTATGAAATTAGGGTAGTGATCTGATAAGGCCTTGACAATATGTAGTAACCAAATACTTTATTTCCTTTAGTTTTTGCAATAGTATACAAAATCTCATTAGTTTTGCTGATTTTTAATATATGAAGTCTTCCAATGATTTTGCAAGTAACAGTGGGTTTGATTTGAACAAGTCCAGCCCAGGAATACTTGCTACACAAATGTATGTACTATTCTATGGGAACAAATTAGATCTTGTTCAGTTAAATTTCCAAAATTGAATAATCAGATATTCACTTGCCTTAGTTCTATCCAAATTGGCATCTATGCCATTTTTTTACATTCATGCATTCATAAAGAGAAAATTTTTGGATGGAATGCATACGAAGTTCTAAATCAGATTTATTTTCCAAGTGTACTTTTTATACATATCAAAGTTTGGGCATTCATCATTTGTAATGGAAAATTAAATTATACACAGCTTGAGTTTAAACGTGTAAGAACATAAAGACAAACATGCATTGTGCAATAACAGGATTTCCTATTGGAGTCCACAGGATTAGGGTGGACTTCCTTAGGTGGTTTTGTAAAATCCAGTAAACATATATACATCTTTAATAACATAAATATTTGTAAATCTGTGAAGTATGAACTTGCAAAACTGCAAGTCTGCTCAATAAGCATAATTTCAGAGGCCAAGCTAGAACTGCAGTTTTTGAACATGTACCTAGCTGCATGTTGGTATATAGAATTGTTTTCTATATATTTAATTTCAGAGAGAATTTTGAATAAAATACTTCACTGAAAAGTCAGTGTTCATCAGAAAATTGAAATTTAATTAAATTTTAATGGTGTTTATCCAGATATATTGATAAATCCTCAGAGTTTGATGGAATTGAGTAAAATTGTCTTCACATAGTCAGTTAGAGACATTATGTCTTATCTAATTTACTTAAAGTCAGCTAAAACTAATTCGTATAGGCAAATGGTTCCCTTTGATTGTATTTTCACATTAAGGAAATCAGATAGGAAGGTAAAAATTTAGCTTTAATGAGAAGGAATCTCATTTTAATTTTTTTTGGCTATAATTCTGAATCCTTTTGAAGGGAGTTCTGATTATCAAATTTGTCCACAGACAGTCACTAAGGTTTTTAAAATGCATCATGAAATTACATAAAAGTTAATTCTGCTAGCTGAAACCTTCAAGATCTTTAAATACAATTATGCTTAAGCCGAAGAAGAGCACTAAGGTTTTTATGAGACAAAAATTTGCCTCCCAGGTGGAAAAAATATGAGGTTGATGGATGGTTAAAGTACTACAAAAATGGAACCAGAAATCTGTGCAGTAAAGCAGCTTGTTGCATTGGCATTGTGATAGAGGCCTTTTGGAATCTGTTCTCTAAAATGGCAGAAGACAGCTAAATGGTAACATACAAAGAGAAAAAGCGGCCAAATGGGAGGCTGTTGAAAAGGCTTGGGAGTCAGAACTGAACAAATGAAAAAAGTCAGATTGATTTTGCCTAGCCCACTAAGCTAGTGTAGGTGACACCAATTTCTGTGCCAGAGGCATGCGACAAAGGATTAAGGTGATGTCTACTTGAAATTATATAAACCTGTTGACTTTCTAAGCATGCGACCAGGTTTGTGATTACAGCTTTCACCTCCAGACTGCATGGATCTGAAGTCTGGTTTCTCTGCCAAGAAGCTTTAGCTATCTGAGCATCATTCCCCGTGGCACAGTCAAAATACCTTCAGGACCATAAGTCTACATCTTACAAGTGTAGAAAGCTCTGAATGACTTGGAGTGCTTTTTTCTCTAATGCACAGTGTTTGTTCTACTGGCCTATATTGGACGGGCTTTAGCTTATACTGGTCTTCTAAGTCCTCAGTGTCACTGCTATTTAAGAAGTTTCAATCCCTAGAGCCTTTCAGAGGCTGAATATTTTTCATAAAATATTTAGGTAATTTCAAAGCATGAAAAGCTTGTAAAATGCCCACTGGACAGATTAAAAACAAGATACAAAGGACTAGCTTCTATCTATAAATTAGTTTTCTGTGCTTTCTTTACCTTGCTCTATGAGGAAACATCAATGAAACATGAAATTCTCCTTAAGGAGAAAATGCAATCTTCTTTCTGGAGTAGCACTCAGTGCACCCCTCTGTGGCTTGATGCAGTGGCAGGGAGAAATGTGTGAGCCGTTCCCAAAGAGCGGTCTGCACTAGCCTTAGTTATCCCTTCAGCATTGGTGAGATTCGTAAGGTTACTCTGCCTGGTTTTGATCTTTCCTCTCCCTTTTAGGTATTGATGTTTAGGTTTTGATTCCAAGCAAGGGCTGCCATGCTGGATAAGCATTAGAAAGGGAGCACTAAAGGGGAGTCTGACATCTGTATTTGACTACATAATATCAGGGGATACAGAAAACAGGACAGAGGCTTGTTGGAAATGCATAACAGATCAAGAGGCAGCAGACCTGTTGGAGCATAGGAAATTCCAATCTCATGTAAAAATGAAATTATTTTACTACAAGGACAATCGAAACAGGAATCCAGAGGGGCTGTGGAATCTCCATCCTGGCAGATATTCAAAACTACTCTGAACAGTGCCTGAGCAACCTAATCTGATTTAAGCAGAATTTTGGACAAGACCTCTGGAGATCCCTTCCAACCCAGCTTTTTCCATGACTCCATGCACTCTTCTATCCCTCTTTTCCTCCCCCTCAGCAACAAAAAAAAATCATATAGACCATAAGGATCCATATGATTTTTTAAAGTACTTATTTTGGAGTTTATGGTATATTGAATTTTGGTTAACAGATGAATTAATATGGCAAGGTATTGTCCTAGTAGATCAAAGAGTCTAAAGAAAGGTATTTCTGACTGACTGATTCAATTAAATAGTACACTGAACTGTAGAATCTGAACAGAAAGAAATTTTTTTTTCCACCAAGGCTTGCATATGCCCTGAAGTATTTTTGAAAAGCCTGTTTCATGCAGAGTGGCTTTTTGTTTAATGTCCCATGAAATTTAAATATATGATTAATATATTATAATGATTAATAAACTCTGTTATTATCTGGGACTGTTAAATGACAACAATTTTATCATATGAACTACTGAAAGAAGTGTTCAGAACTGTGCTTGCTCCATCTCCTTTCACAAAATCTTTACAGTAGAGTGGAAATTGCATGATGACTGGTAAAGTGAACAAGTCTCTAAGTCTACTCTAGTTTGCTCACTGGAGAACAACAGGCAAATCATTCACACTCAAGGGAAGGCTGCAGCCATGGAACCCAGCAAAGGATCCAAGCACAATAAAAGGGACATGCCCTGTAGTCAAGTTGCAGCTTGGATAAAAATGATGAGAAGTACGTTTGATAGCTGTGCTTAGAAAGCTCAGCAGACACTAATGCCAGCTTCTGATGAGGATGTTGAAAGCAGAACTCACTTCCAAAGAGGTCCCCACTTTGTGAGTTGTGCTGGTGCATCATACTTCATTGCCACTGCTGCCTGCCTGCCTCCACTTCACCTCTCAGAGCTGTGTATCGAAGTGTTGTGCATGATGTCAGTCTTTTGAACTTACATACAATACAAACCTTTATTGTAGAGTGTCTGATAATATCTTCATTCTAATCTCTGTATATGGTCTATGGAAACTACATTCATCAGAAAATATATGCTTGTTTACATATGAGGGACACACACAGAAAGAGTGGATATGATTTATATTAAGATTACAATCATAAATAGTAGTTTTTAAACTAAACTCTTAACATTTTTAACAAAATTTAATATAGCAATGTTTACTATTATTTGCCTTAGTAGTCCTTGCACAATATCACTGCAAGTGCTCACCTCTGCCATTCCAGAGTTCTAGACTTCATCCCTAGCATTGCTGTCCTTCCAGTTACCCATTTTTGTCCTGAAAGACCAGAGGTTACAGAAAACTTGATTTCTGTTGTAGTTGGATATTTGTATTGCACTGCAAAATATGTGAGCCCAGGACCAGGGGTTTCTTGGACAGCCCTGACCCAAACAGTGCATCAGTGCTTGGCAGGGGATAGGGATGAAGACCCTTTCCAGCTTGTTCAGAGTAGGACTGCTCCTCACAACTGTCTGCCTGAGTAGCCTGACTGGGTGAGGGCAAAGGAAACTGTGGAACTTTTCCACTAAGCCATGTCCATTAAGGCACCAGACTGGGGAGCCATTGCAAGCCCCCACAGCACAGAGGAGTTGCTGGTCTAGTTCAGACTACACAACCAGGAAGCAACAGTGGATTAAAGATGCTTTTGTCTCCTCACCTTCTTCTTGAATGTACCCAGCTCAGCTGTGGTACAACTGTGGGTTTAGTCCATTGAATTTGTATCAGAACAAAGAATGGTTGCCAACTAATCATTTAAAGACTAGGCAGACTCAGGGATCGAGGCAGACAAAAGCTCTCTAGTGATCTTTATATACCTAGGTACCAGAATCGAACTGCTCATTAATCTTTCTCTAGAACAACCCTGTAGCGTGACCTACATCTTACTTGTGCTAATAATGTTTCTGTAATATTTTGCTTTATTTCATGAATCCTGTGCTGAAGACTTCAGTGTTAATAAAATGTATAGTTATATTAGTTTTGATTGCATCATTTGTGGTGCATTGTTTTAGAGGCGTGTTACACAAGAGAGATTCATTTCATTACTGATAAAAGTGTTTTGACCTTGATGAGGTTGAGTTGAGCAAACAGGAGAGTGTTTGAACCACAGGCCCCTGGGTATAGTAAAACCTTGTCTCAGCCTAAAACTATCTACTGTGGGAGTGGAGTCTGCACCTCAGAGATGTTCTTGAGACCTTAGGTGTCCTTTTAAGCCTCTGGCTGAAAAGCAAGTGCTGAATGGACATGGCAGTGAAATACCTGAAATTAATGTAAATCATGTTAACATATAAAAGAAAAAATGCTGCAATTGAAATTAGGTCTGTCCTTGAAGGGCAACTGATTTGCAAACAAATGGAGAAAAAATGTCCACCTAATTCTGGTGCAGAGGCCTCACTGCATGAATTTTGTTGAAAGCTGGTTTTGCAGGAATGAATTTGTCAAATGAAGTTGCAAATGTTTTTCAAAAGTCTTTACAATTCTGCTCAACCCTGCATATTACCTGATCTGTAAACCGGAAAATTAACAAATTAAATCCTAATGTTTATACCTAAAATTAGTCTCTATTAAAATTTTATAGAATATTTAAATTCTTCTAACTCTTTAAAAGTTGTTGAAGTCTTCCCCCTATGGCACGAAATAACTTAATGTCTATTTTGTGTCTTTAACAGAAGAGACATGTTTACAGTTTTCCATTTCTCTTAGACTTAAAATATTATATTTAAATCTAAACACAGTTTAGAACCAGCTCTCTTCAGACATTACCAAAAACCCCAATATTTGATGCTATAGCAACTTTATTCAGGAAGCAGATTGCTTCACTCAAGCAAACTGTGGTGCATGGATTTTTACATCCCACTGCCCTATTAAGTTGTAAGACTGCCTAGACATAGATTTTATTTTTTGCATAATATATGACATCAACAATTTTTAAAAGATTTTACAGATTAAAATAAATAATCTTGTGTCAGCACTGGGGGAAGCCATGTTGCAGTCACTCTTAGGATCCTGTTCTGCAGAGCTCTTACACCTCAGCTGACACCATGCACTGAACAAGAGACATTCAGCTCTGTGAAGGGTCTGAACCTCTACTAGACCACTGAAGTCAACTGGTCTTTGTTTGTTGACTGTAGGTGGATCAGGAATTTTATCAACAGCTTTTAAAATCTACTGTTCAGATCCTGTGTATTTTAAACTGCTGTTCATACAGGTAGGACTTAGTAAAACAGGAATACAATGACTACCACAGTCATATCATCTAACAATTTGTATAATTATGTAATTTTGTGGTGACCACTGCCCTCTGACTTTATAAAGGTAAAGCTATAGTGAAAAAATATGAAATTATCCATCTATACGGGACTTTTTCACTTTGTCTGTTAATGAGTGCATTATGACTTGAAACTTGACTAGGTCTATACCTTAGAGTTCTCACCCAGTTAAACTATGTCCATTTTTGTTTATGCCAAAACGAACGATTCAGCATAAGATGTCTATGTTCAAATACAGTACAAAGAGATATGTCATGTGTAGAGGAGTATTAGGCTGGAAGTATTGCCCGCTGCAACATGACCGCTCCAGCTCATGAGGTCTGCAGTCTTTGTTGTGTGATACCACTCTTCAGAGTGTTTGAATCTGGCCGTAATGGACTCTGCTTTCCTAGTATGGGCACTGCACTGCCACCGTGTTACACAGACAGGGAACAAGAGCTGTATAAATGTGGTATAATTGGGTCATAAACATGTCAGGCTTGGGACTCATCTGGAAGTGAGCATCATAGAGGGAGGTACCTTCCCTGCTGCCATCTATCCATTGCCTGGGATTTCCAGTAATCCCTCTTCCAAATCTCGTTCTGGCTCTTTTAGAACTTCATTTACAAAGGAGTACAAAAGGAGCAGAAAAATTACTCCTGGCTCTCCTCTTTGATAAATTTAAGTAATTCTAAATCCTTTTTCCAGACTATTCAGGAAGATGTCAATGAGCACTCATATCTTCATCTGATGCATCAGACAGGTATCAACTAGCAATTTGAACCTAATTTATACTTTTGGGGGCTCTTATATGGGAAAGACAAAATAATCATCTCTAACTGGCCTGCAGTTATATGGGAAGAGAGGATTTCCAATCCCACCAGATGATGGCCAGGAAAATACCGACAGCAGAGCATAACAAATTCATTGCCAGGATGAGAGAGGGTTCTGCTGAGGAGAGTCCAATGAGCACACTCGGGCATTGGTCCTATCAGAGCCCTTTTTCCTAAATATTGCCTCCCTTAATGTGCCTCACAAGTGAAAAAAAGGAGTCCTCAAAGGTAAGTATGCCTGACTAGACACAGTACACCAGCTCTGAAGTTACAGTGCTGCCTTCTGTAAATGGCACCTTCTGATTTCTAGTAAATATCTCAGCCACATATGAGGACGTTAAATTGCAGCAGAAAACCAACCAAGAATTGCAGGCCAGCTGTGAAGAGTAAATGGAGTGATAAGATTATTACTGTATTGAGGAAGCAGAACAGAAAATTGAAATACCAATCTGTCTGTGACCAGAAGCTGGAGAGACCCTTGTGTCTGGCCATTGACTAATATTATGTTTCCTCATGAGCTTCATTTATTTCTGCTGTTCATTGAATTGGTTCTTACCAAGATTTTGAAACAGAAGCTTTTGCAGTGTATTGCTGCAGCACGGAAAGGTGTCACAGAGGGCAGCTGCCCTTCACTTTGCCAGAGACAGTAGAGGATGGTAGCATTTGTGTTCTGTATTATTACTGCTGTAATTTCACATCCAGTTGTTCTAAAACTTAAAAAATACTTTCAGAAGTTTTTTGTCTATCAAATTTCAATTGATAATTTCCTTTTACAATGTCTGAAGGCAAGGAAATCAAAGACTTTGTGATCTGTCCAAGTAGGACAAAAAATACTAAAGACATCATATTTTCATTTTTGATATTTATTTTAGTTTATACTCTCAAAATCATACGGACAGGATCACAAAGAAAAGTTGATCAGAGAAAAGGTGGGACATCATGTGACCTGTGACCTGTAAAAATATTGTTACTGATGTTGAATTCACCATTACTGACTAAAAAAGCAATATCTTGGTGCACTGTGCAGGAAACCAAGTCTATGTCTCAACATCATGTGTTTTCATGCCTTTCTCTCAAGATCTCAACAAGTACATTTTTAAAGCACATATTTTACCATTCTTTTCATGTTTTGTAAACATTTGCAATGATACCACTTGTGAACATCTTTGATGGTGCTTTTTAGTTTTGCTGCAAAATGCTTAAGAATTGGAAACCATGCTGTCTGCTGAACTCGATTCACAACTTACATCTCCATGTGTTATTGTTAGTGCTTAGTAGCAAGTAGAATTATCCCCATCAAGTAGGTGTAACATGGCATCTGTTGAGTCCATTGCCCTCACAGAGATGTAGCATGGGGAGTCTCATAGCCAGAAAATTTGTAATTAAGTAAGGCAAGACATTAATTCTCTCTTAAATCTATACACATGCTTTTTGTGGAAATGAACAAGATGTGTGGAGAGACAGGTTTTCTCAATTACCAGGGTTAATATTCATGTGCAAATACAGACTCAGCTAAACCCCACACATATGTCGTAATGTCTACATTCGTCATCCTTTTTTTTTTTCAACTGGGTGTACAATATTCATCCAAAATACCCATAAAAGACTGACTGCAAAATTCACATTTTATAGCCTTCCCCAGGAATGTTTGCATTAAATTGCTTTAGACTGAGAAAGTTTCATTGTGATCAAGACCCAAGAGACATAAAAGGAACATAAACCATGGGTCATACTGTGAGTTTATAAGCTAAGCTTCTACTTAATTTATAGTATAGTGGCAATGCAAAAAGTTGTGGTTTACCAATAGCACAGCTATGCCTGGAGTTAAATGTTTTCTTTTCACTGGCAGTTTCAGGTATCTGCCTCTCATGGAAGAGTTAAATATCTTATGTGTATGTGTCCTGTAATTCATCATTTGAGAAAACCAAACCTTCGTTATCAGACATAAGAACAAGTGCTGCCGACACCTCGTCTGAAGAGGCTGTGCCTGTATTTCAGTGGCAGCTTCATTTCAAGTTCCTCTTTGTTCCTGGATCAGTGCCAGTGTTCAAATCTCTGCCTGAAGCTGGCACATGCTGCTTCTAAGAAGAGCAAGAGTTTAACATCTCTATTGAAAATTAAAGTGTGCCCTGTGATTGGATCAGATTGGCTCAGTAGAATTCTATGGTTTATAATTTCTTTAGTTGGACATCACAAACCACAATTAGAAATACCATAAGATTAATCTTTTTTTAAGTTCTGAGACATATCTGCTCAACTTTTGAAGCATAAGGATATCTTAACAAAAGAGGATAGACTCTAACAGATAAACTAGGTTCCATAATCTTTTACCATATCTGTTTGGTGGTGTTTTTAAAAGATTAAAATGACAGAAAAAGCCTTGATCAAATCCAGTAAGCTCTAGAGTTTAAGCCAGATGTCTAATACCACAGTACACTATCCTGGTCAGAATATCAAGGGGAAAATCAAAACAAAAAGCTTTTTTTTTACCCATTTATAAGTCAAACTGAGGTTGCTGTGATTTACTGCTTTAAATATTTGCTTTCTTTTGTTTTCCTTAGCTTTGAGTATTAATTTACATCGTGTCTAAATTACCTTTCTTTGCCAGTAGATTAGAGTTTCTCAAATAAAACACCTATCATAAATATGTTTAATTTGACAAGGGATAATTTTTGAGCAAAAAAATGGTGACATATGCTTTAATATTCCTGAAATTTTCTGATCATGATTTTCTTGAGAGAAATTCTGTTCTTCATTTTCACTATGTCATACTAGGAAATACAAAATGTCAAAACCCAAATGGAAGGTTTTGAATCAAACAAAAATATTTTTCAGAAAATGAATTTTTTGGTTTTCCTTTTTATTATGTTTTGAAAAACTTTTGCTGCAAATGAGAAATTTACTGTTTATTCTTAGTTCCTATAGAAGTTAAAATATTTTTACACACAATAGCTCCTTCTGACATGATCTGCTACCTTTTTCTGCCTAAGAACTCTTTTCTGTCCAAATGTACAAGCTGGGTGGCAGTTTCAGCTGATTAAAATGCACAGAGGTGCTAAGCATGGCTGCTCATTTACACAAATTACTGCTCTGTATTGCCCTCTGTAGAAGTTGTGAACATGCACCATATGGGGAGGGGAATCAGGGTTAAGGCCATGTCTCCTTATTATTGATTTAAAGGTGGACCATGGTTCAATGAGACTTTTTGAACCAGGAAAAATTTTAACTATCTTGAAATCAATTGTAGTTATGCCACCTATGCTATATTATACAATGATAATTAATTCAAAATGTTATGTTAGTCTGTAATTCTACATGGATTAGAATTTCTCAAATATTTTCTCCAGAGTTTTCATAAAAACTTCATAAAATTCTTTACATTCAGGAAATATTTATGCAATGGTTCTGTGTCCGTACTGCATTTGTGTCTGTGCAACTCTGCTGAACTTATTGTGATAAACCTAATCTATGTCAAAGTTAAGCCTCTCCTCACACTTTCAATTCCAATTTCTCAGAAGTAGCAGGATCTGACAGATTGAGTCCAGACTTCTCTTATAACACCATTCCTTTCCTTCTCTTCACCTTTCCCCTCCTCCTCAAAAAA